>CM076674.1:69814656-70247156 GCA_038501925.1 Xenopus petersii | reverse complement strand
ACTGCCAAGTCATCCTTGGAGGCAGCTAAACATACCGGGACACTGATCAAATCTGACTTTGAGGATGAAGCAGTTTAATTCCTAATAGATACTTTCCCTTTAAAACATATCAGAAGCATATGTTTGTGCATCTGATGTCTAGAGAAACTGGAATAAGTGCAGGACACACGTAGGACAGTAGTAAAGATGCCCTTGCTGCCAGTCACACTACAGTCCCTGTTATAGGATCAGTGTAGTTCCGGCTGGAAGACTATGGGCTTCACATATCACGCAATAACAATGTAACCAGTGAATGAAAGCACTTTCATTTTTGTTCCGCTTTACCTGCATGCCGGGAGCCCCGGGATCCACCCCAGTGTCAAGTATCGCGATCAGCACCCCGCGCCCGTCATACTGCGGATACCGGGTCAGGAAGGCCGCAGCACCGGTCTCTTTCTTGGGCAACAACCCATGGAAAGGAAAAGGTTCTTCCGCGCCGGCTGCCATCATGATCGTGAAGAGAAAGAGACGGAGGCCGAAACGGAAAGAAAACTAAATCCCGCCCATCTCCTCGTAGCGCAACGAATCAGAGAGCCAGACTGCGCAGCTTTGCGTGATGTGTTCGTAGCCGCGATCAGTCCTGCGGATGTTATTGTGTGTGGTGGTGGCAGGAAGTTCTTTCATCTGCAAACAGTGTGAAACATGTTGTATTCATAAGCCTGAGAAATATTATACTCAGATTTAGAAGAATTGTGTTTATAAAGTATTGTTGCAGGCAGGCCCAGACTGGCAATCTGTGGTTGTGGCAAATGCCAGAGGGGCTGCTATAAGGTGCCATAGAACGTCACTATTTAGTGGCTGGTGGGGGCTGTTTGGGCCTCTGTGTACCTGAAATGCCAGGGCCTATTTTAATTCTCAGTCCAGACTTGGTTGCAGGTTGATTTATTAAATATTTCTGCAAAAAAACTAATCTCTCCCTGAATTCCCACACTGTGCAGGGGAGCCAGCAGCTGACTGTACTGCAGGACAGGAACCAATCAGCAGCTAGCAGGACCTGATAGGGAACTGAAGCCTGTCGTCGCTTGTGTGACTGCAGGGCTGTGATTGGCTGTTCCCCTCCTACTGTGCTTCTGGCAGGGATCATTAGGACACGCCCACCCCTCATTTGAAACTCTGACAGGGAACTGAGAACATCTATAGGGAGCTCTAATAAAGGGACTATTTTTTAGCACCATTTTAAAGCAACGCCATTTATGACTTATAATTACCTACAAAATTAGGGTTTTTATCATTTATAATTTGAAAGCAAATACCAGGCCTACTCCTGTCATGATGCCAATTAGAACAGGATGATGCACCTCCCAGGAACACATTCTCCCAACATCATGGATTGAGTGGGAACATTCCAGCAAAAACAAAATAGACAAACCTCCATTTATGTTAGATCTCTACAAAATCAAGACAGGTGCACATGCCTATATGACAAGTTAGAGCACTGAATCAAAATGCTTCATTATTGTACATCTCACTTTAGTACACCATATTATTGATCTGGTCAATCTTTCTTTTATGACTAAGAGAGGTGAATGCTTCAACTAGGATTCAGTTCCGGATTTTTCAGCAGGATTCGGCCGAATCCTTCTGTGTGGCTGAACCGAATCTGAATCCTAATTTGCATATGTAAATTAAGCTTGGGAAGGTAAATCACGTGACTTTTCATCTCAAAACAAGGAAGTCAAAACATTCTTTTCCCACTTTTTCCTTTCCCGCCTCTAATTTGCATATGGAAATTAGGATTCGGTTCAGCATTTGCCCGAATCTTTCACAAAGGATTCAGGGATTCAGCAGAATCCCAAATACCGGTAGTGGATTTGGCACATCCCTATTTAAAACTGAAAGTGTCAAAAAGTACATGGTAACACTTTTGAAACAAACACATCAAAAGTGATAGAAGGTGATAGTTTTATTCAGTGGTGTATGGGCCCTGGCCCCCCCACAACAAAATAATTTTCTGGGCCCCCTGCAAAATCGCATGTCACCTGAAATTTTGCATGCATTGTGGGTCATTGTGGACCCACAATGCCTGTATAGAGGAAGGAGACCCACAATATATAATAACTCACTTAAACTCACTGTCAGTCTGTGACTTAAAATAAAGAGAGAAGTGCCAGAATGGGCCAATAAAATGCTGCCTTGGAATGGATGGGCCAAATCTTCAGTTTTTTCAGTATGTGTATTTTAAATTGATGACCATAAGGCCTTCCCTCTTCTTTTCTTTTCCCTCCCTCTCCCCTCCCCTTAGTTTGTCTCCCAAGTTAGGTCATCTCTATAGGGTTCTCCCAGTATTCTTTGAATAGCTTGGAGATAGATAGATTGGACATATATTGCTAGTTATTAGAATGCTCTTGTAATTGAGTTGCAGTAGATATTGATTATCTTCATTGAGTTGTAGTCATACCAATCTTGAGTCATTCTAGTAAACATTATAAAGTGTATTCAAATGAATACTTTATTCCTGAAACCACTATGTAATAATTTGTTTTCTTGCACCATGCTCTAAACTTACAATTTTAAAGTCCTTTAAAAGCTTAGTCAACTTTTAATCTGTTTGACAAGTAATCATATCCACACTAGCAAATTCCGTCCATAACTTGCCCTCTCATTTATCATTTTTAGTTTGTAATATATGAGTTGTTGGAGGGATGGGTGTGCAGGCAGCATAAAAAAATACAGACAAAAATCCTTACTATAAAAGGTTAGCATGCAGGGAGTCTTAAAACCTTTCACCATTGCGAGAAAAAAGCTTTATCCAGATCCTGATGCAGGAGAGAACGGAGTAGGGGCATATAGTGGAGTAGTGGGATTAATGTATACAAAATCTTAAAACATAACTTTTATTCTATCATTTTAAAAGCAGGGACAAATTAAATATTAAAAGCATTACAAGAACCAAAACAGTAAGAACACTGAGTATAGTAAAAACAGTCACAGTAGGAAACCATAAATGGAAAGCATTGTAAAATACAACCAGCAAGGTGAAGTAGGAACTAAGAATACAGTCCCAGCGTGAACCAATTTAGTGCCAGACAACCATAATTGCCAAGCTACGTTTAACCATTTCGCAATTATCTATAATCATATGTCATTTTTACCAGCACAATTGGGCTTCAACTGTATTAACCACCATTTTATCATTATTATTATTAACATGTATTTATATAGCTCCAACATATTGCGTAGCTTTTGATTAAAATGTTGAAAAAAAAAAAAACATTTTTTGATATTAGAAGTTTCTTTTATAGAAATTTTAAATAAAAATATTTTTTGTAAAAGCTTTGAACTTAGTCAAATGCAATTTTCAATTGCCACCACTGCTACACAGCAGCTTGTTTATATGAACTACAGTAGTGTTTTTGAAGCAAACACAGCAGTTTTAACAGTGCAGGGCAAGATTACGTGATATTTTCATTGCTTTAAAACACTTTCATTTGTTGGTGTTACTGTTCCTTTAACGCGTTTTTAGCTCTGCAGTAGAAAAGACATTGCCCTACCTTATTAGAGAAGCTCCTTTCTACTATGCTACAACTGTGATAGTAAAAAAAGCCTCCTATTTTGACAGTTTCTTTCAAACACGGCTCCCAGATAAGTAATTTGATCGACGGGGGGAGGGCTCTGATCCAGTTGGATAATGTGGAAGGCAAGGGAGGCATAATAATGTTATCCCTGGGTGTTTTCCCTCCACAAAAGGCTACAATTGTTTTCTCGCTGAAACAAAACATGTCAAAATTAACCTGTACCAGGTGAAAAAGTTAACTCATTCCTACTTGATAACATAAAGCCTACACATTAACGGCTAATCATAACAGAAGAACGAAGTAATGCATTACAGCAAGAGAGCAAAATCAAGAATAAAGCCATAAATCTGTACATTCTAACAAAGAGAAAAAACATGGCATTTTCTTGCCATAGAATGATCAATATCTGAGAATATACTTATGGTGTCATTAGGCAATAAAGAACCCCAGTTTTACACAGCAGCAAGGAAAGGAGAATAAAACACATAACATGAAAGAACATATAATAAGCTCTTCAGAATCAATGCACATACAGTACTGCACCAGCAGGCAATATAAATAAGTGCAGGCTGACACAGCATAACTATACCTCTTGAAGCAAGTGCTTTAATCAGCAGTAGGTAAACAGAATGGAGATTAAATAGAAGCAGCACTTGTCCCAGGAACTCCAAGAAGCTAGAGGAAGCAGAATAATGTGAAAATGCAATGCTAAACAGAAAAGTTTTCAGTTTCCAGCACACCAACATTTCATCCTGTATGCACAAATACCAAAAAGTCACACGTAATGCCTTCTATGCATTCTATTTCTGGGCTTTTAGAATTTTACAACTGTTTCAATGTATCCATGCAATTATGTATTTTCTACAATCCTATACCCCTTTAATTCATTGTTATATTATACAGTATATACATTCTACCTTCCTAACCTAGAAGCAAATAAATGTTATAATAAAGAATGTGTAAAAACCTTTTAGATAGGAGATCTTCAGCATTTAATCCCAGTTTGAACTACAGTACCCATCACCATACACAGTGCACCCTAAGAGCCACGGGAGGCTGGAATTGTGGTTCAGCAAGACTGAAGATCCCTGTTGTAGAGGCTGATAAAAGACCATATGGTCTGAAACGTTGCTGTAATGCCCTTGCACCAATAAAGGCTGTTTTATTCAAAACTGCGGGTGCTGGACTAATTTCTTTGCCAGTAGAGCCCGATGAAATCCTATTTCCAGGTATTTTAAATAAGTAACTATGTAGAAA
Organism: Xenopus petersii; assembly: GCA_038501925.1. Classification (NCBI taxonomy): domain Eukaryota; kingdom Metazoa; phylum Chordata; class Amphibia; order Anura; family Pipidae; genus Xenopus; species Xenopus petersii. The sequence goes on along the minus strand of CM076674.1, from coordinate 70,242,345 downwards.
ATGTTTAAAACTCAAGAATCCTGCACATTAACCTCAAATCAGATTATTTTATGAAAGGTTTTTAAATTTTGCTATGCATTTCCTCCTGCCCATTGCCTGTCTTAATAGTTTTTTTCTTGCTAGGTTCTTACAACTACCACCTCAGATCAGACCAAAGGTTCTGCTCCAGATCTATCTCTAATGACCTTATGTGCATTATTTTTATCTTATAAGTTTATGATTGAACTAATTTCCCCCTTTCTCCTAACTAAACCTTGCTATTAGCACTGTTGTGATGTACTTTAACATATTATTATATCAGACTCCAAGATGCGGTTGCTGAGTGCACAGTAAACAATAACCCAGAACTGCCCCGGTGCTCCTGAAGTATGCTGCTGTTTTGTTTTAAGCTAATAAATATATGGGCAGCTTTATGATGTGTGTAATAAACGGCAGAATAGTTTGCCACACAGCGTCAGGCATAAGCATGCAAAAAACGTCATAAATGTGGCAAATCTGACATTCGCATGGCATAAAATAACACACACCTTTATAAATTCACCATTTATTTTACACAGCTTTTTACACTGTTTTCCCAGCAAATTTAATTTTACATAGCATAATAAACCATGAATACTGTTTTGACTATAACTACTGTATATATCATAAAGCCTTTGCCCTAAAATGTTTTGTCCAACATTCACCTTCAAGTCATATAACAGGAATTTTAAAAACCCTGTAATACTCTGACCCAGAGATAAGACCACACACAAGCAAGATGCCAAGGCAGGCAGAAGATATCATCATGCCTAGAAAAGACAGCATTTAGGGGCAAACAATGGACTGCTAAATCTCAAAAAAGCAGATCTGGCAGAAACTAGATTTAGCAAGGTCTCCAGAAAGCTAACACCAGCTTTGTAGCAAGTGTGCTTTTGTTGCAAGCTTTTAAAGAAGCACTGCAAGGGGAGCAGCACTGGGAGTGGCACAGAAGCAGAGTTTACAGAGGAAGTTGCTAAGAAAAGTAGTAAAATATTTTTAGCATCCGTTTGTTTTAAACTTATCACTACTAGCAGTGCGGGGCCTTCAGGTGATGGCACCTAAGCTCAACCTCCACCCAGACTCCAGCCCCCACTCCGAACAACCCGCTCATCAAATCCCCCTTTGGCGAGAAAGCAGCAAAGGGGAGATTTAGAGAAGAGCCGTAGGGGAATACAGGCAGAATAAGTACACGCCCAGCATCACCTACCATTGCTCATTATTGAGCTGTGTCTGACTCTTGTGCACTTCGTCCAGCCCAAGCATGTTAGATTTGTCAAAATAGATACAACTGTGCATGCACTCCCTTGGAAATTGTAGGCAATTGTGTGGATTATATTAGAAGTCTGACTGGCCTCATTTCTGGTATTCAGTCTTTAGGCACAACTGTGCTGCAGCAATTGACTACAGAGGGAACCCTGGAGCTACCACCTTTGTCAAAAGGCTCAGCAGCCCTCAGTTTGGAATGGAAGGCAGGAATGACTGATCTTCACTGAGTACAATTATGGACACAAGTACCTTTAATAAAAGTGGCTTTTAGACACAACTCACTGCAGGGAAAAGTGCCCACTGTGTTTGTGGACATAAATGAGCCCTAGTATAGCATGCTTAGATTAATGCAAACCATAACAGACTTTTGGCATATGGCAATCGTTTCTTGACTTACGTCTTTTCATGCTCTTGTTGCATGGCATTTAAATAATTTATCCAGAACACAGGAATTCTGGTATGATATTGATATATTTTGCCAATTTGTCTGTGCAGCATTGGCATTTCATCCATGCAATTATTATTAGTGTAAAAAAATGTTATTGAACAATAATCTGCAGAAAAATTAACAAAAACAGACAATATTAGTAAAAGTTTTTAGAGGAGACTTGTCAGTTTCCATCTGCCTTTTCTGTACATATATAGGATTCACTATGTGGAAACCTGTTATCCAGAAAGCTCTGAATTATGGTAAGGCCGTCTCCCATAGACTCCATTTTATCCAGATAATCTCTTTTTATTAAACCTTGATTTTTTTTCTGGTTGAATTTTTTTTTAGGGGGAAAAAAAATACTCAAATTTTTAGAAATTAATCATACCCAAAGCTGCTAAAAATTAAAAAATATGCCATTTCAAACCTGTCACGGTCATGTAGAAGTCAATAGCAGAAGTCCTTGAAGTTGTTTTCTGACGTTGTGATCTGTGCTGGATAATCCAAGAATGTCAGGGTTTTCGTCCAATAATCCAAAAAGACATATTTTCGCAGTGACAATTCAATAAAATCTAGTTTTCAGAGCATCAATCGTTCGATACAAATTGACACTCGATTTTGTCGCAACATTTTGTAGCTCGGATTTTTTCGAGAAAAATGATTGATAAATGAGTTTAATTCGTGGAAGGGTTCGTGGAAGGGAGTTTGGTCAGATTTGTTTTCATACAAAAATTAGATTAATTTGAGTTTTAGTAAATAAGCCCCTTTTTAGTAGACTTAAGGTATGAAGATTTAAACTATGGAGCATTTTGGATAACAGGTTCCATACCTGTATAAAGAGTAGATCAAATATTATTTTTCAGATTTGTGATAAATAAGACATCTGTTTATTTGCCATCCAGAACTTCTGCCTTCTCAGTTTAGGGGTCCAAAATAACTTATTATTTTGCCACCTTCTCTGTCATTTCTTTTTCTGTTGTGTATTTCTATTTCCTGTTAATATCAAGGATATAACAGCTTGGTCATTAAAATACTAGCCATGTGGTAACTCCATGAGACACAAAAGTATGTGTTAAAACAAATTGCTCAAAAAGCCAGCATGAGTTCTGCTCTGTTGGGTGATAGTATTCAGCACAGCTCTGCAGCAACACTGAGTGCTAATGCCCATCTGAAACCTTGCCTGATGCAAATCACATGTGGAGGGGAAAAGAATTCTGCAATTTTTTTTTTTTATAATCTTTATTTATCATCTCTGATGTGGGTGGAGATACAGAAGGAAAAATGAGGGGATTACAATTCTTGCAAGAACAGACAATATACATAGCATAGGGTTTAGTATGCAAACACTGACAACAAGTTATTGCTATGATCTGCTTGCTGTTGGGTTACTATCTAATATACACTTCCTTTAAGATCTGAGTTTGCGTCTGGTAATTACCTTTTACCTAACTTGTTTACATAGGCTAACCAAGGGGACCAAATTCTCCAACACTTTATGTTGTATTAATTCTCATTATGCAAAATATGAGTAAGCTCTTGTAACCGTCTTATCTCTTCCAACTTAGCTATCCATTCTCTCAATGTTGGGGGATGTGGGTCCTTCCACTTTCCTGGGATCAGAGCTTTCGCTGCCTGGAGCAAGTGAGAGGTGAGTGACTCTAAATTATATTGTGAAGGGTCTTCAGATACATTTGATAAAATGAGGACTTCATTTTCTTACGGTATTTCCTTCCCTGTAATTTTCCTTATAATAAGTAATATTTCCTTCCAATAAGTTTTAAGTTTAGGAGAAGTCAACCATATATGAAGATGTATCCCCTCTTCAGCATTACATCTCCAAAATTTATTTGAGGAGTTAGGGTACATCTTACTTAGTCTAGAGGGCGTGTAGTGCCATCTTGTAGTCAATTTGTACATTGCCTCTGCTGACCTAGAGTCTCTAGAGGCTTTATGTGTTATCTTAAAAAGTCCGGTCTGTGATAGTTACTCCTAACTCTCTTTCCCATGCTTTGCAGAAAGCGGGCAGAGCTCTAGGAATAGCATTTGTCAGTATCTTATATACTTTGGACAGCAGTTTGGTGTTGTCTGTTGGGGATGCAAGAATATGCTCCCATGGTGTTGGTTGTCTCTGCCAATCATTAGCTTTTATAGATTGTAAATATCCATGTAGCTGATTATAGTTCCATAAATCTCTAGGGTGGGGGGGGGGGGGGCAGCATTGTTGAATAGTTGCTAGAGGGAGAATTCTGCAATTTATTAACCAAATGAATAAATCGTTAAAAGAGTAATTAAATTGGTAACTATCAGAATTTTGCAAACAATGCTAAATCAGCTTAATCAAATCAAATATATGAAATAGTAAATAATAAAATAAAATATAGTTTAGCACACATGGTATTTCATGATCATTAAAAAAATACAGAACTTATCAGACATACTATATCTGATACTATCTCTCCTGCATGTACAACTGGGTCTAAGGTATCTAGTATGGCATAAAGCTTCACTTATTCAGAATTAAAAAAGGATTTAAGAGTGTAGCGTATTGGTCTGTAGGTGGCATCACAAGCAATGTCTTTGTTGCCTGTCAGCGTTGGAAGCCTCCCTTTGCACCAATCTCTCTGCCTGGCATGTAATTTTGTTAACAATTATAAGTGAGAACATCCCTAGATTCAGTTTCATATTTCCCTACAGACTGCAATAGAGTTTCTTCAGATTTAATTACAAGTGTGTTCTTACACATCAGTTTTTCTCTTGAAACGGAATCTAGTCCTTTATGTAAAACTCTAATTAATTAACAACTCTCTGCTATTCCATTAATCTGTAAATATTTTTATATGAGAGTTGCCTTGCACAAACTTCCCCACAAATACACAATTTTCTCATTTGTTATGTCTTCAGTTGACAAACTGTATATCTGACTACATTGGTCCTGTTTATGAAATGAAATTCATGAAAAACAATTTGCTATCCATATGTAACGGTTTAAAGCAAAGAAAATGATTGTGGCCATATGAATTTTTTAGATATTGTTCAAAAAAACAGTGGGAGCAACTGATTTGCATATGAAATGTAATGTATAAAGAGCAGTTTGTTAAAGCATTTCATATGTAAGAGTTTAAAGCAAAGAAAATGATGATAGTGGCCATATGAATTTCTAAAATATTGTACAGGAAATAGTGGGAACAACCGATTTGCATATCTTCCTGCTGCCTTATGAGTGCACCCTCTGCAGACTGCAATCAGATATTTCATAAAAGCAGTATTACTACTAGAGAGAAGGCAGGGGGACCTTTTGTACTAGAGTTGCCATATCTTTGAAGTATTTTCATAAGAACACATATGTATTGTTATTTTTATTTAAACATTGGTAACCATGTAAATTACATGCACCTTATTCCCCGTTTGTTATATTTTCAATATACAGTATAAGGCAGATCTATCCTAGCAGAGATCCTGATAGCCCTTACTAAATAGGTGTTACAGGTATGGGACCCGTTATCCAGAATGCTTAGGACCTGGGGTTTTCCAGATAATGAATCTTTCCTTAATTTGGATCTTCTTAAAGGAGAATTCAACCCCTTTGGCGCTAAAATCCCTCCCTTGTGTTGCCCCCCTCTCTCCTCCCCCCAACCTACCTCCCCCCAGGCAAATGCCCCTAACTTGTTACTGACCCCTCCATGCAGTTCCTCTCCTGTTAAGTTCACAGCAGCCATGTTTGCGGTGTCCTCTTCTTCTTTTATTTGCTGGCATCTGGTGGCGCATGCGCAGTAGAGGGATTTATTGGTAAGGCTTTACTGCGCATGTGCTGAAAGTCATGAAGTTTCCTAAAAAATAAATCTGAAACTTTGTGACTTTCGGGCGCATGCGCAGTACAGCCTTACCGGTAAATCCCTCTACTGCGCATGTCCACCAAATGCTGGCGAATACAGGAAGAAGAGGGCACAGGCAAACATGGCTGCAGTGAACTCAACAGGAGAGGAACTGCACGGAGGGGTCAGTAACAAGTTAGGGGCATTTGCCCGGGGGGGGAGAGGTAGGGAGGGGGAGGAGGGAGGGGCAACACAGGGGAGGGGGAGGGTTTTTAGCACCGAAGGGGTTGAATTCTCCTTTAAGTCTGTTAGAAAATCATGTGAACATTAAATAAACCCAATCAGCTGGTTTTGCTTCCTATAAGGATTAATTATATCTTAGTTTGGATCAAGTACAAGGTACTACTATATTATAACAGAGAAAAGTAAATTATTTTTAAAAATTTGGATTATTGGGATAGAAAGGAGTCTATGGGAAACAGCCTTTCTGTAATTCAGGCTTTCTGGATAACAGGTTTCTGAATAGCAAATCTCATACCTGCACTAGCATGCAGTAATACAGTAATCCAGTAAAACCCCCTGAGTGTCAGATTAAACAGATGTAATATAGATCAAAACAGGAAAAGCTCAGTTTTAACACAATAATATAGGAAATTTCTAGTTAGGTGTGAAATATGTATGTATGTATATTTTTATTTGTAAAGCGCTCCTCCAGGGCAAAGCACTGTACAGCAAAACAATAAATTAGTAGTAACAAACAAGGGGTCATTGGAATAAAAAGTAACAATAAGTGCATTATTAGAAATACAATTCACATAAATATAAAAAATATAATTACAATACAGATTAAGTGCTCAGTGTCAAGGAAACAAAAGGCTAGAGGACTAAATGGTACAGTCTAATTTACAGTCTAAATGGTAGGGTAACATACAGTCACAATTCAGAGGGGTATTAAGGCGCTGTGGGTTACAGTTTGTTACACTGTTCTATAAGTGCCAGTTCAGGTGTTATCCAGGTGATCCCAGAGGTAGTCTTTGAGTTTTGTTTTAAAAACACTGAAGGAGGATTCTCTCCTGAGAGATTCAGGAATGGCATTCCAAATGTAAGGAGTCGCGAGATAGAAGGGTTTGATACGGGAAACAGCAGTAGTAGTGGGGGGTACAACCAAGTGGTTGCTCTGAGAGGAGCGGAGGTTTCAGGCAGGAACATATAGGGAAACTAGGTATGAGATGTAGTTAGGTGCAGATGAATTAAGGGCTTTGAAGGTTATGAGGAGGAGTTTATTAGTTATTCTTTGTTTTGTAGGAAGCCATGATAAGGACTTCAGCAGCAGAGGGGCCTGTACCCTTTTGGATGAGAGGAGTATAATTCTGGCAGCAGTGATATTATCAATATATACCGTATACATAATTTACACAGCAACATTATCGTGTATTATGGTTTCCTTTTAGGGTAGTGCAATATTGGGGGCCCATATTAAGTCGGTACATCACACAACTTTCTGATGAAAATCTCCAATGTATGGTCCTATTATGTGGCAGCTAAAAACATTGCATTTTATATCTTTATATAGTATATGTTGGCACTATTAATATTATAATATCTATTAATGATTGCCTACAAAAGGGTTAATGTCATTAAAGAAGTATCCAAGTAGTGTATAATATAGTATAGGTATGGCATCTCTTATCCAAAAACTTGTTATTCAGAAAGCTCCAAATTACCTACAAAATCTCCTATAGAATGCATTTTAATGAAATAATTCAAATTCAAAGTTATTATGGTGTACAGGACTCCAGGGGTGGGTCCTGGACGACAGGTATATTTCCCCTTTATGCAGGTACCTGGATGGTGCACAGCAGGGCTAATTACTCAGCAGTGCAGGAGTTAAGAGATCCATTAGAGTTCAGGAAGGGGGTTGCATGGCTAGGTGAGCCTAATCCCTGAATGGGAATATGAACTGTTTTCTTTCAAATCTGCTGTGCATGAAAGTTACTGTTACTTTATGCTGAAGACTATATTTAAAGGGATCCTGTCATCGGAAAACATGTTTTTTCAAAACGCATCAGTTAATAGTGATACTCCATCAGAATTCTGCACTGAAATCCATTTCTCAAAAGAGCAAACAGATTTTTTTATATTCAATTTTGAAATCTGACATGGGGCTAGACATATTGTCAATTTCCCAGCTGCCCCTGGTCATGTGACTTGTGCCTGCACTTTAGAGAGAAATGCTTTCTGGCAGGCTGCTGTTTTTCCTTCTCAATGTTACTGAATGTGTCTCAGTGAGACATGGGTTTTTACTATTGAGTGCTGTTCTTAGATCTACCAGTCAGCTGTTAGTGGTGTTAGGGAGCTGTTATCTGGTTACCTTCCCATTGTTCTTTTGTTTGACTGCTGGGGGGGGGGAAGGGAGGGGACAATATCACTCCAACTTGCAGTACAGCAGCAAAGAGTGATTGAAGTTTATCAGAGCACAAGTCACATGACTTGGGGCAGCTGGGAAATTGACAATATGTCTAGCCCCATGCCAGATTTCAAAATTGAATATAAAAAAATCTGTTTGCTCTTTTGAGAAATGAATTTCAGTGCAGAATTCAGCTGGAGCAGCACTATTAACTGATTCATTCTGGAAATGTTTTTTTTCCCATAACAGTATCCCTTTAAGTTGACATATTATTACCTGCTGAAGATGCAGCTTGTTTGTTTGAATAAGGAATAAAAGGACATTTATTCTACTACTGTGTTGTGGCCGTAGTGAATGGGCGATCCCACACCCCCTGAACTTTACAACTGTTGCTTGGATGCGGGCATTTGCACTACAGAAAAGGCCAAAAAGGAAAATTGCCATTTAAATAGTGACATCTAAAGGGCCAGGCTCCTGTTTATCATGGAGGAGTTGTTGCGGCATTTGGCCATGGCAACAGTGCAGTTGTAGCAGAGCATGGCAGCTCAGCAGAAGGCCACAGAAGTGCAACTGGCTGCACTCAGGGAAGTTACTACAGCTCAAGCCACTGCCCTGGGGATTCTACAGAGGCACAGTCCAAAATGCTGGCTGAGGCAGTACAACAGCTAGCTCATGGGCGAGAAACAGCAGTGGTTAACCCTAACAGCCAGACAATAATAAGGGAAAGCCATTTCCTGCAAAAGATGATGCCCACAGATGATGTGGAAGCCTTTCTGATGACCTTTGAAAGGACTGCAGAGCGGAAAGGATGGCCCCTAGACAAATGGGCAGAGCACAGATGGTGTACAGCTCGACGTTTCGGGAAGAATATTCCATCGGTCCACAGATGGTGGAACGCTTCATGCTAGACCGGTTTCTGAGGTCGCTGACAGTTGAACTATATCGCTGTGTCAGTCATGGAGACCCTAAAACAGCGGACCAGCTGGTGGAGATGGTGGAGAGATACACCACAGTGGAGGAGCTACTACCCCTGGCAAGTCATCTAGACCCCGCTCCAACCGGGGCAGCAAAGTTCACCTCCGCGGGAAAGAGTTGTTCGTGGAAACCTGGAACCAGCATAAAGGACAGCGACAAGATATTATCCACTGTCCCTCCTGCATTACAGCCAGGCAGCCCAACAACCCAGAAGTCTGGGGGTGTGCAGTGTTGGCGGTGCCAGGCATGGTGCTACATGCGGGCTCAGTGTGATGTCCTATGGAGAGTATCCTTTTATGCTCAAGCAGTTTGCATTGCAGGTCCTGATTTGCCAGAAGGATGTTTTGAATGTAAAGTGTATGTGAACGGTTTTTCTGGTAAAGCCCTGCTAGATTCAGGGAGTATGGTTACACTAGTACAAGGGAATGTGTCCAAGAAGATGCATCAGGAAGCAAAAACTCTCAGTGTCGTTTGCATACATGAGGACACTCTGACATATCCACTATTGCCAGTGACAATTGCCACTGCTTGTGGCACCATTACTCATGGTATGGTAAAAAATTGTTGTACCAGGTTATTTTTGGGTGAGACTTTCCATTGTTCTGGGAACTGTGGGGTAATGTACAAATGTACTAAATTGTCTGAACCAATACAGGTTATGGGTGAAAGTGACACTTCCACAGCACCCTTTAATGAAGGGGATCGTGTGGAACTGCCAGAACAAAATGTTTTAAATAATGAAATTGCAAAAAGTGTTCCTGAGGTAAATGTTGGGTCTGAGGACTCCAGTCTGGAGACTAAGGTAACCTCTGAAGGGGGGGGGGAATTTTCCCGTTACAGGTCATGCTTGGGGAGGATGATGAGGAAACCTTCTCCCATCCTGTTCTTACAGAACTAGATGTTTCTAGGGGAGCATTTAGTACTGCCCAGATGCGAGATCCTACTTTGGTACATGCCAGAGAACAAGTAGTGGTGGTAAATGGGGTCCCACGAGAGACTGAGCTTGATGAGCAATTTCCTCATTTTGCAGTTAATGGTGACCTCCTGTACCATGTCACTCAGGTGGTTGAGCATTTACTAGTTCCCCAGCTATACAGAAGGATGGTACTGGACTTAGCCCATAATGATGCACTAGGGGGGTATTTGGGGGCTGAGAAAACAGTGGCACGTATAGCTGATCGGTTCTTCTGGCCTGGGTTGAAGGCAGAGGTAAAAAGATATTGCGCATCCTGCCCCACATGCCAGTTGACTGCCCCTGGCCCACACTTTTGAAGTCCTTTAGTACCACTCCCAATTATTGTATTGCCATTTGAGCGAATTGCTATGGACCTGGTAGGTCCTTTGGTGAAGTCCACTCGAGGACACCAATACATTTTGGTTATATTTGATTAGCCTACCCGGTACTCTGAGGCTATTCCTTTACGGAATTCCTCATCCAAAACCATTGCTCGTAAACTATTTCATATGTTTACAAGGACAGGTTTTCCCAAAGAGGTCCTTACTGACCAAGGCACACCCTTTATGTCGAAGGTCATGGCCGACTTATGTCAGCTATTTCAAATTAAACAGCTAAGGACCTCTGTCCATCACCCACAAACAGATGGCCTGGTTGAGAGGTTTAATAAAACCCTGAAAACAATGCTAAAGGGGGTAGTACATAAAGATGGGAGGGACTGGGATTGCCTGTTTCCAGCTTTGCTTTTTTGCCATTCGAAAAGTAAACCAATTTTCTACGTAATTCTCGCCCTTTAAATTGCTGTATGGGTGTCAACCCGGGGGTTACTTGATTTTGGTAAAAGAAACATGGGCGAGTGAGACCACCCCATATAGAAGTGTTGTAGAGCACATTGCCCAAATGCGGGAGAGAATTGCTAATGTAATGCCAATGGTGAAAGAGCATCTCCAGAAGGCCCAAGAAACCCAAAGTAGGGTGTAGAATCGGTCAGCCAAAATAAGACATTTCCAGGTAGGGGACAGAGTGGCTGTACTCATCCCTACAGTAGAGAGTAAGTTCCTAGCTAAGTGGCAAGGACATTTTGAAGTAGTTGTTAAGTACAGGGGGAGTGGGATCACCCATGCACCACGGCCACAACACAGTAGTAGAATAAATGTCCTTTTATTCCTTATTCAAACAAACAAGCTGTATCTTCAGCAGGTAACAATCAACTTAAATATAGTCTTCAGCAAGTAACAGACACTTTCATGCACAGCAGATCTGAAAGAAAACAGTTCATATTCCCATTTAGGGATCAGGCTCACCTAGCCTTGCAAAGCTTTTCATTCCCAGTCAGGAGAGCAGTTTACAAACACACTTCTCTAGTGCAGACTTCACGTGTCTACCAACCCCCTTCCTGAACTCTCAGGGCTCCTGCACTGCTGCAGTAATTAGCCCTGCTGTGCACCCTACAGGTACCCAAATAAAGGGGAAATATACCTTTCATCCAGGACCCACCCCTGGAGTCCTGTACAATGGCTATGACATACTCTATTTGTTATCCACGAATGATGAATATGTTTGTCCACTTAAGGGAATCCAACCAAATAGCAATTCTCATTGACCAATTTTGTAATCAATAACTTGCGCTTAAAAGTAGGAAAATACAAATTGTGATGTATTTTAATAGCAAAAAATGCATTCTTCCTGAAATGCCTAACCTTTGAACTTTTACTGATGCAGGCTGAAAAGTGTCGCTACTGATGAATCACATCCATTCAATCTAAGCTCAACCAAACTAGATGTACATATTGATTTATACCAAGTTCTTTAATGATGATGACATTCTTGATTGTATTCTAAAATTAGCAGATCTAGCAGTACAATGAGAAATGTGCTGTAAATGTATGGATGCTTAATAGACCAGTAATAATTTATTGTTGCAAATACTGTAGAATTTATACAAAAATAGCAGAAAACCATATTAGTCTATTCAATATAATATTTAACTTATCTTGCACATAGTGTTACCATTTGAATTACAGGTAACTATTCAGTGTGTTGTTCTTCTATAATAATAGAATTTCACCTAATTATTATGAGTTGTGTGCATATATTCATATTACCACAATCTGAAATCCCAAATTCCCTCTCATAATTGTTCTCATAACAAACAGGCAATTTGATACCAAATCTTGCTAAATTGTGCATCTCTAATATTATTAAACACTTCTTTACACAGAACCTTTTTTTATAGTTTTAATAACATTTATAAAGCCATGATACTAACCAAAAATAAAAATTGCTGCTGCATTATTTATGATCAAGGTGAATAATAGTCATGTACTAGAGGCATCTGTTATTATTCAAAGTGCAGTAACAGCAAATAAGAACAATTAAGTGTGACACTGTATTATTCATGGAAACATAAAATAGTTTTCTATGAATGAATATAAGGTGCTTTGGTGCAGCCCTGAGAAGAGCTGGTCTGTTCACATTCAATTCCGATTAAAATTGATTTTCTTATTTCTGTCCTTTTAAACTGGTCATGCTTACAAGAATAAATGATTGCTTAGTGCAGGACAAGATATATACAGTATAACAATGCATTTATAGATAATAAATAGTATGGTTGGTATTATATATTTTTAACATCTCATCTTATGTTCAGGACAAAGGAATCTCGGTATTGGATCTAATCTTGGTATTGGTTGCTATTGTCGATTTTAAGGAATATGCTAATACAATGCTTGAATTAGGCCATTATTACACAGTTTTGTTTGCACACTGAAAGGAATAACAGGGTTTACATGTAGATGTCATTTAAGCTTTACTGAATTGCTACAGTACAATATAGTGCTACCACCATAATATAATAGAAGTTGTAAATGGAAATAAAATAATATATAAGAACTAACAATGTAAAATTCTTCATAAGAAAGTCTTCATTTGTGAATCTTAATTGTGCACAGCACAGTTTTAAGGCCTGATGTATTCGTCTGACACGAAAAAAAGAAACAAAAAAAAAACATTAAGGGGCATGTTTATCACAGGTCGAGTGATTCTTACCTCGAATGAACTCGAAATGTGAATCGTTATCTTATTTAAGAAAAAACTCGAACGAATATGGCCAGAAACCTCGAATCAAATTAAAACAGAATTAGATTTTGAGTTTTTTTCTCTGAAAAAAACTCGAATGTCAGGAAGGCTATTAACATCTTCAAATGGACCTCTGCCATTGACTTCTACATGAACTCGTCAAGTTTTAGGTAGTGTACTATCAAATTCGAGTTGTTCCCAGAGTCGAGGAATGACTACTTTAACTACTTTATTTGGTCGGAATGGTTAGACTTTGATCGGAATGGTTAGTGGCAGGTCAGGAGATGGGATAGTCTGATCGTACATTGATTCGTACGATCGGATCTTTGCGTCTGTGGCCAGCTTAAGGTGTGTCATGGGCAAGCAAAGGTCTCAGGGAGAGTTGAAACTGGAAGGAATGATCATACAGTGAAACCTCAGTTTTACATACTCTGATTTTATGTTTCCCCTCATTTGACATTGTTTTCAATGCATAATGCATTTCCCTCATTTTAAATTTTCATGGATTTTACACCATTGTTTTCTGGTCGCCTGAAAAATATAAAATGGGGGTTCTACAGTATTTGTTAGAACTGTGGATTGGTGGAAGATGCACTGAATAACTCCACCTAGAGCTCACGGTACGCCCAACTATAAAATGATGTGTGGACCATTAAATTTACGCTTTAGCAGTTAAACTTGCGACTTTGTCCTTCTGTTCCTTTGTTATACAGAGCTCATTGTTACATTGGCTATTCACACATACAGTAGTTCACCATATGAACAATGTATATGTAGCTACATTAAGTCGAGAGCCTAGATTGGCAGTTTATTCCGGCTAAAGGAGAGTGGAAATCTAAGCATATGTACAAGACTAGGTTAACAAAGCTGTTTGGAACATGGGGCGATTTACATGTCTTATGAATAGCTTTATTTAAGACCAACACCACTGATTCTATTATTCTATAAAATGTATCATTTAAACCTTAGAAATATAGAAGTTAACTTTGTACAGTACAAACCTCTACAACTTACTCCTATGACTTTTAAATACTGTTGACCTTCTGCAGTTACTACAGCTAAAATCCACTACACAAACTTTGTTTTTACTACCAGCACCATAGTCTCTATTTACTCCCAATAATATGAAAAGGTAATTGCTATGTCTTTAAATGCTTCATTGTAGAATATTACTTTAACTGTTGCATTTGCCCTTAAAAAAAGAAGTTTTATGTTAATTTATAAGTCACAGAAAAAAAACACTTCTTCTGTACATACTCGAATCATAAATTAGACACAAGATGGCGTATCAACATTATTTTGTTAAATCATTACTCCTTGCTACAGAAAAGCACCAAAGTACAATGATTTTGCATTACTATGCCGGCATTTATATGGATCAACTACTTACCTGGCCTTTTGGCCTAAACACATGAATTGGATTATGCAAGTCTATAACAAAAAAAGTACATGAATTCCAAAATTTACTTTGACATGTGCACACTGAAACAGGAGAGTGCAGAACCTCTGTATTTATTTCTCTAGAGAATTACAGGTCATTATCATTACAAATAACAGTATACTGTACATATGTGGTTTGAATGTAGCCAGTAAACATTCTTCACAGCACGAGAAAGCAATCAGTTACATCAGTTTTTTCTAAGCCATCAATAAGGCATTCTTGTGAGAGGAGGTTAAAGTACAGCAAGTAAATCACAAAGAAAAGTTAAGCGCTAGTGCTGTAATGCACTTGGTTTGTAATAAGAGCACTTTACTGTAACACCTTTATATTAGAAACTGAAATACATTTAGGGGCAGATTTATAATGGGAAAATACGACCATCGAATAGAATCCTCCGACATGATTTTATTCATCTTACGATCGTATTCTGATCGTAGTACGATTGTACTCAAATCGACCGATTCGAACGATTTTATCGTACAATCGTATGATTTTCTTTCGAATATAAAAAACTTAGAAAATTGCTCTGGAAGGTCCCCATAGGCTAACATAGCACTTCGGCAGGTTTAAGTTGGCGAAGCATTGAAGTCGAAGTTTTTTAAAGAGACAGTACTTCGAATTATCGAATGGTCGAATAGTCAAACGATTTTTACTTCAAATCGAAGTCAAAGTAAATTTGAAGTCGTATGGTCGAAGTATTCAAAAAATTACTTAGAATTTCAAATTTTTTGACTTCGAAAATTCCCTCGAATTCACTTCGACCATTGATAAATCTGCCCCTTACTGTACCAATAAATATGATGTTTAGTTAAGATATCAAAGAGACAGATGTCTTTATATTAGTTCACATATATTGTTCAGAGTATTGGTCAGAGTCAGCAAATTGTAAATTCATAGTGACATAGTATATGAGTTTGATAAAAGACCAGGCCAACCTCTGGATCTGGATCAAAGTACAACCTGCATGACTGCTAGCTGAAAAAAAGCCTTTTCAATTTACCTCTGTGGGGGATAAAAAAAACTCTTTTCCTGATTTTAAGAGTACATTCAGAACAGTAACTGCATTTACTAAGTTACAAACTTTTGATGAAGTGACTCACATTAGTCACGAAACGCGTAAAGCAGTGCTCCAATGTTGTGTTCTCTCCCTGCCCTTATCCTGTTTGTGTCATGTTTACATATTTTGAATAAAGCTTTGGAATTTTAACCTTTGCCTTTACTGTGCAGAGGGTAGTCTGTGTGCTTTGTGGATGTGTATTGAATTTTCCCAGCAAGCCAGAAGGGGATTATACGATCCAGTGCAAACTTTCAAATAATTTGCCCACAACAGATGTCATACCTACATGTCTATAATATAATTGACAGGGTGAGGATATTAAAATTACGCCAGCTTTTCTACAATATATTGGTACCCAAGAGATGGAAGAAAATCAGAAAAAGTGGCCTGGCTAGTACTTAACGGTATGCTTCTGAGGAAGTGGCGAGACTCCGCTAAATGCGCCAAGTGTGGGGGAGAGGTCATATCCATAAAAGTACTGATGTACTGATGATTTTACGCTTGTTTCAATAAAGAAGGTTTGATTTTTCCTAAATCACCGTGTGCTTCATATCGCTATTGCTAATTACACGTTAAATATGTCTGGATCGGGGACGTCTTATATGTTGCAGCACAGGTGTTGAGAAGGACCCGTGGACAGAAGTGGGTGAGTGCATGCCATTCGAAATCTTTACAATTAGTACTTAACGGTAAATCCCACCAGGAGCAAGGCCCTGGTTCAAAATCATTTTGCTAAAGATAATCAGTACCATAACCTGTGTCAGCTGCTGAGCTATCTGCAGAATGGGTCCTGTAATCCTTACTCCTCTATTATATACATTTCAGAGTCCACTGTAATCAAAATATCTCAATCCCTTAGTGGAGCTACACATGCAATCAACTTCTTTTAACAATCGATATACTTAAAAAACGGGAGTTAGTCCTCATTTTCTATTTTTGTATTATTGATGGTTGCTTGACACAGTTGTATTATTTATAGGTCTAAAAAGAAAGCTCTTTCTGTTAAGGTTTAATGATTATCTGAGTTAAGCTTTATTTTTTAAGGAAATACATTTTGAACGGTAATAGTTTCATATAATTTCTAATCTGTGTTTTTATCTGAAAATTTAGGGGCATATCAAAAGGTGAGATTAGCATTTACAAAATAAAAACTCACCCACTTTCTATTCATTTAATTAGGGATATTTTTAAAGTATATTTATCAATGGGTGAAAGTTAGAGTCTACCATTTGATAAACACACTTCTAAAAATCCCCTAGGAATGAACAGGAATTGGATGAGTTTTTCTTTGGTAAACTCTAATCTCACATTTTGATAAAACTGCCCCATAATGTCCCAATCTATACATTGAAGTAATCATTTTAAGATGATAAAAGTTTGCTTTCTGAAATGACCTAATGTGTGTTTTTTACAACATTAAATTAATTTCAATAAGATAATATTATGGTCACTATTTCCCAGGTAAATTAGTACATTTTTAGTTCGCTCTGGTTTGTTCATTTGATCCAATATAGCGTCATTCCCTGGTTGGATTCTCAATAATATATGACATGAAATTGTCATACAGTACATTTCTAAATTTTATTAATATGCTGCCAATATTTTTTCTCCAGCCAATATCTGAGTAAGTAAAATCCCCAATTATTAAAACTTGACCCAAATGTGCAACTTTTTTTCTGCACTTACATAAGGGCATCTGTAGCCTATGCCTACAATTATCTAGCCTCGTCTTATAGTCTAAACTGATAATGCTTCATCTCATCTTTAACTTCGACCTTCGATCTCCCAAACTCCACCAATTGCCTCCATACAGGTTCTAGGAGGTCCCCCATAGAATCGAAGTATGACTATTCCCTAGTCGAAGTACACAAAAAATAGCTTGAAATTCAAAGTTTTTCACTTCGAAACTTCACCTCGACCTTTGATAAATCTGCCCCTTAGTGTTTCACTCACAAAGACGAGGGCTCAGGAAACCACTTTTGGTAGTTATTATAGCTTTCATTTTGTGGTTCCTGATGACATTCCATTGGCTGAAAATAAAGTAGACAATACTACAAATGTATATTCTACATTTGTGCACTAATATGTATGGATGGAACCCTGTCTGAGCAGCTTGACAGCAGTCTATGTTTTTAGCCATTATGCATTATAAAACTTGCCCAATTCTGGTATTTCATATCTATACAAATCTATTGTTTCTTGCTCCATTTTACAGTGACACCATGATTTATATGCTGTCTTTATATAAGTTCCACTTCAGTAGATCAAAGATAAATGCCTTCAACCTGCAGCATGGCCTAATATCAATAGCAAGCCGTTTCAACTATTTGCAGAGCAAGTTTGTTTTTCATAAATGGAGCAATGGCAAATTTGTGTGCAAACATTTACAATATGTAGTGAAGCATTGCACTTTATGCATGCTTATGTTAAGAACAGAGGTCCCACTTAAGATTGAATAGGGGCAACCATGCAAGGGTTGCTCTGCTGAGGTTGTAGGGATCTATATCTGCCTTGTGTTCAGAGATGTTACTTGTGAGCACCCTGTGAATTACATGCAGGTACAGGTTATACCAGCAAGGTGAAAAGTTTTGAACCTGATAGTGATAGGTGCCGTAGAGCGCGTGAAAGATGAACTGAGGGAAAAAAATCAATAGTGCTTTACATCTGCTTTCGCAATTTGCACCTTTAATAAATGAACCCTGGCTTACCTTTAATAAGTAGTTGCACTCACATTTATTTGCATGGTTTGCATTGCCCCTACAGGAACGTGACATTTAAAAATACATGCATTGGTGTGAGGTGTGACAAGTTTTCAAAAGCCTTGGTGGATCCATTTATCTGGTATTTTTGTACACAGGTCATTGTTTGGGCCTTTTAAACAGTTCCTGATCAGAGTGGTTAAAATCAACTATACATTTTTCATAATATAAAATCAGTTGCAGTTAGTGTGTGATTTTGCCAGTTTGCATTGGGAACTGCGGCAGTTACAATTACAATGACAACACTATTTCAATAAAAAGGTAAAGAATAAAAAAAAGGGCTTGGGTAGAATTAATATAACAGCCTCAAGCCATTCAAAATCATTAGGAATCACTTTCATTAAAGGTACCTGAGTCAAAATTTGCACCTATGTATAGTTGCACTAGGTGCTGCTCCATCATTCCTGCCTTCTGTTCCAAATTGAACACTGCATTCAAGGGGCTTTCCACATCAATTGTATTTTTGTTAAAATAATAAAATGTATGTGACATATTTCTCCATATTATAATAAATATATGTATTTTTCTGTTTATTATTTTTAGGAACTACTCCATAAAGGCACCTAATGCTACTGAGAAATATGAGATCTAACATCAGCTATTAACTTCACAACACTAGCTGCAGCTATTCAAATGGTTTTATAGTAGTTTTCCCCAGTGGGAACTAAACACCTATAAGTACATGAAATATATTTTCACCTGAGAGGCCCCTCCAAGTGAAATGCTATGTTTGTTTATTTTTATGGGATAGGATATTTTAAAGTGAACTGTAAATAAAATGTATATTATTCTATGTTTTTGTTGCACATAGTCAATTACTATGCTGAGATCCTCAGGACCTACCGGAATATTGTCTTTATGTGGTGTGGCTGGTATATTTAATATATTTAGACGCTGAATCTCTAAGATGGGTGTCATAGTTCATATTTAGTGTTAATACTGAAAATGCATTATTCTCAAATGTATTTTTCTTGACACAATGTTTGTTATCTCAGAAAGGCTTTATCTCATAAATACAACATTGTGTTGCTACAGTATTCTACTATTCCAACGATTGTTTTGGCCCGTGGGACTTATATTTTTTAATTTGATTAGTTGGGGTTACTGTGTCTTATCAGCACCTAGGGAGGAGCTTCATTTGTAATGAAGTAAAAAAAACACCAGAAGTGAGTATGCTAATAGATGGAACTATGGTTCACTTTGTTTTAAATGAGAACTAAAGCCTAACTAAAGAAGTAGGATAGAAACGGTGTTCATTAGGTTTTGGGCTTCTGTTCCAATCTAAGGCAACCAGAGCCATTTAGCCGTAAATATTTGTGCCCCTGAAGATGCCCCAGTAGTTCCCTATCTTCTTTTCTGCTGATTCATTGCACATGCTCTGTGCTGCTGTCAGTTGCTCAGCATAGGGACCAACTCAAAATATACAGTACACATAGAATAGAAATGTCACAATATAAGGCTGATTAATTAATACAGACAATTACTACATGGCAGCACAGAAACCAGTGCAATTAGCATGAAAATGTAATAATCAGCCTTGTAGCATCAGCTTCATTTTCAGCTTGATAATTTTTGATGACCCCTAAGCTTAGCATCTCAACAGCTGCTCAGAGCCCATTGAGCATGTGAGTGTCGCAGACACTTTCCAAGATGGTGACCCCCTGTGACAAGTTTGAAATCCTGGATCTTGCTGCTATTGAGCAGCTGAAACTTTAGGTTGGTGCAATATGTAAAATGTGAGCAATAGCAATAATCATTTTCAGGGGTTTCTTCTCCTTTAACTACTGATCAACCCTATTGCACAGTTCCTACCTTTGTAAGACAATGTGGTGACACCCTTATAAATAACCAAGAATTAGGTAATTCTCTTGATTCATCTTGTTTTTTTGACACCTGATTTAAATGGATTCTACTTCCTCGTACAATATGTCATGCCCTCTATTCTTAAATCATATGCTAGAGTGCATCCATTCCAGTGTGCTGAATATTATGGGTAGGAAATTAAGCATCATGCATTTGGCTTCTTGAGAAGCAACATGCAAGCTTTATGTTATTGGAGAAAAACAGGCAAATACCTCTAGAGCATATTTGTATTATAAATGAGTGAGGCTGGTTTATGAGAGATGAATTGGCTGGGCAAAAGATTTCTCAAGCATGGGATCTATACTATTGATGTTAACTTGTTAGCAGTGGAGGAGAGAATTTACTTATGATTAAAGTTCATGTGTGGGAGGAAGAATCTTGTCTAGAAATATTTTGTGTATAAAGAGAATAAGTAATCATTCACTATGAATTGCAAATATTCATTCATTTATATATATATATATATATATATATATATATATACACACACAATCTTCATCAGCTATTCTTACTGAAGTGTTACAGTTAGAAATAAATAACAACAATATATTCAGAGTGTAATATAATGTATCATTTTAGGTGTCAGATTAACGAAATGTATGATTCTCTGTAGTCTTATCCTCAAACTTAATGTTTTCCTGTCACAATTCATTTTATAATTCATAATGCTCATTTTTCATGATAATAGATACATTTATAATATATTTTGTGTCCATTGTTTGAGACTAAGAAAAAATGCTGCAGGTGCACAATCATTAAAAAGGCGGAATAGAGATTTATTACCTTTATTATCCTAAAATTTGGTACCTAGATAACCTCCCTTGGATAAGAGCTTGCTATTCATTAGATGTAGTGCTGTGACTTTAATTGTTGTTTTTAAGGGTGATAACAGGATGTCTGGCATCTGCTGCTCAGATCGATCAGTGGATATATATAACTGCATACTTTCTGAACTCCTAGGAGCACAACATATTCAAAACCGCAACTACGAGAAGCACTCTCACAATTGTGATTGTTGGGAGTCACATTTGATCAACAAAGTTTAAAGTCGTATGCATCTTTTGACCTACATTGCTAGAACAATAGCTCTCCTTCCTTACTGCAGGGCTGTCCAACTGGTGGCCCCACAGACCGCATGCGGCCTGCGACCCCCCTTGTGTAGCCCCCCACATCAAAGTCTGCCATGTGTAGATTTTAAATATATCACTACAGAGATTAACTGGTCCCTGCATTGTTTAATCAAATTCAGACTGTAATCCCCTCTGCATTGTTCACACTTGTGACACCTCTAGTATTCACACCCTAAAGCCCTGTACTGCTCACACCTGAGACCCAGACTGAAACTGCCCACATTATTCACCTGTTCTCACACTTATACAAGCAGCTGGAGGGGCACCAGCATTGTGTCACTGTATGTAGCAAATCTTAGAGAGGTCCTGATCAATGGGAACTGTCTCCTGCTCTGTTCTGCCTTCCCTATGCGCCCTGTGTGTGCCATAATCTTTGCCTGTCCTACTCTGCCTGTGTGTGCCATACTCTGCCTGCCCATGCTTCCTGGTGTGTCATACTCTGTCTGTGTGTGCCCTGCTCTGCCTGAGGAACATAACCCTGGTATTTGTTTTGGGGGTTTGTTAGTATTTGAAAATTGTGAGGGGGCCCTATGGTGTGCTGGGGGATGCTGTGTTATCCACGGGGGAGGAGGCATATGGATTTAAGGGTAGGTCTTAAAGGAACCGTTCAATGTAAAAATAAAAACAGGGAAGATAGGCTGTGCAAAATAAAAAATGTTTCTAATATAGTTTCTTAGCCAAAATGTAATGTATAAAGGCTGGAGTGTCTGGATGTCCAACAGAACACTACTTCCTGCTTTTCAGATTTCTTGCTCTGAGTTAGTCAATGACTATAAGGGAGGTCACATGGGACATAACTGTTCAGTGAGTTTGAAATTGATCCTCAGCATTCAGCTCAGATTCAAAAGCAAAAGTTATGACCCATGTGGCCCCCATAAAGTCACGAATTGGTTACTGCTGGATAACCAATCAGTGGAAACCAAGAGAGTTGCAAAGCAGAACGTATTGTTCTGGCTATTATGTTAGACATCCAGTCACTCCACCCTTTATACATTATATTTTTGGCTAACTAACTATAATAGAACATTTTTCATTTTGTAGAGCCTATCTTCCCTGTTTTTATTTTTACATTGAACTTTTATACTGAACAATTCCTTTAATATGACAACTTTTTTCACATATGAATGATAAATGATATCCCTACAGTGAGCACCAATCATTTGGTCTTTTGATGTGCTACCATAATTAATGTGGACATGGTCTTGTGGTAACATGGATGAGGTTTAAAAACAGGGAGTGGTTATCACTTACTTCAATTATCGGCCCTCCAACATGTAGGCCAGGAAAAATCCAGCCCACGGTACCACTGAAGTTGGACAGCACTGCCTTACTCTATTATAGGATTTTCACAGCTGGACCCCACACACAGACACACATGAGCTCCTCAACATGACTATGATGTAAAGCCCAGTTAGCATTTAAGGAGAAGGAAAGTCTTATTCCACTTGAGGTGCCAAATGTTTGGCACCCCCAAGTGATTATATTTACTTACCTGAAACCCCGGGCCGGTGCTCCTATCCGCTGAAAACGGCACCGACCTTGAGTTATTCCAGCAAGCACCACAGAGCGATCCTCTTTCGGCTTCTTCTTTCTTCAAATTTCCCAGGGCACACGCATGCGCAGTAGAACCACATAGCCGGCTTTTTTGTTAAAGTTCAGCTTTTCATTCTAATGCGCATGTGCAGCCGCGAGAAGGAAGACAATGCCAGAAAAGGATCTCTCCATGGTGCTTGCTGGAAGAACCCTGGGCCAGTGCAGTTTTCTGGGATAGTAGCACCAACTGGGGTTTTCAAGTAAAAATAATTATTACAAAAAATGAGCTGTTAGTACCACACTTTGGTCAACATACTTAAGATCATGTGCCACGTCAAGGACCCTCATTGTACGTAAGTCCTACACAATCCATTAGCATTCTAAGTAAGTAGTGCATTTAAAATCAAGTCCCCCCAGCAAACAGTGTGACAGTAGTAAGACCACAGTGCACCAGTCCATTAACATACACCTGTAAATCATTCCCTGTTTTAAAGGCTGAATGGCAGCTATAGACAAGATTTGGCGACAATTTGTACACAAAAGACAGAAAGAAATCGCCAGTGCTCGGTCTAACCCACGCTGTGGCGTTGACCAGCTGCTAGAAACACCTTTTATGCCAGTGCTCAGTCTTAAGGGGCATGTTTACTAACATTGGAGATAAATATCTGGAGAGATTTCTGGAGATGTTGCCCATGGCAACCAATCAGCAATTAGATTTAAACAGCCACAGCCAAGTTAGAAAACAAAAGCAAAGATCTGATTGGTTGCTATGGGCAACATCTCCAGAAATCTCTCCAGATATTTATCTCCAATGTTAGTAAACATGCCCCTAAATCACAATCTGGAGTTGACCAGCTGCTATAAACAATAAAAAGCCAATATTCATACACAAAGAAAGAGAAAAATTGCCAGTGTACAGTTTGCCTAAAAATAATAATTACAAAAAGTAGGTGTTAGTACCACACTTTAGCCAAAATATATAAGCTCGCTTGCTATGTCAAGGCTCTTTTTATGTGAGTCCTACTCTATCCATTAGCATTCTAAGAATGTAGTGCATTTAAAATCCAGCAAACAGTGTGATTGAGTAGTAAGACCATTGTGCACTTACCCTTTACTCAGAAGCTTTAGTGAGAAAGCAGGGCACCTTTTAACCCCAGCCCATTAACATACACCTGTAAATCATTCCCTATAGGCAAAAAATGTGTACAATTTGTACTTGAAACACAGAAACAAATTACCAGCACTAGGTCTAGTGCTGGGCTGAGTCGTCTGGCCGCCCTAGGCAACCCAGCCAACTATGTTGCCCCCTCCACAAGCGTGTGCACGAGCAAGCCTTTGCACGAAAAATTACGTGGACCAGCGCACATGATGGAGATGCTGACGCGCATGCATACGCATGCATGGAGGAGCGAGAGCAGGTAGAGACACAAGGGTCTGAACTAGGGGGAATCCGGCAGAAGAGGTACCTTTCTGACGCCCCTCCAACTTTTCACCTTAGGCACATGCCTCTTCTGCCTACCCCTAGTTCTGGCCCTGACTAGGTCTAACCCGCACTATGGTGTTGACCAGCTGCTTGGTGTCAGCACTCGGTCTAACCCACAATCTGGAGTTGACCAGTTGCTATAGCAGTAACAAAGGAGCAGAAGAGAGACAGTAGTGCAAGTAGCACATCTGATATACAACCAGGGATTTGACAGGGATAGTAAAATATATAAAATATATATAATAATAAATATAACTTATATAACATAATTAAAAATCTCTAATACCTCAAGTAAGTATCCTAAAAACTTTCAAGCATTTACCTAACAAAAATATTCAATAAACATATACATAAAAAATGATGACTAGATGTTATTATTATCTAACAATGTGTATCTATATATGCTCCAGACAGAATGTCCAATAATTGCATACGTATTTCCTAACACTGGACAGTAATGTACCAGTCTGTATATACAGTGTAAAATGATTAATTTATATTTAGGAGTCAGACTAAAACAGATGTTGATATATGCCAGCTGGAATAATTAGTGGAGTGAAGACAAACAGCTCCTACATGCAAGGAACAGCCTGAATCGACAAAATGAAACCAGTCACAATATTAGAGTATCAGTATGAATAATAATTTTGAAGGAGAAATCTAAGCTTATTATTTACTTTTTGTGGATCCAAATATAGCACCAGCCTTATGCATTAGCTAGTCCTTTATCCTCTGCTGTATTGGATGTCCTATATTGTCAAAACAATTGCACAGCAGAACCTGTATTCCCCAGCTATATACAGTATCACTTTATTAGTGTTCTTATTTCATATAAAGTATATACAGTACATTGTATGCATTTTTGCAGAGACCACATAATCATTTGGTATCACACAAATGTCTGAGTAGGTTATTGCTGTTTAACTCACATCTTTGAAAGTCTTTTTTTTTTCATCAGTTGAATTTCCATCTGTCTTTTTTTTTTTTGAAGATTTCAAACAAGCAGATGTATTTAAATCTTGGCAATGTTGCTGTTTAGTTTGTCAGTGCACCTTTTTAGACTTCAGATCTGTCATATATGTCTGTTTATGCATGATTTGTTCATGCTCTGAATTGCTTCCCCCACTTAATTACACCCACAAAAAACTGCAGATAAAGGGACCTTTAAAAAAATACACAACATGCATTTTAACTAGTTTGTTAAACAAATAACTAAACTGTAAGGTGTAAGCTCAGATATATTATTGCTAATAATATGTTGTTTTTTATTCTTGCTACTTACCATATTAGGCAATACATATACAGTAAAAGCAATACTAAACCTCTGAAGTTCTAGTAGTTTCAAGAATAAAACGATTTGAGACATGTTTGGTAGTCTAAATGGCTGAGCTTTGCTCAACCAGTGGAAACCAGAGGACAGAGTACACCCTAAACTATTGGTTCACTATTGTGTTTACATTATTCAATTGAACTATGTTAGATGGAGCCATACCCTTATAAATATATTGGCCTATTTGTCAGTGTATTAAAACTAATATTTACTGTATGTAGGAGAATCATCAATTCCCCTTATACCCATTTCTCACATAGCATACCTAAATTTTAATTATTTAATTCATCAGAGTTATGAAAACCCAGAAAAAAAACTTATGTAATGTTGGTGATAATCAGACTTATCATACTTTATAGATGCCCAATGGTCTCAGGCTCTAAAGGTGCCCTTGCAGGTTTCCCTTAATTACAAATACGGGATGCTTCAGTTGTAAATAGTCCAACGGGCGTATTACACCAAAACCAGGCTGCATAAAATAAATACTGCCATATCCCCCCTATGTAACCGCAAGCAAGGTACCTTTCTTCATACTATGTGGGAATGTCAAAAGCTGGATCATTACTGGTCAAAAATAGTTGACACCCTCTGCCAACAGCTGGGGCTCCCATTGCCTGGCAGACCCTAAGATGTACCTTTTGGGGATAATGACCACTCACGATATCCCACCCGGATGGCAAGTCTACCTACAGAGAGTGCTATTCCTGGCTAGAAAGGGTATAACATAAAAAATGGAAGGGTCCCGACCCTTCTACCTATGAACAATGGTACAAGGCAGTTAGTGACTTATGTAATACTGAGAAAGCTATATATACAAAAAATGGTAAATACCAGAAGTATGAGGAAATTTGGGCCAACTAGCTTATGCCACAAGAGGACTTGAATGCTTAAAGTATATACAAATTTCTGTTCTATAAACTTGTTAGACTTGGCTCTTGCAGAGTCAAGATAACCCGTGAACATGTAAAAACAATGTTTATGTACCTATGTGTTACATGCTTGCTTAATTGTTTTAATAAACTTTCTTGAGCAAAAAATATGTTGGTGATAAGCAACACTTGGTAATGTCCACTATATCTAAAAACTCATTGAAAATTAGTTTTTTTTATAAAAGAGTAATTTGTCCCCTTCTTGTAATATATGAGTGTATTTGAGGTTGGCTTATTCAGTTGTGCCTTTATATGGTTGTGTGTTGAAAAGGGTTCTTAAGGTTCTGTAGAGTGATTGAAACCGACCACACAAACGTACATTTAGATAAAACAGGGAAGTAATTCTAACAATTCTAGTTTGACACCCTTTTGCATTTGAATGCATATTCTTTGTGTATACGCATTGCCCAAACTCACTCTGAATGCTCAGACCTTCCCCAAGCCTTTGCACTATTGCTCTTTCTGGTTGTAACTGTGCGCTTACACTGTAAGGGGCCCGAAGGCTCAGCCAGGAGTAGCGGACCAAGAAGGAAGCATCAGTCCAATAGTTCGAGGTACAGGCAAGGGTATAGAAATAGAGTGGTCGAAGTCCAGGCAATAAGGTTGGTTCAGGCAGCAAAGGTTCAGAATACGAAGTCAGGCAAAGGTCAATACACAGGATCAGGAATGATAAACACAGGAAGCGCACCCAGGAACTCACGAGGAAGAACCTATAGTAGGGCACAGTCTGCAGTGCTTCAGCATCTTTTGTAGGCCTCCTTTGGCGCCAAAACAGACACAGTGGCATCATGACGCTGGCGTCTTCACGCAGGCGTCCTCACGCAGGCGTTTTGACGCTGGCATCTATTCTGACGCTGGCGTGATGTCACAGAACTGCGACCAGAAGGAAGCACGTGGAAAACGCCACCATCTTGGACTCCGCCATCTTGGGACGCCAGGTAAGAACTCCTTACAGTACCCCCCTCCTTACGGGGGGCCTCAGGACCACCACGACTTGGATTGGAAGGAAACTGTGGAATTTCCTAAGAAGTGCAGGAGCATGAACATCGGAAAATCTTACCCACGAGCATTCCTCAGGACCAAAGCCTTTCCACTCAATCAGGTATTGTAATATGCCCTTGGAGATACGAGAATCCAATACTCTTTTAACTTCAAACTCCTGGAAGCCATCCACAACAATAGGAGTGTTAGAAGAAGAAGAATAAGACGAAGAAGCCTCAGAGGAAGATGCTGGTTTAAGAAGGGATACATGAAAGACACTGGGAATCCGCATCTCTGGAGGTAATTCAAGACGAACAGCAACAGGATTGATAACTTCGACAACAGGAAAGGGACCAATGAATTTGGGACCTAGCTTAGGGGTAGGAATCTTGAAGCGTATATTCCTAGTGGACAACCAAACTCTGTCTCCAATGGTATATTGAGGAGTAGGAACCCTTCTTCTATCGGCAAACTGTTTTTGAGATAGAGAGCTCTTCTCCAGATTGGCCTTGGTAGCATGCCAAATAGCGGACATATGAGCGACTTGATCATTGGCCGCTGGAACGTTGGTAAGGAGAAGATCTTGAGGAAAGGCCATAGGATGCTGTCGAAACACACAGAAAAAAGGATATTTTTCGGAAGAGGCATGCAAGGCATTATTGTGTGCAAACTCTGCCCACGGAAGAAGATCTGCCCAATCGTCCTGGCATAACGATACATGACAGCGCAGGAACTGCTACAGTGCTTGGTTGACACGTTCTGCAGCGCCATTGGACTGTGGATGATATGCGGATGAAAACTGGAGCGAGACGTGAAGTGCCTTGCATAAGGATCTCCAAAATTTGGAAACAAACTGTGAGCCTCTATCTGACATAATCTCTGTAGGGAATCCATGGAGACGAAAAATGTGTTGAATAAACAAATTTGAGAGTTCTGGAGCAGAAGGCAGCTTGCGAAGGGGAATGAAATGGGCCATCTTGCTGCACCTATCTACTACTACCCAGATAACTGTATGACCCAGGGAAACAGGGAGATCAACAATAAAGTCCATGGCCAGATGAGTCCAGGGTCGAGAAGGAATGGGCAAGGGAAGAAGAAGACCTTTAGGTGGAGAATGACCAGACTTTGAAGCTGCACAGATAGCACAAGAAGAGACAAAGTCTTTAACATCTTTCCAAAGGGAAGGCCACCAAACAAGGCGGGAAAGCAGATCCGTTGTCTTCCGAACTCCTGGATGGCCAGCCTGTTTGGAGCTATGAGATTGCATGAGGATGGACTGACGAAGTTCAGACAGACCAAATTTTACCCCTAGGGGAGTATCAGGAGGAGCAGAGGACTGTGCAGATAGTAATTGGGAAGCCACAGAAGGAGTTAGAGCTGCCACGATCTTGGTAGACAGTAGAATAGGTTCATCGATCTCGGAACTGGTCTCATCAGGAAGAAAACTCCTAGACAAAGCATCAGCCTTCTTATTTCTAGAACCAGGAAGAAAGGTCAGGATAAAGTTGAACGTGGAAAAGAAGAGCGCCCACCGAGCTTGTCTGGGATTTAAACGTTTCAAGGTCTGAATATATTCCAAGTTCTTATGGTCAGTGAAAATGGTAACTGGAACAGAAGAACCCTCCAACAAATGTCTCCATTCTTCTAAGGCCAATTTCACCGCTAAAAGTTCACGATTCCCCATATCGTAATTCTTTTCAGAGGGAGAGAATTTCTTGGAAAAATAGGCACAGGGGTGAAGTTTACCATCATTAGAAGACCTCTGTGACAAAACTGCTCCAGCCCCCACATCAGAAGCGTCCACTTCAATAAAGAATGGTAGAAGAGGGTCAGGATGTCTTAAAATAGGAGCTGAGGAAAAAGAGTCTTTCAGATCTTGAAAGGCTTCCAGTGCCGTTTCCCGGCTTCACTGGACATGGGCAAAGTGTGATTTACCACCACAATAAAGACAAAGTCCTGCTGCCCGTCTCCTTAGTTTCTCTTGCTCAGACAGTCGAGCACGTCCTATCTGCATTGGTTCTTCAGCAGAAGTGGAAGAAGAGGCAGAAGGGGTTGTTGGTGCTGTAGGAGGAGGTGTGCTAGGAGGCAGCGGCCTTTGGAAACGGGGAGCCAAAAGAGGTTGGAATCTTTTAACACGGTCTCTATCCGCCTGGTACTCTCTTTGCCGGGTATCCAGCTTGACGGCCAAAGCGATAAGATCTTCCCAGCGTATTGGCAGCTCACGGGAGACCAAATCATCCTTCAGACGCATAGAGAGCCCGTTGTAAAAGGCGGCATGGTAGCTCTCATTGTTCCATCTCGTCTCAGCAACCAAGGTGCGGAACTCAATAGCATATTCAGGCACAGTACGAGTCCCTTGACGAATCTGGAATAACCGTGCAGAAGCGGAGGCAGTCCGGCCGGGAGCGTCAAATACGGTGCGCAGATCTTGTATGAAGGCTTTAGAGTCGTCAATCAAGGGATCCTCCTTTTCCCACAGAGGAGATGCCCATTCCAAGGCTTTACCAATCAAGCGGGTGATGATATACCCCACTTTCGCACGCTCAGAAACGTACTGATTGGGAAGCAGGGTAAATTGAATCTCACACTGGTTCAAGAACCCTCTGCACGCCTGAGGATCACCACCGTAGAGTGGAGGCGCTGGAATACATGGCTCAGAAGCATTGGCGTTGGCTGGCACCACGGGGGAGGGGAGGTGAAACTGTAACTGGTCTCCCTGGAGTGAGGGCAGACAGTTTCTCTAGGATAGCCTCCAAAGCTTGGCCAAAATGGGTCTGCTGGGCTTCGTAAACCTCCATCCGTGAAGCCAAACCACAAAAGGCTCTCCCAAAGTCAGGCTGAGTTTGTGCCTCCTCAGAGGGGTCCATGGCCCTACTATACTGTAAGGGGCCCGAAGGCTCAGCCAGGAGTACCTGACCAAGGAGGAAGCACCAGTCCAATAGTTCGAGGTACAGGCAAGGGTATAGAAAGAGAGTGGTCGAAGTCCAGGCAATAAGGTCGGTTCAGGCAGCAAAGGTTCAGAATACGAAGTCAGGCAAAGGTCAATACACAGGATCAGGAATGATAAACAGGAAGCGCACCCAGGAACTCACGAGGAAGAACCTATAGTAGGGCACAGTCTGCAGTGCTTCAGCATCTTTTATAGGCCTCCTTTGGCGCCAAAACAGACGAGTGGCGTCATGACGCTGGCGTCTATTCTGACGCTGGCGCTTAGGCGCCGGCGACCAATCAGATGCTGGCGGATATTCTGACGCTGGCGTGATGTCACAGAACTGCGACCAGAAGGAAGCACATGGAGAACGCCGCCATCTAGGACTACGCCATCTTGGGACGCCAGGTAAGAACTCCTTACATACACTAATTATGAATCTTTTTTTTCTGTTTTAATCCTTCTTTTTGATTCCCCAACCTGACCTTTGAATGTACTTAATGTGCTTGGTTATATCTCCAATATGTGTAGAAAGTTCTGGGGCCCCAAAAGGGCATTGATGAAGACTAGGTTTCTCCTGCTTCACTTAGGAGGTTGATTAATTTAGCAGTCAGAGGGCTTCAAATCTACAGATCGTAACACATAGGGGCTGATTCACTAAGGGTCGAATATCGAGAGTTAATTAACCCTCGATATTCGACTGGGAATTGAAATCCTTCGACTTCGAATATCGAAGTCGAAGGATTTAGCGTAAATAGTGCGATCGTACGATCTAAGGATTATTCCTTCGATCGAACTATTAAATCATTCGAATCGAACGATTCGAAGGATTTAAATCCAACGATCGAAGGAATATCCTTCGATCAAAAAAAGTTAGCCAAGCCTATGGGGACCTTCCCCATAGGCTAACATTGACTTCGGTAGCTTTTAGATGGCGAACTAGGGGGTCGAAGTTTTTTTTAAAGAGACAGTACTTCGACTATCGAATGGTCGAATAGTCTAACGATTTGTACTACGAATCCTTCGATTTGAAGTCGTAATAGTCGAAGGTCGAAGTAGCCCATTCGATGGTCGAAGTAGCCCAAAAAAAACTTCGAAATTCGAAGTTTTTTACCTTCGAATCCTTCACTCGAAGTTAGTGAATCGGTCCCCTAGATTCCATGGACTCTCCTAATCATTACACACTCTGCCACAGATTGTTTCTCGCTTGTATATGGTCCCTATAAGTACAAGAGGTCTCTCAAAACTTCTAGCTCCTTCTGATGCATGCATCAAACAATGGGTACAATACTGTCAAGGGTAATTAAAAACACTCTCTTGATTTTATCTCTTAAGTCCACCAATGAAACAACTGATCACCCTGAGAGACTCTCTGTTCAATAACATAAGGATAGCTTGTTCATATTTGGAGGGAGCATCTTTGACCAGTATATCCAGTTTACCACCAGATATTTATTCAGTTTTCAGCTTTGTAGGCAATTTGTATTTCAGTATTTATGCTGTTAAAGGAACAAGACAGAGCTTTATATGGGAAGTTGATGAAAAAAATAGATCTGTCCAGGAATCAAGTAGGCTATCGTTAAGTTTAAACAGGGTAAATATAAAAACGACTATATGACTAAGATCAATAAATAAATAAATAAAACTGGTCCTGCTGGAATGTTTTAATGGTATATTGATGTATATTGTGATTTCTCTCTCTCTTCCTTGACAGTCTTCATTACCCTGTGTGATATTACTTGGCTTTTGAAGATCATTCACTGCAACCCCCATTTACGTAGATATATTTTGATTTTAATCAGAATCAATTAAATTACAGTTCCATATTAACAGAATTGAACATGTAAACGAGTTTGCATTCAAATCCAGTAAGGCTGATTGCATTTTCCACTAATCACTCTGTTACATAATTTCATAATTGTAATTACTTAAAATGTCACTGCAAGGACTGCTGTAAGATAGTTAAAGGAGTTTTTTGCCACTAGTGGTAGATACAGAAATCAGTTTTTACAGAGAGGTCTGTCTAAAAGTGGCCATACACTATAAGATCCACTTGTTTGGCGACATCGCCAAACAAGCAGATCTTTTCCCAGATATGCCACTAACGGCAGGGCTATAACGGGGGTAATCTGAACATTCAGCCCTATGGCCAAACGATCGGATTACGACGATCGCAATGGGCTCTGAGGGGTCGGTCGGGAGAAAAATCAAACCTTCCTGATCGATATCATGTCCTGATATCGATCGGAAAGACCCGTCAGAAGCCTCCATACACAGGCAGATTAGCTGTCAAATTGGTCAAAACGACGGATATCGGCAGCATTATCTGCCCGTGTATGGCCACCTTAACAGTAACTAAAGATCTCACTCTCCCACGAATAATGTAAATATCATGCTGAAAAGCAGTAAACTGTATTGCCTGGTTACAAGTGCACACAGCTTGTCAGGCAAAATGGGAGAGCTAGAAATTAATTGCATATACTGAAAATTATTATATAATTGGTATTACTGAGACCTGGTGGAATGAAACATGTTAATGAGCTGTGAATTTAGATGGTTACACCCTTTTGTAGGAAAGACTGATGAAGGCAGTTTGGAAAGAAGTTTGTCTTTATGTAAAACCAGAATTAAAGTCATGCACTAAAGAATCTACCAAGGATATTAAAGGGGTGCTTCGCCTTCAGACAACTAGTTGTTTTCAGATAGACCACCAGAAATAATGACTTTTTTCAATGACTTTCTATTGTGTGACCATTTTTTTAATATTGAAGTGTAAAGTGACATTTTTCACCTTCTGAAGCAGATCTGCGAGGGGGGGGGGGTCGCCAACCCTGTAACCTGTTCTAAATGGATACATTAGTTGATACATTTCTAATCTTTGTCCCTACTGAGCAGAATCACTGGGTTTCATTAAATGCAGATGTTAGAATTGATACAATAGTTGCTAATACTCCAGAGTCTGCACCTGAATTACTGAGCTGCCAGACTGAAACACCAGAGACAGGAACATTCAACTTTTAACTTAGATTTTGGAAAAACAGCAAAAAATAAATAATGGAAAGTAATTGAAAAAAGCCTTTATTTCTGGGAAACAATATGAACACAACTGGACTGCAAAAAGTGTTTGGAAGGTGAACAACCCCTTTAATGGGGAGGGTGTGTGAAAGCCTTATGGGAAGAGATTTCAGTTGGATTTAAGGGTACATGTATGGGATCAGTTATCCAATAACCCATTATCCAGAAAATTGTAAATAATAAATTGTGCATAACTACAATTTCAATGCATTAAAGAATTTACCAAGGATTTACTGGGGATGGTATGTGAAAGCCTTATGGGAAGATATTTCAATTGGATTTAAGGGTACAGGTATGTGATCAGTTATCCAGAAACCCATTATCCAGAAAACTCTAAATACTAAATTGTACATAACTACAAATTCAATGCAGGACATTAAAAAGAGTTGACTTAATTGAAGAACTGGACAGCAAAACTGGTAAATGATGTCGGATGTTAACAAATACAAGGTTGTTTACTCCTGTAGAAATATTGTGAATGTTATTTATAAATGGTAGTGTTGTGGGCCTTCTTAAAACGGATTTGGGGATTTTTTGGGATAACAAACAGTATAACTCTAGGCAGTGTCAGTCAGTGGCTAGCTAGTACAGCAAAGAAACTACTGCCTTGCTGAAAGAAATGTATCAATTCAAGGGATGAAAGCCTAACTTTGAGTATGTAGTGGAGGTTTCAGCCTCCTTTTAAGAAGGATTTAAAGAGCTGTAAAGAGTTCAGAGAAGTGCAACTACACTAGTAAAAGTAATGGAACAATTAAACTATGAAGAAAGTTGGTGTTGTTTTCCCCAGATTTACGGTGTTTGCAAAGTGGAATTGATTATTTTTTACATGTATATTAAAGGACATTAAAGTTAGACAGTGGGATTTTTTACTCCCATTGAAAAAACAAAGAACCAGGTCCACCACATAAGACATCAGGAACAAGACTTTCATTAGAAGCAGCAAAAATTATTCTTCATGGTGAGGTTGTAAAATGTCCTCCCGGGTGATGTTATGATGACTAATTATATTAAAGCCTTTAAGAGTAGCTTGGATGACTTCTTGGACAAATGTAATATCCAAGGCAATCGTGACCTTAGAATCAACACTATGTTTATTAAATGTATGGGATATATAGATAGATAGATAGATAGATAGATAGATAGATAGATAGATAGATAGATAGATAGATAGATAGATAGATAGATAGATAGTATAAACAGTCAGGCAGCCACGTTCAGTGAATCAAAATTTCTTTATTGCATAATTCTATGTTTCTGTGTATCCAATGTTTCAGATGAGGTGGGCCGAAAAGGATTTAAAGGATATTGCTGTCTGGCCCTGGAAGCTATAGTATTATGGAAGGAACAGGCAAGCCAGACAATCCATTCCAGTGGTCCAGTTCTCATATTGGAGCTCATTTTCCACAGGAAGGTTGTCATTTGGAGAGGTATTTAATTTTAGTGAGAAGGGGGCTAGGGTTTTTTTTTAATTAAGGGTTTGTTTCTCCTTTAAATTATGAGGGTAGACTGTCAAGGTTGGGGTTGTTTTCTCTGGAAGAAAAGACTCTTGCGAGGAGACATGATTAAACTTTACAAGTACATTAGAGGACATTATAGACAAATAGCAGGGGACCTTTTTTACCCATAAAATGGATCAATGCACCAGAGGCCACCCCTTTAAACTAGAGGAAAATTACTTTTATTTGAAGCAACGTAGGTGGTTCTTTACAGTAAGGACAATTAGGTTGTGGAATGCTGATTCTGTTAATGCTTTTAAAAGGGCTTGGATGTTTTCTTGGACAAGTATAAAATCATAGGTTATTGTGTGACTAATATCTACAATTAGTATAGATATTGCTATAAATTGTATTATGTGAGTGTATGGAGGCGGTCTGTGTGATTGTGTGTGTATGGACACTGGGTTTCATTTGGAGGGGTTGAACTTGATGGACTTTGGTCTTTTTTCAACCCAATTTAACTATTTAATTATGTAACTATGTATTGTTGCGAAAGATTGGGTCTAAGTAAAGAAGAATGCCAATACCTGTGCTTGCAGAAAACGGGGTGATCCCAAATTTCTTCAATGGTGCTTCATAATACTTAACAAACGGTCAAATGTTTCGGGACAGCATGGCCCTTCCTCAGTTAAATAATTCAACAACTTGACACGTCACATGACTTGGGACAGCTGGGAAATTGACAATATGTCTAGCCCCATCTCAGATTTCAAAATTGAATATAAAAAAATCTGTTTGCTCTTTTGAGAAATGGATTTCAGCACAAAATTCTGCTGGAGCAGCACCTATTCATTTTGAAAAAAATGTTTTTTCCCATGACAGTATCCCTTTAAAGTGGAATTCCGCTTCCGAACCAAAATTTATTAAAGAACCCCACACAACACAGAAACCCTAATATACAGTACCTATTTCTGCATCATTTGAAATCCTGGCAAGGGAGGAGGAACTAAAACATTGATGTTAAATTGTGTTTGCACTCAGATAATTTTAAAGTATACTTTAAAATATAATCTGCGGCTGTTCATTTACACTTACACCAATAACCATCTTCACCTTAAAGGGGTTGTTCACCTTTCAAAGACTTTTTGCAGTTGAGCTGTTTTCAGATGTTGTTTTCTTTGTTGTTCACCACAAACAAAGACTTATAGCAATTGCTTTCCATCTTTTATTTTTTTACCGGTTTTCCCAAAATTGAAGTTAAAAGTTTAATGTTCCTGTCTGTAGTGTTTCAGTCTGGCAGCTCAATGATCAAGGAGCATTCTGAACTGTTACAATTAGCTACGTTTAGTTGATACAATTAGTTGATACATTTCTCAGCAGTATCCATGGAATATTACATGACGAAGGTGAGAAAAAAAGAACCGACCCAAGTAACTGCACCCTCCAGTCCCATCCATCACATCCGAGAGCTCAAAGGTGATTTGCATTGTATAAAAATACAGATACCAAGCTTGACAATGTACTAGTAACTACAACTACACATTTTGTTTCCCAGTGCTGCAGGGGTTAACAAAACCTATCAATCACTACCCACTATAAATCACACCCACTGTGTTTTTTTAACACCAAAATGGCAACCTTAGCTATGATATTACTTGTTATTAAAATGTGAATGGCTATATTTTGGCTTTACCTCTGACTTTGCATAGTTCTGTTATCGCTTTTGGAAAGGCATTTTCAGTTTGCTATTTTGGCGTTACTTAGTGATGTCACGATTCCCTGAGAGGGTACCATCAGTATTTATTTGTCCAATCCCCTGAGGGTCTGGCTGATGCAATCCTGCAGACATGCTATCCTTTTACAAAAACCAATATCTTTCATTACACTAGTGGCTTAATGATCAAGTGGGTCACTTGTGCTTACCTTCCTTTTCAAATACTTAGTCTTTGATGTCACGATTTCCATCTGTGACGTGGGTACAGATCTTTGAGGTTTGTCCTTTTCCTCTCCCCTGGGCTTTTCATTTACCCATTGTCTTATTCGTAAGTGCTTGGAAAATAAGCCAAATAGCCTTTTACGGCTTTATTTTAGATAGTGATTTCCCTAATATACATTTTCCCTTTCTGCAGTCGACAGAAACATGCAATAGCACATCAAATTTCAAGGTTGGAAACACTAGCCCTAAATAATAAAATATTATCACTTTGCCATTCACATGATACATGATTTATCCTAAAAGAGAATAATGGTATGTTTTACACAGTAGACCTTATGCCCATTGTGGGAAATGAATAAAACAAAGCCAATCTCAGCTACCGGAAACATTTTAAGGATGATCAGAAATGTTTATATTGTTCAGGGATAAGCAAATTCACACTTATTTTATTAATACATTATGCATTGTTACAATTGCAATTTCAGCAATCTGGTTTCTAGGGTCAAAATTACCCTAGCAACCATGCACTGATTTGAATAAGAGACTGTAATATGAATAGGAGAGGGTCTGAATAGAAATAATTATAAAAAGTAGCAATAACAATACTTGTGTAGCCTTACCGAGCTTTTGTTTTTAGAAGGGGCCAGTGACCCCCACTTGAAAGCTGGAAAGAGTCAGAAGAAGACAAATAATTCAAAAACGATAAAAAATAAAGAAACAAAAGCCAATTAAAAAGTTGCTTATAATTAACCATTATATAACATGCTTAACGTTAACATAAAGCGAACCACCCATTTAAGACTGTGTATAAGAATAAGTGTCATCTTTTATAGATGGAATAACGTTTCTGAC
This sequence comes from Xenopus petersii, assembly GCA_038501925.1. Taxonomy (NCBI): domain Eukaryota; kingdom Metazoa; phylum Chordata; class Amphibia; order Anura; family Pipidae; genus Xenopus; species Xenopus petersii. Next base: position 70,204,670 of record CM076674.1, on the reverse strand, counting down.
ACAGGTACCTGAAGTCAACTGCTGTAGCAATTTGGTTAGCAGGTGTTACCGATTCATCAGCTAGTGGAGTAAAGAGAGGATAGAGAGTAGACAGAGTACATTTTGTAATGCTTTGTTGGATATCATGCCTGAGTGTATGTTACCAGTAAGAGATTGGGGTGTAAACAAAGCAAGATAGTTATGCAAAAATATATCTGGTAAATAGTTTTCAGTTTCAGAACATACGTATATTATATATATAGAGAGAAAGAGAGAGTCTGAAGAGCAGCACACTCTAGAGTCCTGCGCGGAACTAATTTCCCCGGACTCGAACCCGCAGCCAGTGACCCGAACTTAACCGGCATATTTACCCACTGCCTGCCTGACCTGCAACCTGCTGACCACATCAAACAGAAAGTGATGTTGTCACAAACCAGAAGTGACATCATCAAAAGTAAGAAATTTAGATGAGACCCGCAACCGGCAGCTGCGCATCTATACCCACACCTGAGAATCCTTCCAGCATTTCACAGGGTATATATACAGAGAAGGCAAAACAAAAAAAATCAAAGTACGTGTGATTCTATTATGATATCCCCAGAGTCCTTACAATAAATACGTATGAGCCCTTAGGGAGGGGGGTGAGTTTAACTCTTAATGTCTGCTGAGATAGATTGTCTCTTGTGTTGCACAGTGCACTGCATATTCTTGCACATTATTTCAATTTAGCTCTTGTATTTAAGATTCAAATGGAATTTCTTGGGAATTATACTTAATGAAGATTCCCCTTGCAAATCCAGGAACAGGCATCAGATAATGTGCTGCACTGTGTCTATAATGAAACAGCCTTTGCTGCTTTCCATAGCAATGCTCACAGATATGCTTTCTTAGTTTATATGATTTGATATCACATTATGAGTTAAACCTCTGTCTCCATGTTTGGGTTATAATAAAGCTTTCTCAGTTAAAAAAAAAATGAAAGGAAAAAAAATGTTGAACTCCACCTACTCTATCTGTGCCTGCAATTCAGAGCCAAGCACAGGGAGTGAAAGACAGGGAAATTTATTTCTAATGCACACCAGTGCTTGGAGCAGCTGCAGGGAGAGTGAGAGCAAGGGAAGAGGAGCTGTCTCTCTTTCCACCCACAATAACCATCTATTAAGGGAATCTGGATTTCCATCAGTTCTGCTGTGTGATTTGGAACTGCAGGTTAAATAAGATTATACAGATCACTGGGGATTGATGGTAATATTATTGACACTTACAGTGGGGAGTTTATACCATCATCCTTTAGACTTGATTGGGGGATATTTATTGTGCATGGTGATACACCTGCAGCCTTTCAGTAACATGTATCCTGCTTTGGCTTTTCATTCTCTCCAGATCCACCCATCCTCATAGCAATCAAGTAATAGGCAATGCTTTTTCACTTCAGGCATCCTCTGTGTTTTACTGGTCTCTCCTAAGGGTTGGTGGGTTTTTTGTGTTTCCCTTGGCCTCTTTTGGGATTTCTTCATTAGCTTTACTTTTCATTGGGCTCCATGCTGGAAAGCAAAATTGCACGCTTTGGTAATTGCCTGTGTCGATGTACTTAGAAGCATTAATTTGAAGCATATATGTAAGAGAGAAAACATCGCTCTAATTGTGGAGTCGCTAAGAAATAACCCCCCCGGCAAAGGAAAATTCGACTTGGAGAAGATAGGAAAATTATTGTTTTCTATGGTTAAATTGGTACCCTTGTTTTGGAAAACTGATCTCAATCTATTATTATGCAACAACAAGGATATCTTCCTTCTCAGGGTGTCTAAGCTGCTGGATTGCTTTTCGCCCAAATCAATGTGGTTTCTTTGGAACATTTTCAGCAAAGGAACGCATATGCTGCAGTGTCTTTGTGGCAAGAGTCTTAAGAAAAACAAGAACCCAAGTGGTAAGCAGGACCAGAAATGCATGTTTCTTCCTAATAACTGTGATAATTCTGTTGGTTTAGAGGCTGTACATCTCTGCTGATTACAGAAGAAAAGGGATGATATAAACACAAAAGTGCAGTTTCTGGGTCTTGTATGGGTAGTTTTAAACTTAATGAGAGTATAGAATGCTACTTCTGCTTTGTATGCATGCAATTCCTAGAGAGGTGCTAACTTTTGTTTATAGATAGATATTTTTTATCACCTCCCCACTTGAACTGAGGATTTGTGTAGTACAGTAAATAGTGAAAATGCAGGGACAAGCAACTCTCAGTGGGTACAGCCTGGACTGGGATATTTAGCTATGGCACCCTGAAATCATTTGTGATTAGCTTGCAAAGCAGCTCTCAGGAGTGGGGGCAAGAAAATCCCAAACACAGAGAGGGTGCATAAACCCTTTGCTGCTTTACCTGAGCTCTTCGTACTCTTAACAAGAAGGAAACAGAGTGACAACATTGGTTTCATGACGGTTGTTTTGTGGGCTGTACACCGGTGTGCATGTGTGTGGTTCTAATGCAGTATCAGCAAAGCTTTTATGTGATGCAGTGAAAACAGAATGTATTGGGTTAACATTTGCAGCACACTGGATCACTGGTTTGCCCAGCAAGACACAGTACTCTTTACTTCACTCCATTTATCTGTTAGCCACAATGACAAGCTTTCTATAACTGACATATAATAAAAAAATACAAAACACTACACAATACCTTTTTTATTGGAAAGAGGATCAGTATGAGTCTTGTGTGTTTTGTCTCATATCCTCCTGGCCTGTGTTTATGTGCGGTAATGTGTGCTAATAGTTGGTTACATGGTTGATGTATATGAAAAGGTTGTGTGTTGCATTCCCTTGGTCCTGTGTGACCTGCAGTTCCTGGGCTCCCAGTCACATCAAGTGCAATGAATCCGGGGTTTGCTTCTGACGTTGGCACTGCAGTGTAGTAGATCATAGCTTTCCATTCTGACATCCCAACATCAACAAACAGCCAAACCTGTAGGGCCACTTACAGCTTGCCAGACCTTTTTAGATACAGAAATGTTGATGTGTATGTTGATGTGTATGTTCCTGAATGCATGCTTCGTCTCAAGCACTCGCTTATCATTTGATGGAATGTAAAGTGAGGCATGGTTTTTTTTTTTTCATAAGTGTGGTTTGTCATATCATTCTGCAGAACACATTCTGCAGCAATGAGCACTTCTTGGAATACTAAAGAAGGAGAATTAACCCAGCTGCCTGGCTACAATTGGTCATGGTACTGCTTGCAGATTTTGATGGTCACTTCTGTTATCTATTAATGACTGTAAGGTGCCCATTGACCCATGCTCCTGATTACCGCAGTGAGCTAGAAGAGATTGCCTTATAAATGGGTTCCACTGAGAACCTAGCAAAACACAACCAGTTTTCTGGCAGCCAGTATTGCTGGATAATGCATCCTATACAGAATACAGTTCTTATTGTATATGTTGATGGCAAGCAAATCAATTGCTGCTTGTCCCCAGTGGTGTGCCTATTGAAACCATTTATAGGTGCCAGAAAAGTTTAGCAATTAGAGATAAAATACACACATGCATTACATGCACTGGAGCAACTGAAATGTATCCTGAGCCTTCTTTCTTTTGTATACATTGTAGCCTTCTTTGATTTGTATACACTGTAGCAACAATTAAGAAAACGCTGTATCCAAACTTCTGCAGGAGTTTGCATTGCGTTCTGGGTAAATGACTTTGTAAGAAAAAGCTACAATTGGTTTTTGTTAGGTTGCAGACCATTTCCCTCCTTGATGGCACCACATCTAAAGCTGAAGAAAGTACAGTAGCTTTGCAGTGAAACACAGATTCATATCATAGTCATGTACTGTGGGTTGAGCAGTGAAACACAGATTCATATCAGAGTCATGTACTGTAGGTTGAGCAGTGTAAAGAAATTTGACTACATAAATGAGATGCATTTGTAACGTGCCCGGTGTTGTACAAAAAACATTTTATTTTTTTATCTATATCTGGGTTTTCTTTTGTATAATGTAATGAAGGTCTGGATATACCTGCAAAGTAGTTTGTTGATTTGTCCATGCAGGCCCATGTCTCTCTTCGTTCCTATGGTTGCCTCTCCGTACAGTAACGGCTGTGGGTGCATATAAACATCCATAAGGGAACTGAAAAGGACTTAACAGCAACCTACTCATTACTAGTATATGGGGTTCAATCATGCAATGAAAAATAATACGTTTTATTCTCAATATATGACTGGCACTGTACTATACTGATTGTATCACTGTTAGCAAGTTTAGTGTGTTGCCATCCAGTAATGTACAGTGGCCATTTGTCTGCCACGTCATCAAGTCATATGTACTTTATAAGATATTTCTATGCATACTAAACACATTTTTGTAAAGTAAAAAAACAGGTGCAAACTGTATTCTAAAGATGCTCTCTCCCCCCCATTCTTTTGTAAACCTTATGATATTCCCCCCCCCCAACTCTTCATAGACCATAAAGTGCAACACTAACCTGTTTAATCTACTTATTTTAAGCAGTTAGCTCTGATTGCCAGTTGCAGTTCTGGGATCCTGTATAACTTTCATATTTCATCAGCACCATTCATGATCTAGATGCTGGTGGCTGCTTCATGTATTAGATACTGATACACTTTAGGGTTCTAAAGATGAGATATTAACAGATCTGCTCCTGTACAATTTAACTTAAAGTGTAGATTATCTGTAATAGTCAATTGTTTTATAGCATGGTTATTTTTGGGTCACAGCCAATATTTGTTTTTAGCAGTCTTATTGGCTGTAGATGTGTTCTCATCACTTGCATTTGACTTATAGATAGTTAAAGCTGCCAGCTGTAATGTGCCACTAGCCAACAATATACTTCACAGGGAACACTGTTGTTCAAAGAACACTTTTGTTGCTCTATAAAAGTTCCCTTTTTTTGTTTAAATAAAAGTGTATCCTAATCAGCATACCTGGGACATTAAACATTTAAGTGGCATGCTAAAGCTGCTGTCTGTTGAGCATACCCATACTGTTGAGCATACCCATACATCTTAAATAAAGTTATAGTATTTAAATATCTTTATTGCAACCAATGCACCAATATGTTAAGCTGGCCATAGACGTAAAGATCTGATCGTACGAATTGAGGATTCGTCTGATTTTCAGACCGTGTGTGGAGAGTCCCGACATTTTCCGTCTGTGGGAGATCAGTCGTTTGGTCGATCGGACAGGTTAAAAGATTTCTGTCGGCTGCCGATAATATCTCTGCGTGTATTGCCGATCGTACGATTTTCAGTGGGAGACTGTCACTAGCTTTGGACGGACATAACTTTTGTACGATTGCTGTCAGGGGCAGAACATCGGCTGATCTGTTCTATTTTATTTGATCGGAATGGTTAGTGGCAGGTCGGGAGATGGGGAAGTCCGATCATACTATGATTCATACGATTGGATCTTTGCGTTTGTTGCCATCTTAACTGTACTGTCCTGGTCTGTTGCTTTTCTGCTTTATATATTATAGTCTTGTTAATGGGATATATTATAGTTTAGGAGGTTAGTGTGGCTATACTGTACAAATAAGCTTTAAAAACAGGTAAGTATAGGCAGCTTGAAGAGCTACACGTCCCAGAATCCAGTGGGTGGAGCCTAAGGTTCTCTGTACAGAACTTGTTTTATATGTAAATACTTAATCATCCTAAAACCTTTATATATTTGGAGCAGCAGTGGACTCATTTTATTTAGTACCAACTAAATACCTCACTTCAAAATTTGCTACCTGGTCCTTTAAAGGGGGTTTTACGTTTTTATATTTGTCGGTCAGTGCAAATCAGGATGCATTCTACTTTTCCTTTGCATTTGTTCATCCCTAAAAAGTAATGCTCCAGAGGTTTAAAGGGAATTGCAATCCTAGCTATAAGCAAGATATAGTATCATTATCATATATCATTTTCCCTTAAAGAGCAAATAAGTCCCTAGGGAGGAAGGGCATAGCTTGTTACATCTAATATATAGAGCTGTAAGGATTCCCATTGATAATTGTCTTACAAAGGATATACTGATCCCCCCACACACACACACACACACACACACATGCACACTTGTTGATAACACATGCGTTAAGATCAGCACACATTTACCTTGCACATCAGAATTTGGCTGATTAGGTTCTTTGTTGCGGAATAACTGGAGAATGAACATGCCATTAGAGGAAGTTAAAAGCTCAGCGGATATATTATAATGTTTATGTACACGGGGGCAATTAGAACAAATTTAAAAATTAATATAATCTTGTTTGGGTGCTTTAATAGCACCTTAAATAGACTTTAAATTTGGGGCTTTACTTGTGAGTCCAATTATATAAATACAGTTGAGAATACCATCCAATCAGCAGATATTTTTGAAGAGTCTACTATAAGTTAGAACCTGTGCTGATAAATAAACCCTCACGTCAACAGAATATTGTGCATAAGCCGATTCGGTATAATTTTGCCTCTGCTTCTGTTTCACTGGTGACTATAAAGAATGCCAATGCTGCATGAAGCAAAATGGCAGCCCCAACTAGAAAGGCAAAGAAATCATGTTCTATGGATATGATAACCTGTGCCTTCGTTCTTTGATGTCCATGTAATGGGATGGTATGTCTTTATATGAACAACATATTAACCCCCTTTTATGAATAGTGTACATTATGCAAATTGGTATGTTTTATTACCCACAATGCAGGATTTTCTCCCTGACTTCCAGCGTGATTGCAGATACACACTAACTTGGGGTCTATTTATCATGCTGTATAGAACAGTGGAGAAAAACATCACTGGCTCATAGCAATCGATCAGATCTTTGCTTTAGTTTTATAAACTGTAGTGACTGTTAAAATCTAACTGCTGATTGGTTGCTATGGGCAACATCACTGGTGATGTTTTACACAGAATGATAAATAGGCCTCTCAATCTCACCTGGTGAGCAATGCACAAATATAAGCACAAAGTAGTTTGTTTAGCAAATTGCGGTTTCTGTGTACTTGTGCTAGGATGGCTTTGCTTCTAGTGCATGGAAGTTAGAATGGTAAGTGATGGGCGAATTTGTCCCGTTTGCTTCGATGAGTTTAGGTGCCGGCGTCAATTCACAGGCATCAAGATTGATGCCGCTAACAATCCCAACATCGGCAACAATCTGACGTGCATCTATTTTATCCAATTGCATGCAGAAGATTGTCGCCTGGTGGTGAATTTTCGCTGCAATTTTGCAGATTTATTCACCGGCGGCAAAATGCAGAAATTCGCCCGAATTCTCACCTGGCGAATAAATATGCCCATCACTAATAATGGTATTAGTGTCTGGTTTGCTTGGCAAGTCACTAGCTTTATGCTTAGACAATCTTAAAGGGGTGGTTCAACTTCAAGTTAACAAATGATCTATTATTGCTCATTTTATTATTACTACTCTTACTATTCAGACCCTCCCCTATTTATAACCCAGTCTCTTATTCAAATAAGGGAATAGTTGCTAGGGTAATTTGGACCCTTAAATAGCTGGAGAGCTGTTGCATAAAAGGCAAAGTAACTCAAAAAACAACAATTTATAACAAATGAAAACCAAATTGCAAATTGTCTCAAAATCTTTCTTCATCATACTAAAAGTTAACTAAAAGGTGAACAACCATTGTAACTGTAGGCTCAGGAATAAAAAAAAATTATGGTAGAGTGAATTATTTGTTAACACTGTAATTTAGAAATAAAAACGATACCATGAAAATTATGACAGAACTAAAGCTTAACTAAACAAATGGTCTAGAAATGTTTTAGATTATGTTTTGGGCTTTACCAGCACAAGGCAACCACAACCCTTTAGCAGTAAGAATCTGTATCCTCAAAGATGCCAAAGTAGCTCCCCCTTCACATGCTCTGTGCTGCTGTCACTTACTGAGCTTAGGGAGCCACTCACAATATACAGTACACATAGAATAGATATGTCACAGTATAAGGCTGATTAGTAATTAATATAGATAATTTGCAACAACCCCTAAACTTAGCTTCTCAACAGCTGCTCAGAGCCCACTGAACTTGTTAATGTCACAGACACTTTGCACGATGGTGATCCCTGTGACAAGTTTGAAGTCCTGGATCATTGCTGCTAATGAGAAGCTGAAACTTTAGGCTGGCGCAATAAGTTCACTATATAAAATATGGCATTTTTAGCCACATTAATTTTTAGGGGTTAGTTATCCTTTTAAACACTGCAGCTCTATAAAGTTAGAGAAAATTTACAGACATTGTGGATCAGACACTGCACTCTGATACATTGACTTGGCTCGGGTGCAGGCAAATGTGGTGGATTTTAGCCCTGAATCCAAACTCGCTGAAATCATCAGCTTCTTCTTGCACCCGAGCCGAGGCAATGTATCCAGCTGCATGCACATCAAACAACAGTGGAGGAGTTGATTCTCTGCCCATGTTTCTCTGCAGGCCAAGATCCACAATTTCTGGCACTAGCCATATGTATTTCAGCATGGTGACTGAGAAGACTTTTGCAACACAGCACATTGCTCTTATTGTATACCAGTTTCCCAAGCATGTGTCAAAGACATCTGAAGACCCCACTTATCGCTCCATATCAATCAATTTGCATATTATACAATTTTGCCTAGTTTTACCCATCTGGAATCATGGCTTTATTGCATTTTTTATTTAATGTATTATGGATAGGACCCAGATACGTTTTAGAAATCTGATATATGACCCAGGTTAGAAGAAGGAGATGCACTGGACAGCCAAAGGTTCAATCTCTAATGCACCTGCACTGCTCTTCTCCAAAATGCAGCTGTTAAAACAGAAAATATTTACTATAGACATATATATTAAAAATAATACAATACTAAGTACATCGCTTTGCTCCTTTTGATTGAGCATTTGCCTGACTGCCTTTGATCTGGGCTTTATGCATTTGCTTTATGTATAATGATGTGCAGGATACTGCAAATGGTACAAAACATCAAACCAGTCAGTCCAATAACTGAAATCAACTGGAACTTTGCATTTAGCATAGTAGGGCTCTTCTGCAGTTATTTCAGCTGAAGAAACATGAGTGATTGTGTATACGAAATTCAATATATCATTTCATACTTTTTTTCTGTTTGCTCTATATTATTCCAAGTCATATATGCTGCATTTGTAATGGATATATTATGGTACTTAAAAGGGTTGTTCACCTTCAAACACCTAGGGTCCCATTCACTAAGCTCGAGTGAAGGAATAGAGGAAAATAGAGGGAAAAAATTTGATTTTCGAATGGTTTTTTTGGCTACTTGAACCATCGAATTGGCTATTACGAATTTCGGCTTCGAATCGAACTAAAAATTGTTCGATAATCAAAGTACTGTCTCTTTAAAAATTTCTTCGACCACCTAGTTCGCCACCTAAAACCTACCGAGGCCAATGGCTTTCCCCATAGGCTTTCCAAGGATTTTCTGATCGAAGGATAATCTGATCGAAGAATAATCCTTCAATCGATGGATTAAAATCTTTTGAATCCTTCGAAGTCGAAGGATTTTAATTCGGCAGTCGAATATCGAAGGTTAAAGGAAAACTATACCCCCAAAATGAATACTTAAGAAACAGTTTATATCAATTTGAATGACATATTAAAGAATCTTACCAAACTGGAATATATATTTACATAAATATTGCCCTTTTACATCTCTTGCCTTGAGCCACCATTTCGTGACTCTATCTGTGCTGCCTCAGAGATCACCTGACCAGAAATACTACAACACTAACTGTAACAGGAAGAAGTGAGGAAGCAAAAGGCAGAACTCTGTCTGTTAATTGGCTCATGTGACCTTACATGTGGTTTGTATGTGTGCACAGTGAATCGTACGATCTCAGGGGGCGGCCCTTATTTTTTAAAATGGCAATTTTCTATTTATGATTACCCAATGGCACATACTACTAAAAAAGTATATTATTATGATAATGGTTCATTTACATGAAGCAGGGTTTTACACATGAGCTGTTTTACATAGTATCTTTTAATAGAGACCTACATTGTTTGGGGGGTATAGTTTTCCTTTAATTAAACCTCGATATTCGACCCTTGATACATCTGCCCCCTTGTTGTATACAGATAGTTCACCTGAAATAACGACTTTTCCCAATTACTATCTATTTTTAATGTGTGATAGTTTTTCTAATATTTAAGTGCAAAGTGTCATGTTTCCCCTTCTAAAGCAGCTCGGGGGGGGGGTCTAAACTGCTCTAAATTAATACATTTAGTTGATACATTTCTTATCTTTGCAACTGCTGAGCAGGATCTCTGAGTTTTATTAATGGCTTTGATACAATAGTTGCCAATACTACAGAGATGCTGCTGATAAAGGTATCAACTCAATGTTGCAAAACTTTAACTGTTTAGAGTCTGTACCTGAATTACTGAGCTGCCAGACTCCGGGACACTAAACTTTAAACTTAGATTTTGAAAAAATGGTAAAAAATAAATAATGGAAAGAAAAAAGTCTTTATTTCTGGGGAACACTCTGAAAACAATTGAACTGAAAAAATTATATGGAAGGTGAACAACCCCTAAGGGACAGAACCCTTAGGTACAATGTGGACCAAATTTGATTTGCAAGATCATTAACGGGTCACCCAATCTTATAATCTCTTGGTGTTGGTATTTGGTTCATGTGTATACACAAGTTGTGTAATTAAAAACAAACTTTGCTAAGAGCATACATTTTATTCCTGCATTGTGTGACTACGTAGAAACAGCAATTTAAAGTGAATTACCTGTTATCAGATCTTACCTCTAATAGAATACGCTGGATACATTATATTTATAAATACATTGGTTATTATTTTAACATTATTCAAAGCATTTCAATTGCATTGTATTTCATTAGTGCAATCCACATTTGGCCCACTGAGACTTAACTTCACGCTATAGATCATAATTACCATCTTTTCTTCATTTGTTTGGACAGTGGCCTCCCTTCACAACTCCTCTCTCCTAAAACCTGCAGATTGTTGTATATTTATCTGAGCTTGCCATATGCTGGTGAATAATCGGGGTATAAGAAAATAGAGCATAGCACTCATCAGGTCTTTAAAAAGTAAAAAAAATGTTTTATTTCAAATTAATTCAGAATTGAGTTTTCAGTGGGGAACAAAACTTGGATCACTCCAATTGACTTCGAGCGAAAACCCACCGAAAAAAAACTCGAACATTGTGCAGGCTATTAACATCTTTAGATGGTTCAACTGACCTAGACAGGTTTTATATTCAAGCTATTTCCAGGGTCTGGGTATAATAAATCTTTTATTTTTTTTAAAAAAAAAACTAAAAATTCGAGTTTTTTTTTTTTTTAAACTCAGAAATACCCTTAAAAAACAACTTTTTCATGGAAAAAACAACTCAACCTTTAATAAATGAGTGTCTTTAATTACATAACCCCTTTGTGTACATTTGAGATGCAGGTTTGAATGGACCAAAACCCATGAACTAATTGATTAAATATATTCTGCCTGACTGTGACCACAAGCTTTTTAGATCTGGGTTTTAGCACAGTTGCAGGGCCTGAACTAGGGGTAGGCCTGGGGCGCAAAAGCTGGGGGGGGGGGGTGCCAGGCACATACCTCCTCTGTCGCCTACCCCATGTCTGGTCCCATCTCTCCCCGACTGTCTGTGCTATTGCCCCGTCTATTTGCGGTTTCGTGCATGCGCACAAGAGCTGTACAGCCGGAACAGCGACCAGCCAGGTTGCCTAAAGGTAGAACTACACGAGCGTTCTCCGTCAGATCGAAGCCTGGCTACAAATCGGATGGAGACACAGGCAGCAAAAACCTAATTGGTCTGAATGAAAAGTTGCAGGTAAGAACTACATTACATCCGACGCGACACGACTGATGCGGGAGCAGTAAGCAGCGTCTTTATCGGACAGTCGGACTGTGTAGTTCTTACCTGGGACTTTTCATTCAGTCCAATTACATTTTATCGTGTGCGACTCCATCCTATTTGTCGCATGCGTTTTGTAGCTGGGTGTCGAACGCTGCACAGTTGCATTAAATTGTTTGCATTATTGCAAAATGCAACGTGCTGCTTTTTTTATTACCAGCACATTTATAATATTTTAAAATGGAGAAATGAATGTTGAACTCACAAAAACACAGGTACCTACATAAAATACCCATATAGAAGCAATATATGTATTTTGATGAGTTCAGTATGTATTTCAGGAAATACATGTACAAATTTTTTATCAGGACCTTAATAAGGCAGTACATCTAAAAACTAGTTTCATGAATGATTCAGCTACAGCATTTCCATTTTTATCCTTATCCTCTCTCTATACAGTAAGGGGCGTATTTATCAAGGGTCGAATTTCGGATTTGAAAAACTTCGAAATTCGAATTCAAAAAGACCAGCTGAAATGAAGTTGAAGGTTTTTTTTTTTTTTTGGCCAAATAGGTCAGTTTTTGATCGAATAGGTCCGTATCCGGCTAAATTTGAATCGTGCAAATCGAAGTAATAGCACATTCGATAGAATTGACTCCAAATGGGTTCTAGGAGGTCCCCCATAGGCTAAAACAACAATTCAGGTGGTTTTAGATGGCGAATGGTCGAAGTCGATTTTTTAAAGAGACAGTACATGATAAATTTAGATATTGGAATTTTTTTATTTTTTTCAAATTCAAATCGAATTTGGACTATTCCCTAGTCAAAGTACACAAAAAAAAACTAGAAATTCGAATTTCTTTCATTTGAAAATTTACCTTGATCTTTGATAAATCTGCCCCTAAGTGTTTGGTATTTATTTTTTTTTTCAATTTTAGTGGCTGGCTTCATATTATAAGCAATAAAATGATCTGGTTGAGCAGATCATTTGCCATTATTATGCTTTTAGGATGAGCACGTGCATTATATAACATTTACAAATCATTCATTTCAATAATTGTTTTTATTCTGAAATCATCTCCGTTACATGTTGAAATCTGACAGTGCTGGATACAGAAGGAAAGTAATAAATTGTCAGTTGTTTTTGTGAGTAATTGCGTGGCTAAAAGCATTATCTGACCACTTCCCTCAGGTGTACAATTATCTCCCATAAATAAACCACCTGCTGTTCCATATTGCTAATTAAAAGCCTAAATGGAATGTTTGCTGTCAAACCCAGCTTCCTTCTTGCTTGTTATAGAAACGCATTGTCCATTTCTAAAGACATACTATACATTTTACAAGGCACATTGATCCCTTAAAGGGAATTCAGGCTTCCAATATTCATATTCACGTTTCTTTATATAAATCTTTCACCATATCATTGTTACATTTTTTCTCCTGTTTAGCTGAAATGGTGCTGTATAATGTTTTGTTACATTTGTCTACTGACTTATAGCTTAGGTTGTAACAGGGCTGCTTGCTTTTTTTATTTTCTTACACTAGTCTAAACAACAGAATGCCTTGATATTCCACACACACAGTATTGTTCACCAATGCTCATTTACAAAAGTGATGCAGTTCAAAAATATGCTTCATTCACCCTGTTTATTACTAAACATGTAATATTCTTTCCAGCATACCTCCCAACATTTTGGAAATAGAAAGAGTATTAGCGTGGTGAAAATTTTATGACCACGCTAGTTTTTGTGGCCACCTAATTACCATTTTCACTTTACAAAATTTGGCAGGTTATAAAAGTTTGAACACATTTCTGTGTTATTACAGTTTTGCTAATGAAGGTAAATTGCCCTTTAAGCTGCAAATCAGTTTCCCCAAGAGACCTGCTTATCTTAAATTGTTACAATTGCTTCTTTGCTTATCTTAAATTGTTACTAAAGTATCTAAGTGCATCTGGCACATATTCTGGGCTCTCTGCCAAAAGCCAATTTAGTTAGAAACTTTGTATCTGAGACTACAGGTTGAGCTGTCAAAATCGAGACTGTCCTGCTCAAAACGGGACAGTTGAGAGGTATGGTTACAGCATCATTATGTCTGCTGCTACAGGAACAAGATTTTATAATGCCCCACTTGCAACGGTGGAACTACAGAGGAAGCAGACCCTGCGGCTTGAAGGGGGGGGCAGGAGGTATAGGGGGCTCTAATTAATAAGCAATTAAATTGGGAAACCAGGGCAACATCTGTATATGTTTTGGATATGGGGGCCCTTAAATTAATTTGCTGTGGAGCTAGGGTTGCCAACTGCCCAGTTTTAACCTGAACAGCTCGGTTTTTTGAAGGGCTGCCCGAGACAAAACTGCCTTCCTGGTTTTCCAAATTAGGAAAACCGGACAGGATTTCCTATGATTGACACGGCAACCGGGCGATATAGCCCTGCCCCTGATGTCACAGTCCACCCCTGCCGTCTCACTCCCCCGCCCCCTGCCCAGATTTCACCTGGCGAAAAGGTGGCAACCCTATGTAGGGCCCACAAAAATCTAATTAGATATTGGAAAAGGTCAGTTATTATTTTAAGGTGTTGAATGAAAAAAATAGTTTTCAGAGTAATCCTTTTATATGGCCTAAGGCATGTCTGCAGCTCGCAAAGAAACAGAAATGGGTTATTAAAATATAAAGCACTGTCTATATCACATGTATTTTTCTGCATTTTGCAGTGTGTTACAAATATTATTTTGCTGTGTGCAAAATCTTAATTCCTAATCACAGTTATGCTTAAGTGGATTTTAAAGAAAATACACCTCTCCTTTGCGAGGGATATAGAAACAAGTTTGGAAGGGCCAACATTTCAGAAAAGGGGCCCCGAATTCAGAAGCATATTAGGAATGTCTAATCTGTGACTGCCGGCTTTTATACATCTAATATTTCCAGACGCTGCTGGCTGCCTTTGTCTGCTCTGTCTGTTTACCTTCAAGCTTAATTTTCATGTATTTATATGTACCTAGGGTCTGCCCAGTGTTTGTCCATCAGGTATCTTATTACATTTTGAATAAACAGCAATAGAAACCCATTGTAAAATTTGCCATTTAAACGCTACAAAACAGCACATAATATATAAACATGTCAGGATACCTGTGCTCAGATAAAGCACTAAAGTGGTTCTGTCATTGGCTTGATGGTGCATTCACGTAATTAATTATTTATATCTTATAAGGCAAAATAATTGATGTAGGAATATAGGACAAACTCGTGGGACAGAGAACTGTACCTAAATTCTTAAATGCAGATGTTGGAAATAATAAAGTACACTATCAAATTTACCTGTCACAGAGTGACCTAGATTTCCCTGGCTGAAATTATATGTGAGCGTTCCATAAGTACTTTCCTTTCTTGGTCTTCTACTACCGTATATTTTTCAAAGTATTAAAGGCACTGTAAAAGCATTGTTTAGGCCTGGCCAACCATTGAAATAGAGTGGGTCTTAATAAAATTAAGAAGCAAGGAGGGCACATTTACCAAGATGTGAGATTAAAGTTTACCACAGAAAAAAAACTTTCTGTTCATTCCTATCGGATTTTTAGAAGCGTATTTATCAAATAGTGAATTCTAATTTTCACCCATTGATAAACTTTTAAAAATCCCATAGGAATGAATAGAGTGTGAAGTGGGTGGATTTTTCTGTGGTAAACTTTCTCACATTTTAATATGCCCCTTAAAGACATATTGACACCATAAATTAAACTTTTTTTTTTTACATCTATCATACTATTTCCTTTAAAGCTACTTATAATTTTGCCATAACGTATTTGCACAATGCTTTTACATTACCTGTGCCTTGTTCATATATGAAGGGGCTGCCATATTTGTGCAACAGGAATCCGTTAGCATTAGAATCTTTAACTGACAGGCTGAGATGAGACAGTCGGGTTGGCAAAACAGTCAGATTTAGAAACTTCAACTAACAATTATTTACAAAAACAAACCTCTCTGCAAAAAAATTATCAACATGACCTATAGGTAACTTTTAATCTACATTCATATTTTAAAAAGTAATTTTTTAGTGTCAGAATCACTTTAATTTCAACACGTACAGCATTTATTGTTTTTTTTTATATTTACTTTACTTGCTGGAGATCTTTTTTTAGGTAGAAGAATGTTTAAATCTTGATATCCCAGTAATACTTTTTACTTTAATGTGTGTTCAGGTTGCCTCCCTACATGGGCATTTCAGTCTCAAAATCCTGGAGCCGAGGGGTTGGGGATGGGGAATTGGCACTTGCATTCACCTTGTAATAGTACAACTGTAATGTTTGTGGATCATTTACTGTACGTTAAAAATCCCCTCGTAAATTAGGAACCAACAACTTTTGAATCTTCTTTTGACAATGTATGCTAGCCTTGCATACTCTTAGGGTACTATAGGTACTGCTGCCTTTATGGCAACCATTGTAAGAGGAATTTGCATGCAAGAAGTAGTATAACTATACATAAACATTCAACTGCTATGCTTTAGTGGTATCTCTGGTTCTCCTAGAACCCTCCTAAGTAGCTGGACAATTTCTAGGCTCTTGGTAACCTGAAATCCTTTTGGAGTAACTATGGCTGCTTCCAATATTTTACCTTTATAGTTAATAGGGAAAAACATTTACTTGTACTTGCCAGTCTATCACTAAAGTCTGTCCAGTTTGTAGTTGAATGTAATGTTGAAAATACATGAAGTGTCA
Source organism: Xenopus petersii (assembly GCA_038501925.1). Lineage (NCBI taxonomy): Eukaryota > Metazoa > Chordata > Amphibia > Anura > Pipidae > Xenopus > Xenopus petersii. The sequence goes on along the minus strand of CM076674.1, from coordinate 70,188,122 downwards.
TGTGGGAAGGCAGGGGTAAAATAACAGGATAATGGAAAGCTACATACATTAGATGATAGTTCTTCAGGGTACATGTTGCCATATGGTATGGTGGCTGTGCCACTTCATAGTGTTATACTACATAGGCTGAAGTGCTATTCTCCTTCTACAAATTGAATACAATGGAGCCACCACTAGTTTTGCATTTTTAGATACATTTCTTTGGAAACTGAATTTCTATTTCATAGTTGCAAGTTAAGACTATTCACGTTTATTTCTCAGTGCGTGTATGTCTCATTTAATGCGTGCAGTTATCTAATTGCAGCGATTGTATGCTTTCCCTGGCTTTCCCTAATTGCCTCTGTATTGCTGTAATTAATGTCAAGAAATAAAGAATTAAAAGAAGTGTTTTACTTACTTTCAAGATCTGATTTTGCTATTTTTAAACGGCGTTCCCTTCAACCTTTGAATCTAGTTAAGGCTGTTGAAACACACTTATGTCCACTTAATGGACATATTCTACTGACCATGAGCAAAGCTGAAAACATATGATATGGTCTGTATACAGGAGGGATACAGTAATGCAGACTGATAATTAGGGGCAGATTTATCAAGGGTCGAAGTGAAATCGTGGGAATTTTCAAAGTTAGAAATTTCGAAATTCAAAGTAATTTTTGGATACTTCGACCATCGAGCAGGCTACTTTGACCTTCGATTCGAAGTAAAATAGTTTGACTATTCGATAATCGAAGTACTGTCTCTTTAAAAAAACTTCGACTTCAATACTTCGCCAACTTAAACCTGCCGAAGTGCTATGTTTGCCTATGGGGACCTTCCAGAGCATATTTCTAAGTTTTTTGTATTCAAAGTAAAATCGTTTGAATCTTACTTCAGCCAATGAGATCATAGCCTGGAGCATGTGCTTTAGAGCTTGATGCCTCCACTAACTTTACTCTTACTTGCTTTGCTACTAAATACAATGAAATCTATAAATTATGTAAAGTATATATATTCTGTGAAGAACTGTTAAATAGGGGCTGGGAATTCTGTGTTACTGGTTTCATACACTCTACTTTGGTTTCGTTCAACTAAAAACGAAAACTCTGAAAACTTCAAGGTATTGCACGAAACCCAGCGCACGTCAAAAAATCATTGGGACTTCTCCCATTGACTTATATGAAACCTCGACAGGTCTGAGATGCTGTGATTATTTAAAAACACAAAACAGATAAAAGTTCTAGTAATGGATAGCGCTACTGCTATCCGTTTATGTATTGTAGGCACTAGAATAAAAGTAAAAAAAAAAAACATCTTTATATATTAAAACAGTTCTCAGATACTGGAACTAGTGAATGATGGACTTAACACAGCTTTCAATGTATGACATATTAAATGGCATGTTTTAGCAAAAACATTAGTTTGACTCCCTAAATGCTTTTAAAATTTATATACAACATAATAATGATTGGCAGGTTCATAGGTGTATAGTATAGTGACTGACATTCTTCAGACATGCATCACATTTTTACATAGTCGATATAAAAATGTTTTGTAGAGAAATCTGCATCAAACATGAAAGCCCGAACTTGTTTGCATACCGTATATACTCGAGTATAAGCCGAGTTTTTCAGCCCCCAAAATATGCTGAAAAACTCTACCTCGGCTTATACTTGGGTCAAGCGCAAAAACGGTGCCGGCGCCTAAGAATATTCGCCGGCGCCTTAGAATAGTAGCCGGCGCCTAAGAATATTCGCCGGCGCCTTAGAATAGTAGCCAGCGCCTAAGAATATTCGCCGGCGCTTAGAATAGTAGCCGGCGCCTAAGAATAGTCATCCAAAAACGAGATTGAAACCAGAAGCTGCTGCACTTCTCACCCTCGGCTTATACTCAAGTCAATAAGCTTTCCCAGTTTTTGGAGGTAAAATTAGGTACCTCGGCTTATACTCGGGACGGCTTATACTCGAGTATATACGGTATCTTTATTGGATCCCCTCATTATGGCACTATGCTGTAATCATGCTTCCATTATGCTTGTGTGAATCCTGGTGTTGTTGTTGGTTTGACTGCAGGCTGAACGGACAGCTTTGATGAGTGTGTTGTAGTTTGGACATGTTCAGTTTTGGTTTCAGAGAAATCTAAATTTCCCATAGTTATTTTTTTTTATAAAGATAGTTGTATAAAATATAGATAGCTTTTTACCCTCTGTAATAACTAAATATCCACTTACTGTGGTGCAATTGAAATCACGTGGACAAGGAAAGAGGTGCCATGGCAATTCGGTGCCAATCAAGTGTTCCAAAGCCATAACATAACTGGTTGGTCATGTATTGTGCTCCACAAATAACAAGAAATACATTCAAATGAAACACCTATTTTTAAAACTTCTTAATCAATGTAGTATAACAGAACATTTGGCCATGTTACTGCAAAACCAGTGAATGTTTGTAACTAAATACAGACGGGGTAAAAGAATTTTACTGTTGCTTTGCTGTACAAGAAATCTATAAAAGAGATAAATAATCCTAGTTTTTTGTTATGTGCTTTATAAAGTTGATATGGATATCCCCTTGCTTTGAAGAAAACTGTACACATGACAACTAGAGTTAAGGGCATGTAAAATGCATTTTCACTCACACTTGCACTCTGTTGAATACATTTTTATTTAATGTTCTTGAAGGCCAATGACCCAACTGATGCAAGTGGAAACTCTTAAAGGGGAACTAAAGTCTAAAATTGAATAATGCTATAAATGCTGTATTTTGTATACTAAACATAAGCATGAACTTACTGCACCTGAAGCCTAATAAAACAAATGATTTATGCTTTCAAAGTTGGCCTCAGGGGGTCATCATCTTGTAACTTTGTTATACATCTTTGCAAGACCAAGACCATGTACATGCGCAGTGTGGTCTGGGCTTCAGTTGGGAGGTTAAGCTTAAAGATCGTCATAAATTATCAAAACAGCACAACAGTCAAATAATATCTGCCATAGAAGCCAATACAGCACAACTGAACATTCGCCGGCTGCTCTACTGGGAAACAAACAAAGCTGCTTGAGTTCTGTGAAGTAAGGTGGGAGGGCCACCCCCTGCTGTTTGAAAGTATGATCAGTTCCCTGCAGAGCAGTTGGGGTCCGTCTGAAGTTTCCTATCCTCAGCAATCAGAGCAAGCAAAACGAAGGGGGAATTTCACTGCATACAGTCAGGTTTCTGATAAAAAACGGTACACATTTTTTAACTAAAGTTTATTGGCGATAGATTGCTTTTTCATTAATGAAGGTAAAAATGGGATTTTATTTATTCACCTTTTCATTCCCTTTAAGAATCTTGCCAGTCCTGCAAACACTTGAGTTTCTGAAGCGCGATTGTTCCATGTATTCAATATACTTTCTCTTTTTCTTCCAACAATCCTTCTGGGTTTGTGCAGAAGAATAGGTTTTTTTTTTGTCTCCAAGATTTAAACCACAGAGTTACAGTATTTGCCATGCTTTGGCGGGGGGGGGGGGGTTAGTGGTAAAATAAGGTTGAATTCAGTCAGCAGATCCAATGAACTCAATAGCTAAATCCTGTTACTTTATGCTAATGCAAATATGTTAATGCCTTAAAAGCACATGGGCTTATTTAAAAGCCTTCCTTTGTAAGGATATGTGTATTCATAGAGAAAAAGAAGAGAAATTTATCAATGCACATTCCCTGGTCCCCTGGCACATAAATAATCTATGCAGATGCATGTATTTACAAAGACAGGATTTTTTTGAGTTACAAAATTATGATCATAAGATTGATAAGCCACCATATCACGTCAAGGTAAAACCCATACGGCGGTCCCTTACTATTTACCTCTGGTCATAATATCAAATTCTAAAGCCTCCCGGCATAAGAGCATTACCTGAAATAAAGGTCTCCCGACCTGGGCATTGGTTTCAATCATAGGGCTTAGTCCTCCCCCGCCATTAGCTTACAAAGGGGAGAGATAACCTAGACCCCAGCATTGGTTCCATGAGGTTAATACTCCCCTGCCTGTGGCTTTTAAGAGAGAGAAACTGCCCAGACCAACACCCATTTCCAACCACCATTTAAAGGGATATGTGTATTCAGTAGGCTGTTTATGAGCAAGTGGTGTTAGTCCCTATTATCAGACACTGAACCAAAACCATTCCTATGAAAGTCAATAAGAATTTTTCAGTATTATTAGGAAAGTGGGAACACAAAAATGTTTCTAATCAATAGTGCCTGCCAAGCTGTCCCCAGAACAGCGTTACCTGTAGTGAAAGGTGCTGCTTCGGTCACTTGGGGCAGTGCAATCCTTCTTTAGTTTGGAGTATAAATAAAACTGTTCTCCAGCCTATGGAAGACTCATGAATCTCTGAATAATCAGCTCTTCACTCCCAGCACCCTACAGCTACTGTATATGAGATTGTCAGCTGTGGAGAGTACCACTGGGCTGGGCACAGCTGGTTAGCCCTTTTATAAAGATTTTTTTTCTAATAACAGGTTCCTATTAATTCATTACAGTGTGACATTTTAACCATAAACCCTACAACAATCAGGAATGATGGTTAACGGATGTACATATATTCAGAAACTATTCTAATCTTGTAACTGCAGAGTGTACGTTTTCTTTCTCCCACCTGCAATACATGCAGAGATATTATCAGCAACCGACAGAAATCTTTTAACCTGGCCAATCGACCAAACAACCGATCTCCGCCGGACGAAAAATGTTGGAACTCTCTACACACGGTCTGAAAATCGTACGAATCCTCAATTTGTACGATCGGATCTTTGCGTCTATGGCCAGCTTTACACAAACCCATTCTTTGTAAATGGCTCTCAGGAAAATGGTTTGGCTATATCTTATTATGAAAAATCAACTAATTCTGGCTACTTATCTCTACTGGAAGAAGAAGAAACTGGCTGCATCACAGTTCTTTTATAATTCTTAGGAATATCAGTTTATGACCCTGGGACAGAATACTGTATATCTTATGTAAATCGGAGAGACAGGGTTACTAATAGAGATTTGTTATTCCAACTGAGGAATAGGGTTAACTGAATGTAACCCAACTTAATAAACCATGCATTACACAGAGGGTTGATGTTGAGGTTCAAGAAAGGATTTCAGGTTTTATTATTATTTTATTCTAATCTGTCACTTTATTCTGATTAATCTGTGGCCAAAATTCACACACTAAATACACTAATTTCCTCACTGTTGATCATTGGGTTATATACAGTTTCTAAAAAAAAATTTCTAGATAAAGCAAAGATTTCTACAGGTGTAGCTGTTGTTTCCATTACAGGAAAATGTCCCTTTTATCTTGCCATCCTTCAATTATATATACAAGGAATTGTAATTAATATGTCTTTATTGCTCCTTGGATTATTTTCAGTTGGCGTGTTACCTGCAGCGATTTGAATCAATTTAATCCAGGAGATGGAGAACATTTATGTCTTTTTTGCAGTTTATTAATGGTACTACAGGCCTGTACAATGTGTCTGTCCAAAACAGGAACTTTCTCATCAGCAACTATGGTATGCCATTTTTAGAATCATTCTTCAAATAAATAGATATATAATAAGAACTGATTTGGCAGATGCAGTTTCTGGAATGGCTGCATTTATTCCTTCTTATTCCAAGTCTATAGTTGTGGCTATCCTGAAATGCTGTGATTTATACTGGAACAACAACTTGTCTCCTTGATTTACACCTATCAAAAACCTTAGCTTAGTAATAATGATAATCTTTTAGTTCAGCAGGAGCATGGATTGTACTCAAGATATTAAAGAAGGAGCAAAGTGAACATCTTAAGTCATATAGGATAGCCATTATATATAGATAAGCATATCCCCTCAGTGCTGCTGAGCACTCTTGAGTTTGCCTGCAATTTGCCAAACTATTGCTATGGAATCAATTACCTGTTTTAGGTCAGCACAATTACCTTTCCTTGTACCGTGTTTACGCCATGGCCGGGGGCCATTGCAGGTTCGCTGAAGTTGCAATCATTCTTCCGATTTTTTTACATGCTGGTAATGTACCAATTCCGTGTAACACTTCTCACCCCACAAGTGCCCCCTTGCAAATTAGAATCTCCAAGCAAGTTCACTCTGTGCAAATTGTTGCAAGACTGAGGTATTGTGAAGATCTTGCAGCTGTTGCCTGCAATATGTATGCACTGGGAAATTGTTACAATGACTACTAACTTGTACTTTATATGGTAAAAGGTATCCTGACACCTACCTGTCCAATATCTCATTCCAATGTCAAGATGTTCCTCTCTTAGCTGAAATACCAGCTTTAAAGGGGTGGTACACCTTTAAGTTAACTTTTAGTATGACTATTTCTAAGCAACTGATCAACAAGCCTTCAGTTTTCTTTTTTATAGTTTTTGACTTATTTCCCTTCTCCTTGCGCTCTGGCAAAGGGACGTAACTACGCTAATTCACTAACTTGCGGATTTTAATGAAAGTTGCCTTTTGCGCCAGACTTGACTTCGCCAGCTCAGACCAGGTGAAGTGCAACAGAGTAGATAGGAGTTTCTTCAAAAATAGTTTAAAAACGCTGGCTTTTTTTACTGGGTGATAGGCTGAAAAAGATAGAAAAATGTTTTTGGGGTACCCTCCTTCCCCCTTACATTTGGCACCTAATTAGGCATCCCTAGCGTAACTTCGGACTGCTTATCGTATTATCGCAAGCGCAACTTCGCAAGCGTTCGGTAAACATTGTGCAACTTTGGATCTTCGTGAATTTGCACTGCCCTGGCGAAGTGCAGCAAAGCTGTCGCTAGCGTATTTTCGGCGCTTAGTGAATTTGCCCCATGTTTGCTAGGGCTATATTTGGACTGACCTTACTTCCATAGACAGTTTGGAAAAGTGCAGTGAATTTTGAGGACATTTTTAGTTGGAGTTTTTGGAGACTCTGAGATAAAAATGTATGCAGATACTTCTCAACATATAGTGTATGAATGGCTCATAATGTGACTTCAAGTGACGACTTATCATTCCTTTGAAGATTAAACGCATAATAAAACAGCCTAGATGGGGTTTTTTTGAGGAATCTGCTTCTCAGCCGCTACAGCATTAACATGTCTCAAATATCAATGGTGCAATGAAATGTACATACTCTGTTTAAAGAGCAGTGAGATATTTAACATAAATATATCATTATGTTTGAATTAATGGAGTGCTACAGTTATTTATTTTTATCTCCTCTTGGAAAACATCCAGCCTCAGTGACTCAAGTACATCACATTAATTGATAACATGCACATGATAATGTTGGTTTGTTAGTTAGGGAGATATTACATTGCATTATTAATATATTGCAGTTGTATTCGATTTTGTTGTCGTTGGCTGGTCTGTAAAGGTTTGTTTGCAAGATCCACTTTTTTCCCCACCTTCTGCATTCATAGCCATCTCATATTATCAAGAAAGGGGAATCTTGCAAATTGGCATTAACACAAAAATAAAATTTCAAAATGAAATTAAAAAAAAAAAAATATGTTTGCTCTATTGAAAAACAGATTTCAGTGCAGAATTCTGCTGGAGCAACACTGTTGACTGATGCATTTTTGAAAAAACATGTTTTTCATACTGTCAGATGACTTTTCGCTCTGGCGAACGGTCCTCACTCCGCAAATTCACTAAGATGCGAATTTTACTGAATGTTACCTCTTTCACCAGTTTATTTTGCCACATCAGACTAGGCGAACTGATAATACGACGCTACGTCTTCCTCAATCTTATGTCAGTGACATCATATCCTGTATGCCACAAATTCAATAAAGTTGTAACAAAATTCTGGTGACTCTTTCTTTTTTTATAGCGGGATTGCCTTCATATATATAATATATATTAAAGATATATGTGTGAACAATTTTTTAAAACTAATTTGAGGGGCATGCCACATTTGTTTAAGGGTATTAGACAATGTCTTCTGTCTTTATTATGGCTCATTGGACATGTGTTTGAAAAAGTGGCCACTTCAAGCATTTGCACCAACATTACTATTAAAGACGTCCATATGACTTTTAGTTACCCGCCCTATTCAAATGAACCTAAGCACAAGAGTGCTAGCGTAGTTTCACTATGCAGAAATGAACGCTAGCGAAAATTCCATATGAAATGCTCACCCAGTCAATGTAATGCTATCGAAAATTTGTGTTCAGCTGCAGATATGCAACTTTGCATTTTAGTGAATTAGTGTAATCAATTTGCGCCTGGCGAAGCGGCGTGGAGTGTGATGAATTGGTCACTGGCGAAAATTCACCCTTTAGTGAATTTGCCCACATGTCTTCAGACAAACACAAGTTTATTTTCACAAAGCCTTGTCCAGGGTCGGACTGGGGGGCCCCAACATTTTTATAATGGTAGAGGGGGTCTGGCCCGGCGGGGGCCCATCGGGTTTTTTCCTGGTGTGCTGCTGGGCTCAGTCCGACACTGGCCTTGTCGCAAAATAAACTCAGGAAAACAGTTCATCAGCGTTTCAACATCACACATTCAGCTTTTCCCCTCTCTGGGGTTCTCACCATACAAATCAGCTCATACACTCTGAAACATTCAGGCTTCTCTCTAACTCTCCCCTCCAGGGATATTCATTCACCAGTTTGTAGCCTGGCTCACCTTCTGGTAGCACCACAGCTTCTACCAGCTCAAGGTGGTATCTAGAGACCTCACACACCCCCACCAATAGAAGGAGGGATCCAGGGACACAGAGGTGTAATCCCTTTTATTTGCTGTTCACCTGCAGCCTAATCAGACATCTACTTGTAACTAGGCAGCTGCAAAACACTCCATTGAGCATGGAATGGAAGGCCCACCCTGCTCTCTTCCATTCACTCCATGGACCCGTTTATTCAGCTTTTCCTGAGCCGGTACACAAACCAACACAGCCATGCTTGCTTCAGCACTATACAATTTCCCTGGAGGTGACCTGTTAACCGTTTAATACTGGTGAAAAACATAAACATGATCTTTTCCAACACATCTCTTACACAGAATTTATCCAGGTCTTCATAGTTGTCCACATGAGCTCACCATCTTGGATCATGTCAGTCTGTCTTCTGAGAGTCTGCAACACTTACATGCTCACTGTGCTCTGAACGGCTGTTGGAAAAAACATGCTAAGCTTAGTTGTCATTGGTAATCAACAAGAAGAAAATCATCTGTCAAAAGAAGCTGGTGCCACCAAGCTATTTATTAAATTCTGATGCAGAGTCCTCTGGTTTCCAAGCATTCTTATCATGTAAATCTGAATGAATTGCTAATCAGCTTTGTTAATGCTATTCTTGCAATAAAATTCTGGCTTAAAATAGGTTAACATAAGAATGATAGGGAGATATTGTCACCATCAGTTCTCTGGCTCTGGCTATATTTTTCTTTTAGACTATTCCCATGAGAACCATTTTCCAGTCTTTCTCACAGTTTCCAAATCTATTGTCTATTATCCCAGAGGAATCATCCGATACACTCATTTACATGACAATGTACAGTTTGTTCTTACCCAGATGTTTGCCAAACGGTAAACTAGGGTAATTAGCAGCTAGCCACCATTACACTTACAGTATTTAGCAGTGACAAGGCGATTTCACCAGGGTCATTCAGATATGCTGACTTCTTTTTGTTTTCAGTACAGGTCAGTAGACCATTGATTTATGGCCAGTTTAATGTGAGCTCTGGGGAGTGATTCCCTTAGGGCAATGCCATTCTCTTTTCACGTGACCAGACTGTTGGTGTTAGCTACTGCTATTCTGCTCATCGTTATTTTCTTTTTTTTTTTAACATTCATGGTATTTTATGAATAACGGTCTTGCTTTTGAATGTGCCTGCGCCTGCATCTTACACAATGTGATGTTGCACATAATGCTGAGTATTATCTGAGGTTACATATAATTCACTGAGGAATCATTCAGAACACACTGCTTTGATGCTACAAAAGATATTAAATATCTTCAGAGACTTGCAACTCACAAAAGACCAAGGTCTTCCCAAGATTCAGCAATTTAGTGTCACATTTAAAGCTTTCTCTTGCACATGTGATTCTCCTAATCCCTTGGACACCAGAGATCTCCTTCCTAGTAAAGGGGGCTCTAAGATCTGAACTGCGCTTTCATGGAGGTGGCTCTTCTGTGTACTAAATTAGATAATAGTAATGGCTGTATCTTTTGTAAATGAGTAAATTATACAAGATTACAGAAAACCTTTTACAGACTGCTAGAGCCCATTTGTGCTGAGTAAACTGCTTTCTTCCAGCAAGACTAACAATGTTTTCACGGATAACTGTATCTTTTCCAGACATAAGTTATAACATCTTCACTGCTTTATGGTAGAGAAGAAAAGGTACATCGACATGAAGGGTAGGATATGTGTATCTTAATTAGGGATGCACCGAATCCAGGATTCTGTTCGGAATTCGGCCAGGATTCAGATTCGGCTGAATCCTTCTGCCCGGCCGAACCGAATCCGAATTCTAATTTGCATATGCAAATTAGGGGCGGGGAGGGAAATTGCGTGACTTTTTGTCACAAAACAAGGAAGTAAATGTTTTCCCCTTCCAACCCCTAATTTGCATATGCAAGTTAGGATTTGGTTCGGCCGAATCTTTCACAAAGCATTCGGGGGTTCGGCTGAATCCAAAATTGTGGATTCGGTGCATCCCTAATCTTAATACACAGGATCAGGAGGCATTGTGACCTTATTTGTATACACATTTAAATGGCAGTACAGAAAAAAGATGTGATATGAAATAAATAGAGTCAAGGAATAGATAGAAAACTGACAGTGGAACCATGCACGCGCCCAAGACCATCAGCTTTAGGAAGGCAAGTCGTACATCACTTTTAGGGGGTAAAGAAATAAAAGGTTTTAAAGTTTGCCCAAGAGCAGTAACCCATAGCAACCAATCAGCACCTGTTTAAAAGCAAACATGGTTGCTATTGGTTACTGCTCCTGGGCAAACTGAGTGCCTTTTATTGCATATAAGGGTTAGAATAGCACGCTTGCTCAGACCGGACCATCATAATTTCAGCTGATGCAGTTAAAGGAACAGTCACACAAAAAAAATGAAAGTGTTTTAAAGTCATGAAAAAATAATGTCATGTTGCTCTGCACTGGTAAAACTGATGTGTTTGCTTCAGCAACACTAGTATAGTTCATATAAACAAGTGAATGTGTAGTCATGGGGGCAGCCATTTAAAGCAGAAATAAGAGAAAAGGCACAGGATACACAGCAGACACCAGATAAGCTCTGTAGTATACAATGGGATTCTTCAGAACTTGTCTTATATACTGTGTATCCTGTGCTTGAATGGCTGCCCCCATGGCTGCCCAGAAGCTTATTTATAGAAACTATAGTTGTGTTTCTGAAGTAAACCCACCAGTTTTACCAGTACAGGGCAACGTTACATGATATTGCCATTCCTTTGAAAAAACCTGTTTGGTGTTACTGTTCCTTTAAGAAGAGTTTATTTAAAGTAATAAAATCCCAAAATTACACTCCTTACATGTGTCATGCCTTAGACGGGTGCTTAATCAAAAGCTAGGTTGGTACAATACATCACAAAATGTTTAAAGTTAAATCAACCAGTCACACACGTTCAAAGCTCTAAATGATCGTCCCCTGATTGCCCCCTAAGGCAGAAAATGTATAAGGCATGTAATCTTGGGATCTTTTTTTTCTTTTTAACTGCATCAGTTGAAATCGTGATGGTCCAGTCTGTGCCTGCCTGCTGTTCTATGAAAGATGTATGAATCACAAAATCAGTGAGCTTGTTTTTAAAACTAATCGTCTGATCACAATTAATACCAAGGGTTTAATCTGTGTGGCAAATTGCAGTTGTGGGGAATACGGACAGAACTTTACAGTGGAGAATTATGAAACATGTCAATGGGGTACATAACACAGCACCATTAATAAAGGTGATGCCAATCATTTTACTATACAGTAAAAGGCATTGCCTGGTAATACACTTTTCCAAAAGTTCCTTTAAACTGCCGAAATTGTGGGGTTATTGTGCCAATTACCAGGGAAGTTTACAGACTTTATTATATAATTGAGCTTTTATATATATGTATATATTATATTGTTGGATATATATAGATGGAGAAGACTCTGTTTAAACATCTCACTCAAAAACAGAATCCCATTATCCAGAAAGCTCCAAATTACGGAAAGGCCTTCTTCCAAGGACTCCATTTTATCCACATAATCCAAATGTTTAAAAATTATTTCATTTTTCTTTGTAATAATAAGTACCTTGTACTAGATCCAAACTAAGATATAATTAATCCTTATTGGCCTATTGGGTTTATTTAATTTTTACAAGATTGTCTAGTAGACTTAAGCTCCCCATAGACGCAACGGTTCTTTTTGCCGAACGACTGATTTTAGCGAAGTCCGACCAATCCTTCGAAATTATCGTGCGGTTAGTGGGATTCGAACGATCGTACATCTTACGATTTTTCGGCCGACATCTGTCAGGAAATTGATCGGCCAGGTCAAAAAATCTTTGTCGGCCCCAGTGCAATCTATCTATGTTTGCAGGGCCAAGCAGGCAGCTCCCCTTTGTTTTCCTGGCAAATTGGTCTTTTTAGTTGATGGTAAATTCGTACGATCGTACGATCATTCTGAGAAGATCGTGGTCTCACGATCAGAATCTGATCTTTTAAAAATCTCAACATCTATGGCCATCTTTAAGGTATGGAGATCCAAATTACTGAAAGACAACTTATCCAGAAAACCCCAGGTCTCAAGCATTCTGGATAACCGGTCCAAAACCTGTATAATGTTTGTGCCATCTGTATGCCTATATTTCTGAAAATCCTCTGAAATTGTTTTTGGGAAGATTGAGAAGCAAAACAAAAGCTGTGTCACAAGTATATAAAAATGTTTTATTTATCTTTATGTATCTATGTGCTGTGCTGGTCATTAGGTTATTATGCAGTGCAATATTTGGTTATTTACAAGCAATTTATTTAGATTTCATTTAAATGTTTTAATTGAATTAATTTTAATATGAAGGTACTGATAGCAAGAAGCACATCAAATTGCAAAAGCTCAAAACTCAGCTTAGCCCGTACCATTAGCAAACAGGTCAAACTATTCAATGTCATATAACCACATAATTGGCCATTACGAAGCATCAACTAAATATTGGCCTAGTTTATTTCTGACTGTAAGAGTGGATATTTTTTAATGACTTAAAATGCAAAAAAGCAATAGAGAGGAGACATGTGCAATGAATATGATAAGAGAGAGAGTTCAGCTGTGCTTGTACGGGAATTATATTTAGAGGGCTTTTATAATGAATGAACAATGTTTGGATGCCTCTGGCACTGGATTTAGCCTCCTCCTCAACAGGAGGAAAGACATGGTGCTTAAACTTTGCAAAGTTTTCCCTGAACTGGACCTTTGTTGCCTTAAAGTGATATTGACACTGAAAACTGAGACAGGTAATGGAAAAGCTTCAGGCCAATACTTTATAGCAAAATTATAAGTAGCATGCAAAGTCAACATTATGATAGATGCAAAAAAGGTTTCATTTCTGGTATCCGTATCTCTTTAAAGGCAGCCCCCTCATAGAAGAACTTGGAGGATCAGATAGGTAATGTAAAACCATTGGGCAAATACGTTTAAGGCAAATTAAAAAATATCATCCAAAGGCAATGTAAAAATGTTTTAATTTCTAGTGTTGGTCAGTTGTGCCAATTCCCAGCAAAGTTTACAGATTTCATTAAATAATGGAGCCTTCAAGCATATTGTATTGTATGCTACATAAACACATGGAGTAGACTTTGTTTCAACATCATAAGTCACAGCATTTATTTCAGTGGAAAAACAAGTAATGCCAATGTATTCAAATTATCAGCCACGCCAGAAAAAGCCTAGCATTCTTGAACTCTTGATAATATGTTGGAATACGCTGGAGCTTGTAGTTGACCTGTAATCTGCCTGACCCTATAATCACAAAAGTAATAACTTTTTAATCACTATGCCAGTGTTTGACTCTGCATATTCTTTAGGAACACAAAGGGAGACGTTTATTATTAACTGTCGTGACAATGTATTTGCATGTTTTAAAGGCAAATTAGTGAAATTTGTGTTCTTATGTTAAATTCAGCATTATTTGCTATTTATAAACCAACCAATGCAAAACAATCAAGTTTAATTACACCTGCCAAGATCTACTGAGATGCCATAGAAGTCATTCAGTTGAGGATTTTCTGAATGTTGGCATGTTCATAATCAAAAATGTTTTTTGAAAACTCAAAAATAATATTCCTCAAATTGCTTGAGAATATACGGAAAATTGATAATTGAGGAAAATGACCGAAATTAATTTCTGCAATTAACTGCAATCACGATCAACCCATTTCATTTGTGATTTTTCTTAAGTGCCAAAATGTAAAATTTTTATATTTTAATGGCATCACAATGGAGACTAGTCATTATTGTATACGTTTTTAATTCCAGTGACTGCATGATTTTTGATAAATGTGGAAAGTCTTTTAAGAGATAAAAAAGTAACAATAAGAATGTTGCTGTAGGATTCATCTGACCCCCCCCAAAAAAGAGAGGAATATAAATGTTTACCATAAAAAAGTTAAAATTGCAGCAGACAATTGTTACATTACAGTGAAAGTTAATTTCCAGGTGAACTTTCCTTTAACCTCTGTCTGGATTATATACTGTAGGTCTATTTGCGTTAGGAGTATATATTTAAGGTAGAGAATGTGTTCAAATAAAGGGGGTATATAAGGAGGCTCACTTTATTTAATCTATTTATAGAATATATAACATACTGTAGGTACAGTGTTAGAAAATAACCCGTTCTGTGTATCAGTGATTCCCTCTCTTGTTAAATTATTGTAAGACCCCTGCATGTTTTAATTAAAGGAGTTGTTGACCTTTAGATTAAGTATGATGTAGAGCGTGATATTCTGAGACAATTTAAATGTTTTAATTTTTTATTGTTTGTGGTTTTATTTAGCTTTTTATTCAACAGCTCTCCAGTCTGCAATTTTGCCAATCTGGTTGCTAGGGTCCATATTAACCTAGCATCCATGCATAGTAGTATGACTAAAAGTCCTCAGTTCTGTGTGGACTGAATGGTGGTGGTGCATCTGGAAACCCTGCTGCACGAGGTTTCTAAAATCCATATATACCAAAAGAAAATCAGATGGCACTCAGCAAATGTGCCGAAACCCTTAAAAGTTGAGTAATAAAAAGTAACAATACATTTGTAGCCTTACAGAACATTTGTTTTTTAGATGGGGGTCAGTGACCCCCATTTGAAAGCTGGAAAGAGTCAAAAGAAAGCAAATAATTCAAAAACCATAAATAATGAATGATGACCAATTGAAAAGTTGCTTAGAATTAGCCATTCTATATCATACTAAAAGTTAGCTTAAATGTGAACCACCCATGTAATGTACACGATAGGTAACCTGCTGGTACCATACCATATATATGATAATGATGTAGGATATAGGATATGCTGCATGAGTGTTCCTATAACAGTGTTAAACAAGCAGGCACTGTATCAGGCAGGATATTTTGCTTTCAATCTGAAATTCTTAGGTGCTGCAGGAAATTGCTTCCTCCTTGTGACTAACTTTGATGTTTCAAGACCACCTAAGTAGGGTTGGCATCCATCCGGTTTTGACCCGGATAGCACGATTTTCAGAAGGGCTGCCTGGGTCAAGACTGTCTGCCCAGTTTTCAAGATAAGGAAAACCTGAGCAGGATCCCCCTTGATTGACATGGCAACCAGTCAATCGCTGATTGCCACTTATAGACCCACCCCATGACATCACTGATCCTGCAATCACTGATTGCGCCACTGACCCCCTCCCCGGATCGTGAGCCACAGAAAGGTGGCAACCCCACACCTAAGCAGCCTGCAAATTCTGTAAAGTGCAAACGAGCATGTAGTAATAGAAGCTGTAAATTCTATACTTGCACATCCATCCATGTTGTTTGCTACAGAAAACAAGCACAACTGAACATATGCAATATAAGCTGGAGCAAATATACAAACAGAATACACATCAAAGTGTTAGCAAGTTCTGCTGGGCATAAGAATATTGCAGCAGACACATATTATATTATGTTTGTGTTTGATGACTGTGTGTTTCGACTCTAAATCTAAAAGACATTGATTGCAGAAAGAAATGGGAATAATGTTTAGAAGAACGGTAAACGTCAATGCTGGGTGAGGGGGGGGGTTCATTGAGTTAACCAGAGTTCCAGGTATTTCAAATGCCCTAAGGAAAAATACTCGATAAAATGCACATGAAATGTTTGCCCTATTGATTTATTCATGTAGGCAAGAGAGTGTAGCCATGAGTAGAAATGGCAGGAAAATGAAAAGGCTGGGCTGTGCGCGAAAGGTTGTAAATGAATAATGTATATTATATCCTGCATATAAAAAGGTTTTATGGATGCTTTGGTCTACTGTGGCTCATTCTTGTAGTTCCCATTACTAACACTCAGGCTGATGATGCTTTATAGAAATACATTAGTGGTCAGTAGCCAAAAGGTCACAGCCAATATAGTATTTGTCTTCAGGAAGTGTATGGATGTGGTTTCATTGTATTGTTATTTGTACCGAAGAGTCTTTTCTGTCATTTCGGAATGATAATGAATGGTGCTCCAATCATATTACAAATACCAACCAATCAGCAAGTAGCAATAAGTGGTCTACTGTTTAAAGATGCTATTGGTTGCTATAGGATACTAGACCTGAAAAAGTGTTTGCATCTATTATTACATGCACCTAAATGAAAGTGCTGAAAACATACTTGGGGCTAATTTAAAAAATACAGAGTTAGCAGTGATCTATGTGAAAACAGTAACAAACCGTAACAAACCAATTATCTGCATTTCTTCCATTGAAAGTGTTTCTCTGCAGCTTGTATGTACTATACATGAATTTAGTTCTATAATATAATCAGTAAATTATATGACCAGAAGACAGCTTCCAGTTTTCCATTTTAGTGGGTCCTTTTATCCTCTCTATGCTCTCTACAAGCTGGTTGATTCCTAATTTTGTTTTATCCTACTCTGGATATGTTAGGTTTTCATTTTGGAAATGTGCAGGTTTAAATCCCAATAAGGATTATTTGCATGCTAGGCAATGCCTGTGTGTTTGACTACTGAAACTGTTAATGAAAAACAGTGACAAATCAAAGGGAGCATCTATTCTTGTAACACTGCGGTGCACAGTTATAAACCAGCAATGTGCTTCCATTTACTATAATGGGAATCAATGCAGTGTTTTTGCTACATACTTTGCGTGGTCATTTTTGCTGTACTTAACTGTCAAAATGCTCTCTGCCTCTTAATATTTAACCTCTGGCTAGATCTGTCCATCTGTCTATCTGTCTTCATATACAGAATATGTCTTGGCATGTTACTTTACTCTATGTAAAGATTATAACAGAGGAAAGGAAATTGCCCAGTTAAAACATCAGTTTATCTTTAGTTTAGTTAAATTGACCTTCTCTACATTTTGCTCCTTCCTCCTTTTTTATTTTATGGCATCATTTGTATCCTAGTCATTTTGTTTGTTTCATAATAGAATGCAAGGCCTTTAGGAAGTGTGCCATGCATAAAATGATAGCGTACAACCTCATGGTTTCCTTCCTAATTATACAAAGATTCTACACTCTATATTTACCTTGTTCAAAGGTTCTAACTCAACTGATATCTCAAACAATGTATTTTATAGGATCCCTGTAATCTCTGGTTCAGTTAGCTTTCTTCTGTTGCTTGGATAATTCATTACGTACATATACTGTATAAATTGTCTGGCCCTGGAATGAACAGGCAATCCATTCCAGTGGTCCAGTTCACATATTGAAGCTCACTTTCCACAGGAAGGCTGTCCGGTGGAAAAGTATTTAAAGGAGAAACAAACCCATAATAAAAAAAACCCTACCCTACATAGGTCCCCCCTCCCTCCTCCCCCCAGCCTAGCTGTTACCCCGGGCAAATGCCCCTAACTCTTTACTTACCCCTCAATGCAGCAGAGTTCATGGGCTCCATTTTCAGCCACAGTAATCTTCAGAATGAGACTGACGCTTTGGCAATTTTCGGGAGTTTCAGTGCATGCACAGTTATCGCGAAATAGAAAATTGCTCCAACTGCTCCATGTGCCGCTACACCGGTCTCATTCCGAAGATTGCCGTGAACTCTGCTGGACAGAATCTGCATGAGGGGTTAGTAAGAGTTACAGGCATTTGCCCGGGTAGCAGCTAGGTTGGGGGGAGTATATGTAGGGTAGGGAGTAGGGTTTTTTTTTATTAAGGATTTGTGTCTTCTTTAATCATAGCTAAGCATTAAGAAGGTCTCTCAGAGCAGGGCACAGAAGAGGAAGATTACCTGTCTGTGTTAGGAACTCCCAGAGGGGCTGGGGTGCTGCCTGCCACTGAGCAGAGGGAGACGTGATCAGGTGATTGAGATTAAATCTAAAGTGATTGAAGTGCTGCCAGAAGGTGAGCCAGGCCTGAAGCTGGTGAGCTGATATCCCTGGAGGGGAGAGTCAGCAGGGCTTAGTGAGAAGCCAGAATATTCCAGAGAGTGGAAACCAACCTGTATGGTGAGAACCCCAGGGGGGGAAAAGTCTTTCTTTCTTGTTGTGTACACACACACGACCTAGACGTAGCAGTAGGTAGCTGAAATACACGTGGCTTATCCCATCTTTGGGAGTGGGTTTGGTATTTTCCAGACACAAACATGTCCAAGTACCCAGGAAACAGCAGTGACCAACTGTGCCTAATGAGTTAATTTTTAGGTAAATGTAATTCATTCTTAGTGGTCTGAGCAATAATGCCGGAAAAGGTATCTGCATTGCATGGCACTTTTAAATACCTGTGATAACAGTCATATACTGTTCATGTCATGGCATACAAGTGCTTTAATTTAACTAATTAGGGTTTACTTAATATATTGCTACAGTCATTGAAAAATTTAGCATTTGAGTAGTTTCCAAATCTGTCCTCAGGCCCACACAACCTAGATATCCTTAGGATATCCTTGTAGCAGCACAGATGAATTGATAAGTGGATGACTCATTCAACAGTAACTGATCCTTCTCTGCTGCTCATCGATCTGCTTGTGTACTTGTGAGGATGTACTGAAAATACATAGTGCGGTTACTTCGGAAAACCACTGGTCTAATGTAGGTCAGCCAAAAAAAGTACAGTAAATAAAGCAAGGTTCATGCATTGTTATCAAACATAAAATGTAACTCACTTCCACGATCCTCCATCAAGCATATATTTATATAATACACAAAAGCCAAGAATATCTTGTAAATGATATCCTTATAAATGGTGAGTTCTGATGTCATCAGTTATAAACGGTGAGTTCTGATGTCATTTCAGTCATATGACTCATTGAAATTTGGGTATTATAATGAATAAAGTACCCCCAGTTGTAAAATATGAGGATATTAGAAGTTGCCTTGGAGTTCCATGACCTGTATAGGCCTTCGGCCTCGTGTTTTTATATTATGGATGCACCGAATCCAGGATTCGGTTCGGGATTCGGCCAGGATTCGGCCTTTTTCAGCAGGATTCGGATTCGGCCGAATCCTTCTGCCCGGCCGAACCAAATCCGAATCCTAATTTGCATATGCAAATTAGGGGCGGGGAGGGCAATCGCGTGACTTTTTGCCACAAAACAAGGAAGTAAAAAATAATTTCCCCTTCCAACCCCTAATTTGCATATGCAAATTAGGGTTCGGTTCGGTATTCGGCCGAATCTTTCACGAAGGATTCGGGGGTTCGGCCGAATCCAAAATAGTGGATTCGGTGCATCCCTATTTTATATGGTCATGAAACTCCTCATTATCTTATAATATCCTTATATTTTACAAGAGGGGGTACTTTATTCACTATATAAAGTACTTTATGCATATACAGTACATTGTCTTACAGTATCTGTTGATATGCTAGAAACCTGGATAAGCAAACATAAGGTAGCTGAGGTACTTCAGGGACAGACAAAGTCTATGGCTAAAAATAATGTGTTTTTAGATACCGGACTTTCCAATTAAATAGCTTCAGAAGCTCTGTAACAGTGTAGATCAAGACCTTCATCTTTGATCTTGTTAGACCATCTGCTCTGTGTCATTGACACTGCACATGCTCAGTATGCTCTGGGCAGCTGTCGAGAAGCTGTTGAAAACATTAACCAGAAAATGAGGTTTCTGTGATGCTAAAGGGCTTATTATTAAATTTTGAAGCATAAATCACTGGTCTCTGAACTGCCACAAAGCAAATGACTTTTATAGTGTGAATAGTTGAACTGGAGTTCAAGCGATCAGCCTTTGATGTGGGATCTTGTGGTTTGATTCATTGTGACCATGGACAGGTCACTTAGGGCAGATTTGTCAAAGGTGGGAGTTGTGTTTTCTGAAAAATTTTAGTTTTTTGAGGGTAGTTTTTTAGTCAAAAATTCAATATACGGGTTATAGAAAAAACTCGAAATTTTCAGGTTTTTATAAAAAAAAAAATAACTACATTTTTTATAGATTTATTAAACCCGAAGCTGGACAGCTAAAACAAGTCAAGATCATGTAGGAGTCACTGGCAGAGGTCCCTTCAACCATTTGAAGATGTAACCTTCATGATGTTTGGGGTTTTTTCAGTGGGTTTTGCTCAATAACCTCAAAAAGCTTGCAAATCTGACTTTTGATAAATAACCCCCTTAATCTTCTGTGTGTCCCAGCATACTTAGTGTTCCTTTTTACTGTGTATTGTGAATTGCACCCTAAGCTTCTGTAACTGACTGCAGCCCTGGAGTATGTGCTGTGGATACACAGCGAAGAAGATGGGAATGACCAGGGCATCTCTGCTCTGCTAAAGGTTGGGGTCCTAGTAAAGGAGGCCAAAACAGTTATAGCCTAATTATTTGTTAAGCATGAAAAGCAACATACTGGCTTAGTGGGTAGCACTTTTGCCTTGCAGTGCTGGCATCCTGATTTCAATCCTAGCTGGGACACTACTGTATATTCATGGAAACATGAAGGGGTCCTCCCTAGTTTGCCCATGGGCAGTAACCCTTAGCAACAAATCAGTACTTGGCTTTTTCAGGCAGCTGCAGGTAGATCAATGAATGCAACAATCTGATTGGTTGCTATGGGTAACTGCCAATGGGCAAATTTGCCCAGTGTTGATAAATTACCCCCCCTGTCTGTTTAGGCAAAAGCTGCACTGATTTGCAACAAGGTGCAGAATGGACATGTACCCTTAAAGCAGCGGTTGTATCTATATTATAAATGTGCCTTTGTGTGTTTTATATGAATGCCTACTGTTGGCTTTGAGTAATATTTCTCATTTTCACAATGGATGAGCTCATATCTGATGGGTAGCATCGCTCATCTAGTTTTATTTTGTATCATTTATAAATGTCAGACTTTTTCAAACAATGCAACCATCCTGATGGAAAGTGTTAGACAATTTAAATATTTTTTATTTTGGTTATATATAAACCCTTCAAGATTACAATATTCGGTGACACCACAAATGATCTCCTACACATGTAGGTGCAGATTTACTAAGGGTTGAATTTCGAAGTTAAAAAAACTTCGAAATTTGACCCTCGAATTGAAATCCTTCGACTTCGAATATCGAAGTCGAAGGATTTTTAGTTTATTTGATCGAACGATCGAATAGAAATCGGTCGATCGAATGATTAAATAGTTCGATTTGAACGTTTTTTAGTGATCGATCGAAGGATTTCTATTCGATGTGCAAAGACTTAGAAAAGTGCTGTGGAAGGTTAACATTGCACTTCGGTAGCTTTAATTTGGCAAGTATGAAGTCAAACTTTTTTTTAAAGAGACAGTACTTCGATTATCGAATGGACGAATATTCGAACGATTTTTACTTCGAATTGAAGGGATACTTCAAATCCATCCTTGCATATGCAAGGGTTCTAATTTAAGGAAAATCTTGAATGGAAAAAACTCAAATCTCGTGTTTTTGGTGGGAAGAAACTCGAATTGCTCAAATTGATGGAGTTTTCGGGCAAAACCCTCGAACATCTTGAAGGCTATTAACATCTTCAAATGTTTCAAAGGACCTCTGCCATTGACTTCTACAGATGAAGCCACTTGGATTTGTGAGTTAAATGCGTCATGACACAGGGTTAATTGAATAAACTGTGTTATCTTAACTCATTTAATGCATTTAACCTTTTCATTAGCATACCAAAGCAATATTGTTCACAATGGTGAATGCTTTAATTACGTGGGATGTTGTGACACAGTTTTCTGTGTTAAATTAGATAAATGGGATATCTGTGTTTAGTTATTCTGTGTCAAACAGACAAACCAAAGTGGCTGCATCTGTACATGACCTTGACAGGTTTTAGATGGTGTATTTTTGGATTTGAGCTATTTCCAGGGTAGGGGTATAATAAATCTCGAAAAATTTTGTTTTTTTTTTAAATTTGAGTGATGTGATTTTTTTTTTTACCCAAAAAATAAACTCAAAAATGCGAATTTTCATGGAAAACTCAACTTGATTCTTACTAAATAACCTCCTTGAATTTGCCTGAATCCAAATCCTTCTGAAAAGGCCGAATCACAATCAGAATCTTGGATTCAATAAATCCCAAATGGAGATAAGATTGGATAGTCAAGATTTTCTCTTTAGGAAAAATAGCCATATGCTTTATTTAATTGTAATCATTGTCAGCATATGTAAAAATGCAATTCATGGATTTCTTTATTTTCCTTATCCCCTAGTTGTTAAACTTGTCTACTATTAAGCTGAGTTTTAAAATGCCGCTTAGCTGCAAGTATTAAGGTTATAATTTATCATATCGCAGTCATTTTAGCCAAATAATTCCTGCTAATACAAGTTTCTGCAGCTGGTATGAATTGAAAACACAACAAATAGAGACGATGGCATTTGTTATGCCGATTCCTTTACCTATTTAGAGTATGTGACAAGACAAATTACTGATTAGTAGTAGGGCTTCTTCTATTCCATATACTGGCAGGGCCTTGTGCTTGATATTATGTAAAGAGAATCTAATAAGAATTTTTTTTCAATACATTATGTTTACTTTTTTGAGTGAATATAAGTGAATGATAATGTGGATATTTGCCAACAAATTTCCAATCCAAATGCAATATAGAATAGAGTCATTTTGGAAGGATCCTTAGTGCTTTAAAAACCTTCATGCAAGTGTAAAATATGCATAGTTTTATATATAATGTTGAACTTGAATGACTTTATAACTCTCCATACAAGATAAATATACTGTTTATTCTAACAGTTGCATTCACAGCAGTAGTGGGGCAATGGCACACAGAGGGATTCCCAGTGTCTTGCTGCCCATGCAAGGCTCTTACCAATAAATTCAATTCCCAATGTTTTTTTAATCACCCACGTGATCTCAAAATGCTGGGAATCTCTCCATTTGCTTAATGCTGGCCATACATGTACCAATAAGTGGTTCATACATTTTTAGTACATGTATGCATGTATCCCAACCAATATCTGTGCTATGGATATTTGTCTCTTTGTCGATCAGGCAGGCCCAACTGTATGGATCAATAAAAGGTGGCCCTTAAAGAGATACTAACACCAGAAAATAACCTTTTTTTTATATCTATCATAACATTATTTTTGATTGCTATTTTATAATTTTGTCATAAAATTATTTGCCTGATGCTTTTACTAACTTTACTTAGCCCCATGTTCCTCTATGAAGGGGCTGCCATATTTGTGCAGAGGTAGTCTGTTAGCATTAGAAACTATAACTGACACGTTAAGAAGGGACAGGCAGGTTGGCAAAACAGTCAGGTTTAGGAACTTCAAGTGACAATTACAAAAAGCAGAACTATCGGTGAAAAAAGATTAACATGACCTATAGGTAACTTTTCATGTAGATTAATATTTTGAAAAGAAAATGTTTAGTGTCAGTATCACTTTAAGGTGGCCATAGAAATAACGATAACAATCTTTCCTGCAACCATTGGTCACAGGAAAGATCATTGTTTTCAGTACAGACATGTTAGAGCTGAATAGTTATTTATCAATAGTTGGGTAACAAAACAGGTAACAAAGTGGTATAAAGGTATTTGAAAAGGGTTGCCCTGTAACAGCTGAATAGTTATATATACCGGTAGAAACAATAGAATTCTACCTGTATCTGATGATTCAGCATTAACAGTGGTGAATGTTTGGACACAATAAAAAATGTCCAACCTGTCTGATGTACGAGCCGACCAAGATCCAAGTCTTCTGCTGATATGGGTCAGCTCTTCTCCTGCCATACACACACCGAATATCGTACAAAACTTTCTTTCGCACAATATTATCTGTGCGTCTATGGCCACCTTCAGGCTGATCGCTCATATGCTGTATTGGATATATATATCTATTTCCACCTTTGATTGCACGCAACTCATCTTTCATTTTGTTTAGTGGTTCAGGCCACCTAGCTGATATAGTTCGATAGCCTTCCATTTGTCTTAACTTAATTTTCAACTGTCCAGTGAAATTACTGTATGAAGATGAGAAACCAGTGGATTATTGATCCCCATGCAACATATAAAGATTTGTATCATAGTGAAAGTATATTAACAGCCAGTGTGTAACTTGAAAATACAGGCCTGCTGCCTTGCACCACCAATAATGTAAGTTCAGGGTGGATTTGAGAACAAAGGATGACAGGATGCAAGCAGGGTAGGGGGTGGGTTTGGGTCATGGGTCCTTGCTATTGCTCCTCTGTCTTGTGGGTTGCACATCAAGTCCCTATTGCTGCATTAGTGAGTGTGATTGTATTTGCCAGCTTTAATATGGACTGAAGCTATCGGAATGCAGGAAAAAAAGTTATATGCCCATCACTCCCCTAGTATTTCGCCTACCCCTAATGCTTTCCGCTTGTTATGTCTCTGTTACCCACTATACTCCAAACCCCATTAATAACATACTAAAGTATATTGCATAAATTCTTGTAAGATTTACATTTTAACATTTTGTGGGTTACATGCTTTTACTAAATACCACAACATTAATAACTATTAGTTTTGTAAATAAATGGATTGATACAGTATGTTATGAATTCAGAATACTGATTATGCTTAGCACAGTCTGAATTTTGTTTAGAGGGGTATGGAATAAAAGCCATGCTGGTGTTACTTTACAGAAGACAGGGAGGAGATTCCAACAGAAAAGCTGTTATGAACACTTATCAGCCTTATATCTTGTGACTTGCACAAGAAAGAGAATTAACATAAACTGAAACAGGAAAACGTTGTCCTGTGACCCAAGAGTTGCTGCTTGGCTGTTCATAGGAATGGCTTGTAAAAACCATGTGCTCTTAGATAAACCACTTTATCTTGTGGGGTATGGACGTAACTGTGTATTAAATATCCTGTTCATACCATGCCTGAGTAAAGAAAAAAATATGTTTTACTATAATGCCCAACATGATTATCACAGTATTTTACACTAAAGAGATACAATCAGATGAACACCTCTGTCCGTGTTTCTATTTATTATATTAACTGATTGTGAATACATGTAAAGATTGAACATCACGATCCAGTCCTGGTATTTGTAAGAAGCTATTCTACTTTATGCTAAAATCACTTCTTAAGCCATGAAATAGCAGTGGCTGATCTCATTAGTTAAATCTAGTATCAAATATCCACCTCACCAAAGAGTGTATCCTGTGATTGATAGAAAATCAGGAACACTGTACATCCTCGTATTTGAAAGAATCTCTACAAAGTTATTTGTTACCGTACATATATTTCAAGTACTGGAGTATCTGCCTGTGGCCACCGCACCACTCATGTTTCTATTTCCTGGTTTCTCCATTAGGATTGTCTCTGTCCGTATTTGCTTCTTCAAGTATCGTATCACCTGTTCAATATTTAACGGTTTCTTAATACTGTTCCTTTGCCCATCGCCTGTCTTTTTTTTCTATCCTCACTTCTGCTAATCTGGATTCTTGTATTATCCCTTATTTACTATTCTCCTATCCTCTTACATTTTTTTTGTGCTCACCTAAGTTCTTACGTGTCTCAGTTGTGGTGAAGCTCTCTTCTATATTGGTTCTCTTCCTCTCAAGCCTCTAGTTATATACTGTATAAATAACCCTTTTTTGGCTGTAATGCCTTAATCTAGCTGCACTCAGGTAGAACCCAATTGTGTTTTCTACTCTCTTCGCTCTCAAACAATACTATTACAGGTTCTGCTATTCATCTCTATACCATATTTATTCCCCAGCTTCACTGGGATTGTCCTTCCCTTATGAACCTTTTTAATGCCCTTATTCTCACCTAGACCATGTCATACAGACCCTGCACAAACTTGGCACCAGGTATTATTTCTCTATGATATACTTTGCTTGATGACCATGATTCAGCACAGTTGCATTACTTTGTATTCTGGTACAATGCTTTGTGACAAGGACGATATTCTGAGCCAGATAATTTATGCAGCATTCATTTACATTGCTTTGTACCCATTTGCATTACTCTGTGCCCTGCTTCCCAGCTACGGAAAGGTTTATCTAGCTTTGTTGACAATTATCTTAATCAGCGTACAATTACATACTTACAGTATGTACCCATTTAAAAAACACTGTGACCAGTTCCATTCCTCTTTGACTCAGATACTGGCAGGATATCCATGTAAACATTTGCATTAATTTGTGCTTGTTCCCACTAGATTATATTGCTTGGTTTCTCAGCACTGAGGAAGTACTTTTAAGACAATCATTCTTTAATCCCAGTTCCTTTTGTTTTTTCCTACACATTCTTTTTCTCAAGTGTGTTTCCACTTGGATATTTAACCCAGATACCTTTAGGGGGTACACACAGACCATTGAATTTGCTCAAAGTTGTGTGAGTGAACCCCTAGTGGGTTTATCTGCCTCTACTCTAGTTCTGGTTTTTTCTGGTTTAGATACACACTCAAAAGTCACTGCATTTCTAATTCTCCTTACCTGTCTTTCTACTGCTATCTCAGCATGTCTTGTACCAGTATCAAGCAGTGGTGGGCCAAGCTGGCTGCGCACCCTAAGCCACCCAGGCCAACAAACTCGACACACCCTGCACAAGTAAATGCACACATGGCGAAAACTGGTTGGGGGCAAAGTAAGTGGACAGTGGAGGGATTCTCGGAAGATGGATCCTGTGCAGGACTTAATGCCCTGGATTAGGGGTAGACAGAAAGAAGAGGTATGTGTCTAGTGCCCTCGCCCCAATTGCATCTTAAGCATGTGCCTTTTCTGCCTACCCCTGGTGGCAAGACCTGCTTCAGCCCTACGAAGTGGGAATTGTTCTTATGCTCATTGAGTGCTCTCCTCACCCTGTATTTGATAAGTACCTGCTTCAGCCCTCCAACCACTAATGGTGCTTATCTTATTCTGGAAGCCTTGAGAAAGTCCGCCTGAGACGAAACTCGTCGGCTGTGACGTCATCCAAGGGGGCCCAGACACCGCACGCTGACTATGCCGGCAAACTAACATCTTTATACAGTGGAACAAATCGGGTGGAGCTGGGAGAACCTTGAATTGACTCTTTATATGTGCATACTTCAAGAGTGTTTGTGAGTGAAATTTTAAACTTTTAAATTCTTTTAATAAATTGTTTTACACGATGTTAAGCATATGTCCTTAGATGCCAAAACGAACGGAACAGCAACAACAAACATCCTTAATGCGAGCAAATATTTAAAACGTCTGTGAGTATATTCGTATGTCAAACACAGGCGGTGAATTATTTATACGCTGGTGAATGGTTGCGGGGTGATTAAACCGCACAGGTGGAGAGACACTTCTTACCTTTAACAGTCACAGGGGTGCCATATACCTAACAAGGAAATACTACACTATATATTTTTATCTCTTCTTTCCCCGAGCTTTTAGCGCTGGTTTATCTACATTTAATCCCTACTTATCTTATTCTGCAATGCTCAGAACAGCTTTTTCATAAAGGAACTGCATATTTATTTAGTAATAATTTAAGTTCTGTAAATATGTCTGTAAATGTTTGTATAGTTTAGTGCGATGTGTCTGAAAATCTTTGAACTGACTAAATGGAATATCCAACGTTCCCTTCAGAATCGGTACAATTTTTTGTTTTAATTTTTGTTTTGTTTTACTTATCAATAATTGGCCCCCATGCTTGTATTTATTTGTGGTGGGGAGAAGATCCAATTCTTAATAAGATATGTTAAAAGAAATCATATGTCATATATGTATTTGCTACGTTAGACCTGCAGGGTGTGGTTTGCTCAAGCGCTCTTAGTTTTTAGGGAACTTTGTCCAAAGGTTAAAGGAAAGGAAAAAAAGAAATAATAATAATAGTCATATAAAGGGAAAAGCCTACATTTTACCATTATAATGTCTTTTTTTTCCCTTTTTTTTTGATTTTGTGAAAAAAATTCTGAATAATTGAGGAGATATTAGGAATTCCAATTAATTTAGATTCCTATCCAGTGTGCAGCTTTAGTTTAGTACTAATTGTTAGGCAGAGCCTGGGTGAACTGACCAGGGGGTGAAATGAGATAGAATTGATTGTCATCCTGTTGTTACTGTCTACTGCTTCAGCCATATTTGTTAATATGCTTGTTTTAATATTTACCTTTTTCCTCTTGAAATTGTTGGAACTACAGTATTGTACTGTATTTCTTGTAATAATAAAAATTACAAGTGTGCAGTTTGACATGTATAAAGCATGAGATGTGTTTTTCCATTTTGGTACTTACTACCTGTTGGATATTTGCAGAGATTTTTTTTCAGTCCTCCACATCCCCTGAGTAAGCACAATTTTGGTATAACAATACGGTAGAGGACAGGGAAGGTAGATCATTCTAGCAGATGTATTACTTTGGTTTTCTGCATGAAATGGTATTCCACTCGAGTGCCTGGTGAAACAGAAATAGATCCTCAAATAAAACTTTCTTTTTTCAAAAAAAAAATCTATTCTAATGTATACAGCAGTGAGCAACTTTCCATCAGTGACATTCATAGAATTCATTTCGACTTTAATTCCTTTCAAAAGAGCTGATGATCCTTGTGTAGCTTGTCTTCTCTATTTAAATATCCAACATTTAATTTTGCTTTCTTTTTACAAAGACTCAGCATTTTTACTACCATGGTATAAAATTGAAAATATGCAAATTTGTCGGCAATGTGGATGTCGACCTTGTTCTGCACCCGTCAGTGAGAATCACACTAAGCATAAAGCTTGCCTGATTATCCTTAACTGTTTCATAAATATTTTGCTTTTCTGTATGCTATATCTCTCCCATGACTTTCAGTCTGATTAGTATACAGTACACTTTCCTGTCTGCTGCCCATTGGATAGTTAAAAAAAAATGGGAAAAGAAATCTTAGACTGTAAGCTCTACAAAGCAGGGATCTCCTCCTGTATCTAGTATTACAAGCCACTAAACCATTGGAGCTGTGTATATTTACTTATTTAGGGGCAGATTTATCAAGGATCAGAGGGAAAATTTGAATTTCTAAATTTTAATTTTGAGGTAATATTAGTGTACTTCGACTAGAGAATAGTACAAATTCGAACCGAATTTGAAATAAATTTTAAAGTTCGAATATCGAAATTTATCATGTACTGTTTCTTTAAAAATTCAACGTCGACTATTCACCATCTAAAACATGCCGCATTGCTGTATTTGGAGTTTTTTGGTGGAAATCAAAGTTTTTTTTTTTTTTTTAAACTAAATGTTTGTTCCAACAACTTGGTCACACTGCTAAATTGTATAGTGGAGTTGGCCACAAACTCCATACACAAGTGATGCTGACAATATTTTCCTATTGATTGTTGATCCTTTCTGACTGTGCCTGATCAGAAATTGATTATAAAATATAAATGTTTTGGTACCATACATTAGAATAGGTTTTGCTAGTTCAGTCAAAATTCATATAGGCAGATTCCATTTGCTCTTTTTAAGTATTTTGTTACCACTCTGTATTTAATTATTGGTGTTCTAGAATAGCTGCCCTTTAATGGGCTTCCTCCCTGCTGTTTATTCCAATCATACGGTGCCAATCTCAAGAGACAAATCTCTTTTTATCTTAGATACATATACACTGGGCAATACCGCTTCTCCTACTATAGAACTAAAAATATCCCAGAAAGAAAACTTTTATTTATTAGTAAATTAAACTTTCTCCTACCAAAACTTTCTCCTCTTTCTACAATTCATTCTATCAGTTCTCTTTCTGACAGATTAGATTGTATGCATCAATTACATCTGTTGTGTATCTGCCGATGATGGCATTTGCAAGAATTGATTTGGCATTTTCATATGCCCAGTGGCAGCTGTGTCCCATGTGCCACCAGGGTCAGATTTAATGGGCGGGCACCCGAAGGCTGTGAGGTCCTAGCGCCCGCCCGTATACCCCCCTCCAGTGCGAGCACACATGCGCGTCTGCACCGGAGCACTGGGGAGCTGTGCTCCCCACTAAGCGGCTGGGCGGCATGCTGCCCCTATTATGCCACCCTAGGCCTGGTCCTTTGTGGCCTTGCCACAAATCTGGGCATGTGTGCCACACTGTTCTCTTTTTTTACCTGAGATGCCAGTGAGGTGGAGGGCAGTTTAGTGAGACTTAGAAGGTAAATGGCACAGCAGCTCTGACTGTTACTATCCGTTGTACAAACCCACTCAAATGGTAGAGATGGCTATACTTTTTTTTTTATAGGGAAAGCAACACTCTGTGTATCTTCAAGCAGGTCTGTGGTTTATTCACAGCAGGGTGATCCATAAAACAGGGTTCTTTTTATAATTGCATACACCAACAAAGTAAAGGTCATTCTTTTGAAACCAGAACAGTATGGTCCACTGGCAGTTTGAATATTTAGGAAACCTGTTCTTTCCAAAGTGCCTCAGTCACTACTGTCGTAATCCAATAAGGTACGTTGGTGCTCCCTCATGTGCATAACTTCCTCCCCTACTTCCTGTAGAGAGCTCACTCCTAGCAGCACTCCCCTTTTCACAGAGCAATTACTAAATTTTATCACTCTACTGGATTTTCAGCCTCAGTGAGAGGGTGTTCTGGAAGAGCGATATCTAAGGTTGCCACCTGTTCTGGAAAAAAAATAGGCCTTCCTATATTCTTGCTGTTTTTCCTATTAATAACATTGGCATCAAGCATCATTTTTACTGGCCAGGCCAGTAAAATACCAGCTAGGTGGCAACCCTAGTTATACCTTCCCCCATAATTATTATGCCGCTGTGCCACAAATACTTACAGCATTAAATTACGTTTTTTTTACCCAATTTAAAGGAACAGTGATGTCAAAAAATGAGAGTGTATTACAAATATGATGCATTGTTGCCCTGCACTGGTAAAACTGTTGTGTTTGCTTCAAAAACACTGATATTGTTTATATAAATAAGATGCTGTGTAGCAATGGGGCAGCCATTCAAAGGAGAAAAGGCTCCGGTTACACAGCAGATAGCAGATAAGCTCTGTAGAACATAATGGTGTCATCCACAATTTAACCTGTGCCATATAACCGTTTTTTCAATTTTTTTCAATTTCTGAAATTTCAAAATCTGGTTGTTTAAAAAAAATAAATAAAAACTTTTTAGTTAAACATATGAAGGTAAATGGCCAAGAAATAGATAGAGCAAGCCTTTCTGTAGTTAGCCAAATAACTAGTTCACTGGGCCTAAATCAGAATGAGACCAGCTCATGTAATCATCAGCTGTCAAGAATGTTAAATCCACCCAATCCAAATATATTTGTTCAAATATGTTAAGTAATTCAGACATCTAAGTCTCCAACTTGGCTAGGTTTGCTAGAAAACTTCCACATTTTAGCTCAGTGTCAGCCAGTGTATTGGCAGTTTGCAGCTTCCATTTTGTGTAGAATTCACTATAAATTGGTTAAATAATGCAATCCATATGCAGTAATCTAAAACGTTTTCATATCACAATGCTGTATTAAATACCAATGTATAATAATTTAATTGGATCTCAAAAAGTACTTAAAAGTGCAAGAAACGATAATGCCATTGGGTCTGGTATACTAGAATTCTATTCACCCTAGTTTCCTAAGTATAAATACAACCTTAATTGAGAGAAGGAGACCTTTAAATGTGCCAACAACATCCACAAGAGCTCAGCAGTTATTTTCTCTGACCAGCTTCAGTGCAGTTCCACCAATGCCACCCAATCTAACCATGTGAGGGAAAAATCTTACTTAATGTATTATTCGTTCTGATTCAAAATCTAAAGAAATAGCCTGATTGTATATAAATTCTTTGTGGCAATTTCACTAAAGCGCAAATTTTCACCTGCAAAGGCTCCACCACACTTCGTGCCACTTTGTCAGGTGCAAATTTGCTACCACTACCTAATTCACTAAAATGCGAAGTTGCTTCTTTGTAGCCGAATGCTGACGAAGTTTCACTAACGTTAATTCGTCAGTGTAAACATTTAATAGCGAACTTTCGCTAGCATTCATTTCTACCTAGCGAAACTTTTTTAGTACTCTTACGTTAAGGCCAATTTGAATAGGGCGGGTACATATAGGACCTTTGGACGTCTTTATTAGAGATGTTGGTCAAAATGCTTGAAGTGGCCACTTATTATGACACATGTCAAAGGAAGCAAAATAAATGAAAAAGATCCTCTAATGTCCTAGACACAATCCCACCCTAAAACAAATGTTGGAAATAAATGTTAAAATGCCTCCTAGAAATTGGATATATCTTTTTAAATAACCCAGATGTTACCCGTAGGGACAGACAACTGTACTATTGTAGTGTTTTAGAATTCATTGGGGTGTCTAATATGCTTTGTTATTGCAAAAAACATTCTCAAAGACGCTTGCGCTGTTAGCGACCATGTTTGCAACATTTTTGACTAATTAAGACCTCAATGACTTCCTCGCAAAGTTTACAACCAAACTGCTTTTGCGAACGTTCACAGTGTATGTAAAAAAATTTCACAATCACAAACCGTTTTTTGCAACAAATATTTAACAAAACCTCCGAGCAGGTGTTAAAGGTTTGCAATGCGCAATTATGATTGCAATGCAATAAAAGCCTAACAAAGAATATTACATTGCAACAGGCACATTTTTATTCACAAAATTTTGCTCTTTGCACATTTTATTACATTTCCCCCATTATCTTTTGTCCCTGGATGGTTTAGTATGTAAGCTATTCTTGATTATGCTAGAGTTGTTGAGTCAGTAGTGGTCTCAGTTGTCGTCGTCTCAGTTGTCGCATTCATTTTATGTTGCATATTCAATGTGTTTTTTAGAAACCCTGTATAATCTGCCTTTAATGAGCCTTTGGTGTCTTTGCTTTGTTCACAATGTCTAGTCCCTGGAGTTTTTGTAGTATGAGATCGCTCATCCAGTTTGTTCCTTTTTAGTGTAGCTAATAATTTTAAGAAATGTTTCTGGCGACAGTTTCATGCGCTAACCCCAAAGTCTCAGGAGAGCAGCCCTCCCTGTCATTCAGCAATACAACACAATAGTCTTTCAGACATGATTCTATAAGATCCCTGCCTTTGCTTGAAGCTGGCAATAACTCATATAGTTGCCAGGAACAGTGTGAAGAGATTTTGTATGTGTCTGCAGGGGGAAAAATATTGCTGCATGATGCAACCATGCTGTTATTAACCCAGTGGAACCTTTCCTGTAGGCTTACTGATAATGTCTAGTATGAAGTCATTTGTCATAGTGCAGTCATCACAGACCATTAATCAGCCTTACATTAAAACATCTATGAATGATCATTTTCACAGAGCAACAATACCAACATTTGCTGTCATTAACAAGATATTTTTAGGGTGAGTATAACTATATCTATGAATAGAGGAGGAATAATAGTTTGGAAAGTGGGCCCACGGTCTAAGGTTTTCTGGTGGGCCCCTGGCATCCCAGTCCGACACTGGGCTTGATCTTTATATGATGCCTATTGAATTACTACCTGTTGTACTTATTTTTGGCAGGTAACAGTTGGTAACCGGTAATTGAGGTGACTGCTTACAAAAAACTGAGAGAAGTAACTTTTTTTCCTTTTTGCTACAACATTGAGCAATCAATTAATTAGGGGAAGTTTGCGAAAGACTAGATCATTTTATTGTTAACAAAGGTACTGGAGCTGATGGCATTTACTTCAGTGTACTATTGTACTTAAAGGGATACTGTCATGGGAAAAAAAATTTTTTTTCAAAATGTATCAGTTAATAGTGCTGCTCCAGCAGAATTCTGCACTGAATCCATTTCTCAAAAGAGCAAACAGATTTTTTTATATTCAATTTTGAAATCTGACATGGGGCTAGACATTTTGTCAATTTCCCAGCTGCCCCAAGTCATGTGACTTGTGCCTACATTTTAGGAGAGAAATGCTTTCTGGCAGTCTGCTGTTTTTCCTTCTCAATGTAAATGAATGTGTCTCAGTGGGACATGGGTTTTTACTATTGAGTGTTGTTCTTAGATCTACCAGGTAACTGTTATCTTGTGTTAGGGAGCTGCTATCTGGTTACCTTCCCATTGTTCTTTTGTTTGGCTGCTGGGGGAAAAGGGAGGGGGGGGTGATATCACTCCAACTTGCAGTACAGCAGTAAAGAGTGATTGAAGTTTATCAGAGCACAAGTCACATGACTTGGGGCAGCTGGGAAATTGACAATATGTCTAGCCCCATGTCAGATTTCAAAATTGAATATAAAAAAATCTGTTTGTTCTTTTGAGAAATGGATTTCAGTGCAGAATTCTGCTGGAACAGCACTATTAACTGATTCATTTTGAAAAAAAAAATTTCCCCATGACAGTATCCCTTTAAGTATCTGAGAGTATTTAATAATCTGCCATGGTGCTAAAGTACTGGTAAATTACACATGTGGTACCTTTTTTAAAAATGAATATTTCTTAGCCAGATAACTAGTGGCCTGTTCATTTAAAAATATGGTAGGAAAGCTTTAGATAAGATAAGATGCTGGAATACTTTTCTTTATTATTTATATTTTTATTAATTTCAATATACAGTGTTGTCAAACACTTTTGGAAGTTTTTTAATGGGAGTTTATAACACAATAAAAAAATCATGATAGAGACTGTCTGCAAATTCAAAACACATAACTGTATTCAATATTTATAAAGCTCAATCAATTTAAAAAGATGAATAAAAAAAATGGGCAGCTAAAAGTCAATGGACAGTGTCCATTCTAAATTCAAGATGTTTTA
Source organism: Xenopus petersii (assembly GCA_038501925.1). Taxonomy (NCBI): domain Eukaryota; kingdom Metazoa; phylum Chordata; class Amphibia; order Anura; family Pipidae; genus Xenopus; species Xenopus petersii. The sequence continues at coordinate 70,152,935 of CM076674.1, read as the reverse complement.
AAATCCATTTTTTTTTTTTAATTTTTGGAGACTCAATGCAAATGAAGAGTAGAATGCAATTTTACTGTGATCAAACTTGAGTATTTTCATAAACAAGCACGCAATAAAGATTTTTGAGTTTTCCATTTATTTCAGGTATCTGGAAACTAAAAAATATTACAGTTTTGATCAATTGCTTACAGGCCAGAGTTTGTGTCTGCGTGATTTAATCTACACTTGCCTGAGAAATTGAATTGCCTTCTGTGAGAAGGTGAGCAGAAAACTAAACCGTGGACTTGCAGCGACTTTGGATTTTGATAAAGCAATTGATACAATATTAAGCAGAAGGTTGCTGATTAATTTAAGGAAAAATTTTATCCAAAACTGTACCATGTATCCAGTTAAAGTACAGTTAACTACCGACAAACTAACAGGAATATAATGAGGATGCTTTTGGGAAGAAACAATCCTGAGCAAGAGATCTGCAAGCCTTTTTGATATTGTGTTGCTGCTGGTTGTCACAGGACAATGGGCTTGCAGCCCCATTTACAACTATGTACCACATAGTAATAAGTTATTACGCTATTCTTATAGCAAAAACATGCAATATTAAGAGATAAGGTACATTTGGAAATAGGGGCATTCTTTCAAATGTTGCCGAGGGTTACCTTCTTCCAATAACTGTGGTGATGTATTAATTTCATATTGTGCTGTGTATTCTAATGTCTGATTTCATTAATGGGTCTGCAAAAAGATTTGAAACCAGTTAATAATAAATAGTCGTTCATATGCACCATATGCAGAGTTTATTGTTGTCCAAATTAAACAAATCTAACTACTTTAAAGGGCAAGTCAACGCCAAAAAAATATTTGCCTAATAAAAGAAAACATACAGTCATTGCAAATTTTCTATGGTTTTTAACTCATTCGTATATGTATTGCTACTGAAACAGTGTCTCTCCTTTCTATTCTCTGTCCTGGTGGCTCAGACTGTTGATATAATGTAAGACAAGCAGCTGATTAACAGACCTGTCTTTGCTGGGGAACTAAGATTTTTGCAACATTGTTTATAAATTAACCAGGAGTTAAGCAAATGCCGCTGTCAATAGCAATAGTTTTTTCCAAACAGCTTTAAAAGCACTGAACATTTTTAATAAGTGTATATTGGAAAGTTGCATATTATTATATTTGTTTTTATTACCCATTTTGGGGTTTACTTGTCCTTCCAGTGTAATCATAAGATCATTTAAATTCTATGTTAAATAGCAAGGTTCCTAGCCTACTTCCTAGCTTCATTGATATTTAAGCAGATATATATGTTTCCAACGTTTTATAAAATTCTTGAGACATCTATGGAACAGAATGAATTTTTACTCTTGCTGTAAAGTACTTAATTCAGCTCTTTATGTTATCATGATGCATACTGTAGCTAAATGTGTCTTTAGAAGAAATGTTGAATATTAGCATAATGTCACTAAGAAAACTGCAAAGCTATCATCATGCTTAATGCCTGAGATGGCCTTAGTACTGAGTCATTCTGCACAGATGATGTTTATAGATTTTGCATAAATTTATTTTTCTTCATGAAACCAGTGTTGGGTGTGGAGAAGGCCATGTTAGCTTTTGCTTTGCATCATGCAGCAGAACTGTCTGTGCCAGTGGGGAATACTGCATCCAGTGAATGCTTTTGAAGCAGCACTATTTGAAGAAAATGCTCTACAATCGGGAATTTTCTCCTTTCTGGTGCTACAGTTGTGTTATGGAACTTGTCCTATCTTATTGTAGGCAGGGCTATTTTCTGGTCCGATGCCACTCTAGGCACTGGACTTCTTTGCACATATTGCTGCTCAAATGACAGGTGGAAGGGATGTCACTATGTACTGAGCATGCTTGTGACATCACCAGCTGTGACCCACACCCGATAGCCCCCTCCTCTGCTGCCGGATTTTGTAGGAATATATCCGGTGGGAGGGGAAGAACTATTTTTTTGTGCAAACAATATATTTGCCACATAAGCATCTGAGGACCGCCCCTTAAAGCTGCCACCGTAAGCACAGGCCCTCAGTGTTTATATGGTAAATACGGCCCTGAATGTTGGGCTTCTGTTCCTTGAAATAGATCATAACAGGAACCAGCTCAGTCCAATATTTCTTCAATAAAGTAAGTCTTTACTAAGCTCTTCTTAGGAAGTCTAAGGAATAAATGGATTAGGCAAACATGAAGTGCTCAACCTGAGACTGTGGTTTCAAAGCCCATGAAAAGGGTGGAAAAAAAAGGGCGAAATCTGCACAGAATGGGGTTCCAACTTTTTCAAAGTTTGCAGTAATGGCTTCTATGTATTTTTAAGTGTGAATTGTTGATTTACAATAACATATGGTTGTAAAAATATATTTACTAGATGGTGGTCTGCAAGATGTAATGCATTTCCCAATCAATGATCATAATGGTAGGAGATAACAGGCACTCCAGTTGCAATAAAAGATGATGTTTCTCAAACACCAACAACTGAGTGAGGCTAGAAACCAATTCAAAAATTACATTAATATGTAATTAATATCTTCCTCCTTGTCCTAGGAAGTCTAATTTTTTAAGGCACCCCCAGTGATTATAATAAAGGTCTTTACTGCTGCTCCTTTTAGGATTAGGGTTTTTGTTTTTTAGTTCATTTGCTTTTTTAATTAAGAATGAATGAAAGCATACAGAAGAAATTAGAGTTCACTTTTACTTGCAAAGTTAGAACAGGTACTGTAATATATTATCCAACTCCACCAATACAGACATCCCTGATGTTCCCTGTAGGAACAAATAAATATACAAACATGTCTACATCTTTCATTACTGCAGAATATCTCCTTACGTATTACTGGAAACTGTAATCTAAGCTGCCAGACATAGGGGCCAAATTTAGTCAACCACACTCTAGCAGCTACATCGCCTATAACAAACACATTAAGGTAATAGCAGGATGCTGCTTAAACTGTTTTTATTCAGTGAACGGAAAAATAAACATGTGGTTGGTTTCATTGATTGTTGCAGTCAAATCTGCTTATATTTAAAGGAGATGGAAAAAATCCTAATATTTTATTTCTTATACTTAAATATATGGTTTTAGAAAGTTTTCAAGTTTGTTCCCCAGGAACCCAGTACACTAAATTTTGCATGTGAAATAGACACCACTCAATAAGCAACCGTCAACTAGTACAAGATAAACCAATCTGGCACACAGATGCAGTTCACTTCTGGATAACTCCTGTTACCAATGGGCAATCATGTAGAATAGATAATGGCATCAGTGGCAACTTCAGCTTTTCTCAGTGAGTTATCACATTGTAGCATGGCCCCCAACATTCTATAACAGGCAAGCTGTTGCCCCCAGCATTTCATAACAGGCATTTGGTGGCCACCAGTTTTTTGTGTCAAGCACAGCGTGGCTCCCTGCATTTTATAACGTGCATGCTGTGGCCCCAGCATTTCCTAACTGGCACAGTGGGAACCCCAGCATTTTATAAAAGGCACAATGTGTTGCATTTATGCAAAGTTGAAAATTAAAACTGCGGTGTTGCCAATACCAATATATACATCCTTTGCAGAACCCCCCCCCCCCGGTGAGTTCAGGAGTGAGCTGCATTTGATTTATTTCTTAGCAGAGAGTAGAGCTTTTGTAGACAAGAGCCCTGCTTGCTCAGCATTCTGAACTGAGCTGGATTTCAGAAAGATTTCTGTCACCAAACAGTGCACTTGTAGACAAAACCTCTAGCACGGAAGATAGTGCTCTCTCCAAATGCAACTCTGACACAGCCCCAGCAGCCTGATAAGAAAACAGAACAGGGAAATGATGTTTGTGAATATTATTTCAGAGTTTCATAAAAGGGGTGGACTAAAATAGCTTTATGAACTGTAAAAGAATATTGCTATGGATGAATGATTTTGTAAGCAGAAATGGAGAGCTTGCAGCTATAGCTGCCCGACAAGGACAGAAATGGGCAGATCTCGACAGATTACATCCTACAAATCAGATGTAGCTGCAATCTTTTAAAAATGATGCTGCTCCCCCTAGAGTCAACAAGCTAACACTCCAGGCTCCATTGGACAAGGGGGGGATTAGCCCTTCCGCATCTACAAATGTATTACTATGCAAGCCAACTAGCGCTCATACATAACTGGTTTAACCCGACCCCGAAAACTCACAGCTTTACGCGCCACGCTGGTGGGCTCTCTTGAAGCAATTAGGAATACGCCTTACAGGAAAGCCAAAGACACCCTTGAACTGCCCCCCACACTAAGCTGCCCACAAAGAGCCTGGATACTTGCATCTAGTTCTTTCAAAAGCTGCAAGCCCTCCATCCCCCTATACCCCACTATGGAGAAACTCCAATCTGCAGCACCTACTTCATCTACTGGACTTTAAGTACTGGCCAAAATTAGGGGTAAGACACTTATCAGATCTTTTAGTAAACAACACCTTTCCGACTCTTATCCAACTAGCAACTAAACTAAACCATCCAAACATAGCTTGGCACCGATATTTCCAACTCTTTTGCGGCCCAATTTGGTAACCTGACAATCTCTACAAAAACCCAACCACATGAAGACAGGCTATGGGACCCAAATCCACAAAAGCTGGTCTCTGGGCTGTACAAGACACTGATATCCACCATCAATAGTCCATTTAACAAAGCAAAAACCAAGTGGAATGACCTTATCCCTGCTCTAGATGACGAAATGTGGGAAGATGCAATAGGGGAACTATACAGCTTTCTAATCTCTACAAAAGATAGGATGGTACAATTCCGTATCATACATTGTACATATATTACTCCAATCAGGCTCAAAGACATGGGCAACAGTATCAATGGAATCTGTCCCAAATGCCAGCACCCGGACACTGTTTTTTTTCATCTGCTTTGGTCATGCCCCCTGATACAAAGATTCTGGGCCAAGCCTACCTGACTAACGAAATTCTGCTCCCTGGAGCACTAACACCAGAGGTGTGCCTACTGGGACTTGTGGACGAATTGGCACCTCTAAATAAAATGAGGTGTTTACTAAAAACCCTTCTGTTTTACGCCAAAAAGCAGATTGCCATGACATGGATGAGCCCTCAACCCCCCACAGTAAAGCAGTGGGTAAAACTGGTCAATAACAGGCTCCCGATGATAAAACTAACATACATAGCCAGACAGTGCCCGGAAAAGTTTGAAAAAATCTGGGAACCCTGGTTAGAGATATGTCCTGAAGTAGACCCAGAGTCTCCATAAATGCAAATGTATGATATAGTATATGTAATATACCTATTTCTTGTTCAGTCAATTAAATCCTATATAAGCATGCTCAAATCCTGTAAGAACAGAAGTAACATGTAATACAAACACTAACCTAACATGTAACATACTCTATGCTCCAAATGTATAACTGAATGTCTTAATCTAATATGTTGTGGTCCTGCGTGAACAATTGCACTCTTCATCAACAATGCCTACATTGTCTTTTGTTAAGTGTGTTGTTTGTTTCAAAACGCAAAATAAAAACCTTAAAAAAAAAAATAATGCTGCTGATATTTAAATCTGATCTTTGAACTGCATGAAAGTTTGGCCTTCTGACATGACTGCCAGAAGAGAATACTGCGTGCTGTGTTTTCATCTGGCAATATAAAAGTTGGATATTTGACACTGATTGCCAGATGTAGATACTAGAACACAAAAAAAAACAAACATCTGCATCATATAAAACCCTAATGCCTTCACGTGACAACATAAGTCTGTCTGGGCAAGTTTCTCATATATAGCTCTGCCATAAGGGAGGAAATAACATACAACTGAACAGCTGAGCTCGCCACTAGGGAGACTTTTATCAATAACTGGTTGCTTCTAAATGGTTCAAAACTGACCCCTGTAGCCTCCAACAGTAAACAGTAAAATGCTGAATGGTCCTTTAATTTTTGGCAGAGATAAGATGAGTACTGAGGGAATTTGCTGACATGCCTGAAGTGTTTCTATCCCCATGAACTTTGCAGTTTTCAAGCAGGAAAAAAATATTCTACAAAAGCACACACAAAGCAAGTCATAAGGTAGGCACATGTAGGGTTAACTGGCAACCAAGAGAAGGAGCACACTCTACTCAGCAATGGCAGGGTAGGGTCCAGGTACTTGTATGTATAAGATAATAAGCAGGCAAAGCATGGAAAAGACCAAGGAATAGCACAACAGGAGTTAACAGGGAACAAAGTCCAGGCTGATTTTGTTTGTGTGTTTTTTCTTGTTTATGCAGGATTTCCTCTTAAAATTATTTAAATTATAAAAAGTAGTTGATGCAAAAAACCTTGAGCTGATTAAATAATTGATCTTCCTGTTTTTTTAGGATAATATATCAGCCCTTTTAATCGTCAAAAGCAAAACCACTTAAGAATGGTGCAGGGAACGCCATAGTACCGTAAAAATATTGTTCATTGCTTTCCTGGGAAATTGCTTTATTGTTAATCTGATAAAGGTCACTGTTAAATGTCTCTGTTAGCATGTAAGCCCTAAAACATGATCTGAATTTCTCTGACAACCCTCTCGAAAGGCGTTAAGCAGCCCTTGGAACCCTACATGTATTGCAGGTATAAACAACCACACGTAAGCTTAATTGTTGAGATGATGTATCTTAAGGGTCTTTCACAGTTTACTGGTCCCTAAAGCCCCCCACATATTTACATAATACCATCTACTGTACCCCAAAACCCTCTTTTTTTCAATCAACTTTCAATATATTATTCATCTTAGGCCAAGCAGAGATTTATCAGATTCACATACATGTGCAACAGAAGCCCAAATGTTTTGTTAAAAGTACCTCCCAAATGAATGCAACCGAAGCACTAGCCATTGTATACTCCGCAAAACCAATATAGTGTATTTTTACTTAATTCAGCAGCCAGAACATATTTTCAGTACAACCATTTTTATTTTGGCTTTGCATTTACCATTTTGCAAAAATCACGTTTCATAATGTTGCATAATCTTGAATCTCCCTTGCAATGACCATTATGCTCACCTCAATTTCATTGAATCTAATCATGTTGAAGAAAAGATCTTGGTTTAATTTCCATTTAGTTTGACTAAATGTTTTCCTTGCTTTGGAAATGAGAGCATGTGCATAAAAGCAGATGTAAATGGTTTGTGAAAAATAAACATCTATAGAGAGCAACAGAAATGCCAATTTGCTTATCATTTCTCCAAATATTTAATTGTTTTCTTATGTTTTGAATCTCTATCTGTATGCTGAATCCATAATTGGTGCCTTTGTTAAACCTGCATATTATTTGTAAATGCTGAGACCGAGAACAGAGTCCACTTGAGCACCTTTACACAAACAACGGTAATGCTCTACACACATAAAGTAGAGGGTTAACACAACAAAAGAGCTAAGTTAAGTGCTTTCAGGTGTGAGTGAGTACTGCTGAATTATTATGTATTAATGAAGTATTATTAAAGAACATATGTGCCATTAATATTTTTTTAGCACTATAGCATGGCTCACTAGTCACTATATTTGTGAGGTGCTATAGTTCTATAAAAGCTGACTGATTTATTCATACTATCAAAAGTAAATTTGTGCCGTCCCTAACATCTCCAGAACTGATTTAGAACAGGTTCTCTAGACTTTGTGCACTGAACACAAGGATCAGGTACAGAGGTTTGTTAATGGTATATTCTTTACTTGGAGTAAGTTTCTTAGTGGGGTCCCTCACAGTTCTGTATTGGGTCCACTTTTATTTAACTTGTTCATTAATGACTTAGAGGAGGGTATTGTAAGTAATGTATCAGTGTTTGCAGATGACAACTTTCCAGCCCAATTAATTCCATCCAGGATATGGCATCCTTTCAGCAGGATCTTTACAAACTGACAATCTGGGGAGCTAAGTGGCAGATGAGATTCAATGTTGATAAATGTAAAGTCATGCACCTGGGATGTAAAAATATCCAAGCCACTTATACCCTTAATGGGACTGCACTAAGCAAATCCATTATGGAAAAGGACCTTGGAGTCCTTGTAGATAATAAACTTGGCTGTAGCAAGCAATGCCAGTCAGCAGCTTTAAGGACAAACATGGTCTTGAGTTGTATTAAAAGGGCCATATATTAGCGGGAGGCGGGGGTCATTCTTCCACTGTTCAAAGCACTGGTAAGGCCCCATCTATAATATGCCATACAGTTTTGGTCTCCAGTGCTGAAACAGGACATTCTTGATTATTGCCCTTCCTCCTCACTGTCTTATCTCACATAAGCTAATGCTTGGTCACATGCATCAGATCACAGAGAGCGCCGGGTGAATCTAAAAATATCACAGCTTTATTAACAATGTTATCTAGAACACCAACTTTAAAATTACAGTTTAAATTGCATACAGTACTCATAAACTGGAAAGCTTGCCAATAGAACCAAACAAAGTGAACAGGCCACAGCCATGTTGGCCATCCCAGTACTCCTGCACTCAGATGGGCAAGTAGTAGCAAAGCAAGCCTTGCTCAAAACCTTACCTCTGGGGACCATTTTCCAAAGAGGTACTAACCAAACTCTACAAAACAGGGAACTATTGACCCATTCCTACTCCTGCAAACATTCCCCCACGAACCCAACTGTGATAAGAGCCATTTTCTTTAACTCTGACATATTCTTGCTTTGCTCCCTGGAGATGCCCATTTAAAGACATAGACAAAAAGAGACATATAGAGGCAGATTAATCGAACTGTGAAACCACAGTAAAATTCCCCCACTACCTATGCATTCCTATGGGATTTTTAGAGATGTACAGTATTTATCAAATGATGAGCTTTTCCCATTGATAAATATGCCCTTAAAATCCCATAGGAATGAATAGAGAGTATTCTGTTTTTGCCTTTGATACTATATAAAGGGGGTAATCAACATGGTATTCCAAGACAGAGTTATGTCTTTACTTTATATAGAAATTAGCTGGTATATTGTATCTTAATTTTACTGTACCAAGATGTTCATGCTCTTGTAGTATCTTTAGTAAAGTCCCATTATTCTTTAGTTTTATATAATTTTTACTATTGAGCAAGTAAGTATGTCCTTCAATTTCAACATATTCAATTTTCTTAGTTGAATATATTAAGAGTACAGAAGGAAGTCTAGCTCTATTACATATTAAAGAGTTATGTAGTGCAGGAGCAGTCAGAAAGTGAAGCCTGATTCCTACTGAGAGGGCCCTGACACCACTGATAAATATTTCAAAATAAAATGAAGCAAATACAAGGAGAATATGATATAAGAACGCATGACAGCAGTGCAAGAGAGAAGTTGTAAGCCTTGGATTTTTCTACTCTTTCTATACCCGCGTGATGTTTACGTCATTTTTGTAGTTGTTTCATTCTGCATCAATATATCTTTGTTAATGGAGAATGGAACAATTAATGTGTGACATTTAACAAAGATTTTACCAACCACACAGTAAACATGACCAACATGTCATTAGCGGTTAAGGAGTTAGTGGGCAAATGTTTAGGATTGTGTACTTTTCGTCCTGGTATCAGTGGTACATACATCTTATAGAACAATTAGAGGCGCAAAGATGGACATTGTCATTTTTTTCTTATTTACTGTGTAAAATTCATGTCACCATAATATTTTCCTTAAAACAATAATGCAATGGAAGCTCCATCGTAATCTTTGCCTGCAGATATTGTATATATAATTGTGCCTGTTTCCATGTAAATAGTTATTGCATTGGGGGCATATTTCTCTAAATGTGATCTACTATACATGTGTATTTATGACAAATATAAGGACTGTATAAATAACACTAGAGCTATTCCTTTATACATTATACTAATGGCAGTAGAAATATTAATGTATAAATGTTACTTAGATCAAAGCTCAATATCTAAAAACATTAAATAATTTTTAGGGTTTAAATAAAACTAGTGAAAGAAATAGTTATTAACTGCATATTTTTCAAATGGCCTGTTTTTCATCAAGCAGATGAAGAGGATATAGATACAAAAGCAGGAGCAAGGTCCACAGCAGGAACATTAAACTCTTTAGTTTCTAATGTATAATTAATGAAGAAATGAATAATGGACACAATATTGGGCACTGACCTTGCCATTAGCCACAGAGACAGATCTTTTTAAGGGATTATTTTTTTTTGGTTAGTAAAACTGTAGTTTGGCAATTGCGCACAAAATTTAACTTTGCTCACTGTACTTGCTATTGTAAATGACCACTATAATCTCAAAAGCTGGAGGTTTTGCCAACGTCTGCCATAAAAGGTATTCTATCACTTTAACAAGAAAAGGTTTTCTTCTTGTGGTGCATTGCTTCCAGACATAGAAAAAGTATCAAGCACTCTTGGCAATTGGGCAAAAAAAAATCATTTTTGGCTTGCTATTGATAGAACCCTGGTTCTACTAGAAGTCAAGCACATAAACCTTCATAATCCAAAAACGCACATCCCACAAAACATTGTATAAAATTTGAGTACATGAATGTAATCTCTTATCTTGAAATGTGATCCAGAAAGCTCTGAACTCTGCTGTTAAAAATAATGTTATATTTTTTTTATTTCCATTTCACTGTAATATTAAAACACTACATGGCTACATACATTCATATTGGTGGCAAAATAAACCTATTGTTTTCTTTTACGTTAAAAGTTTGTTTTAGTAACGTTAAGCCTTAAGGTATGGTTATCTAAATTTTGGAAAAATCCCAGGTCCAAAGCATTCTAGCTAATAATTCCCAGACCTGTATGTTGCTATTTGTTTGATTGCATTTTTGGGTTATGATAGTTTAGGGAAGCAGTATCATAATGCTCACCGTGTTCAACAAGCACATTTTGATCACCATAGAGAAAATACATTTGAAAAAGTTTGGATGCATGCTGAATCACTTGAGGGAGGAGAACTGCATTATATGTAATTTTGCACTTAACAGTTATGCTTTTGCATCTCCTGTAAACATTGTTTTATTTGGTTGCTTCTTGGCACATTTTGCTTTTCATTTGTATTGTTTGCAGAACGGGGTGCTGAGTAAGCAGATCTCTCTGTGAGTCTCATTATATTTATGGCTCTGTGGGTAGCCAGAGTTTTTAACATATGTATGGGACTTAGTTTAGGATGAGCACATCATATCTGCTTTGCAGTAGATACTTAGAATGTGCCTAATATAGCAGTCCATGAACAATGGATGATGAATGATGAGCTAGTAGATTTGCGTAATACTTGTTAATCTTGTACATCTAATGCTCCCTTCTCTCCGTCCTTCCACAGCCTAGAACGAATACAAGATTTACCCTTTTCTGCTTATCTCATGTAGCGACAAAAATTATTTTAGGTGTGAGGCCAACCTTATTTGATATCTGTCAGCCCAATTTAAATCCAGTTATCGGGATGTTATTCAAATGATTGAGATCCCTTAGACTTCCAGTTGTGGAAATGGAGGCAATAGACGTGGGATGCTTTGAGTCATCATTATATAAAATATCTATGGGTCTTGTTCTGGCGATTCAGTAATTTTCGTCACTTTCGGCACATGTGCAGTTGTAGTGTATGGGGAAAATGCTCCAAATGCGCATGCGCCGATATGGAGCTTCCTTACAGATTACCTATGCGGCTAAAGATTGTCCCCGTGAGCTCTGCTGTGCTGACTCTGCAACAAGGGCTATGGGTATTTACTTGTGTTGATTCATGTGCAGGGGGGACTATAGAGGGTAGGGGTTTTTATTAGAAAGGGGGGTTTAGTTCTCCTTTAAAGTTAGAAAATTACAAACATATAGGGGGTTATTTATCAAAGGTCAAGTTGCTTTTTTTCCAGAAAAATTTGAGTTTTTGAGGGTAATTTTCAGTAATAACTCAAATGTTCTGATTAAAAAAAAAACTAGTGGTTCAGGTTTTTTTAAAAAAAAAAATAATTTTTTTTTTGGAGATTTATTATGCCCCGAAGATTCCAGCTAAAAGATGTCGAGGTCATGTATAAGTCAATGGCAGAGGTCCCTTGAACCATTTGAAGATGTTAATAGCCTTCATGATGCTTGGGTTTTTTTCTGTGGGTTTTGCTCGAAAACTCAAGCGTTTTGATTTTTTTATGCCAATAACTTGAATTTCAGTATTCGAGTTTTTTATTTGATTACACTGATTCTAGTATTTTACATTTGATTTTTTTCATAAATAAGAAAACATTTGAGTAGTGAGTTTATTTGAGGTATAAAAAAACCTTAAAATTCTCACAAAATCGACCTTTGACAAATAACCCCCACAGTCTTCCATGTCCAAATACACCAAGCTGTGCCTGAAGTACACCTGAGGGGAAGCATTCTGCTATGTCATCTGGTACTATTGTGGATTCATTACAAAGAGCAGCAGCATGTTGTGATGCCAATTTCCCATCTAGGAACTGTTCCACAAGTACTGTGACATTTGGCATAAGATGGCATCAAGTTGATCTGGGTCATTTTTCTGTAGCCCTCTGAACAATGAATGCTACCGCTAAAACATGAATATCAAATGAACATATATCATACTGGTCTAGCATGGATTAATAAACAATGTTCATATTTATTTGTGCAACATTTTGTTCTGTTTAACAAAGTTAAAAAAAAGCAATAACGCCATTTGCCATAATGTTTGCACATATTTTGTAGGCATGTTCCTGCTCAATGTTCTACTGACTTCCAAAGGAGAAGTTTACCTTAAATGTAGCTTTTATTATTCTGAAACAATTTCTATTCTATGTACAGTACGAGTGCAAATTCTTCAGCTCTGCAAACGGTCATTTAAATTGCTGGGGTCACTGACCCCAAAAAACCAGACACAGAGGAATACGAAAAGAATAGGACCTAAAATGTGATAACAATTGTGGACTAACTTTTTATGTGCTTTGTGGTCACTGACCCTAACCAGCACTTAGGATTTTAAACTGCAATTTAGTCATAGGCAAAACAGAAAGGAAACAATAAAAAGACTAACAAATCTATCCAAGGCTATTCTAATGTACAATACCTACCATTGTAGACAATTTCCTGCAGCTGCCTATGACTATTGCCTGTCAAGCAATAATTACATTGTCAGGGTAGATTTGACCAGGTTGCACTTACTGGGTTTAAACAGCTCAAGAGCCCAGTTAAAACTTTAACAGAGCGCATGCTTGAAATGAGCAAATTAACTGTATGTGCACTGCTTTATGATTATTGCAACTGGCTATTTATGGTACGACTATGATCACTGACACACATTCCACTACATCATCAAACTGCATTTATGACAAATTTGTGTTCCTGCTTTGTGGTGATAGTATGGTGATGGCCCTTTCCTATTTCAGCTGGCTAATTAACCATGCACAAAGTAAAATCCATAGAGCAGGAGTCTGCAGAGATAGGAGTGGACTGGCCTGTAGAGAGCTTTGACCTCAACCCAACTGAATACCCTTGGTTTTGGAAAGAAATATTTGACAGATATCCACATACTTTTTGGCTATATAATATAGTTTATAGAAAACTCATCACAATAGACCAGAATTCTTTATACTAATTTAATTTAGGAGTAAAACAATTGTGTGCTCAAAGTGAACCTTGTTTGTAAACTGGAACCAAAACTAATGGAATCAACACCATGGCTCCCTAGACTAATAAATGTAACATTTCACGCGGTCATGCAGTTGATGTATGTATTTTTCTACTGGGTTCAGTGAAGGCCCTGTACCTGATTCCAGCGTTACTGTGCAGAAGGAATTCTACACTTCTGTTTATCTGTCTATACCAGCTTTGTCTTTAGCCTACATCTCCCGTTATTTCCTGATAACAAGAATTTTTTGAGATGCTAGGAAATGCGGTAATATACCTGCCTTAAGATTCTGGAAATTTTAGCTGAATAACAGCTGGAGGCCTGCAAATTGATCTTCCCTGGTTTATACTAATTATGTTTGTTTTCTTTGCTATAACATGCCGTGTAACCTGTAAGTGCTGAATATGCAAATAATTATTAACAGCACTAATTTGATCTTGGATATATGTAATCTTCTTCACTACGTTGAATGGAATATAACAGACATGTCATTGCATCCGCTCCAGCTGTTTTTGTTTGCTTTGCTGCTTAGTTCCTAGAATACTGCTGTTAAAATTGTTGGACCAAAATATAATCTTTACAAACATATTTCTATTTAGACCGGTGACAGCATTAAGCTTTTTCACCCTACGCTGCTCTCTCGGATTTGTAGAGCAGAAATGGAAAAAAAAATCTCTTGGTGGGGGGGGGGGAATATCAGCCGAACGGATCAGGACTAATTATATTGGAACAACGAAGGAATATGAAAGGCAGTTGTAGGAAGTTCACACTGTTGAAGTGTATCCAGTAATGCTCTATGTCACAGTCACTCTCTTTAATGGTCTGTACAGATGCCATATAGTATCTTGGGCTAAAGCTTTTGTAGCTAGCAGCAACGGCCATGTCATCACAATGGTAAAAGTCAACTATCTCCCCTTCAGAACTGCTGCCTTTAGACCCACAGGCTTTAAAGGAGAAGGAAAGGCTTTGTGCACATGTGCCAAATTTTAGGCAACCCCAAGTGATTGTATTGACTTACCTAAAACCCCGGGGCCAGTGCTCCTATCAGCAGAAAACTGCACAGGCCTGGGGTTATACCAGAGAGCACCACTGAGCAATCCTCTTCCAGCTTCCTTTTTCTTTGCACGGCTGCGCAGTAGAACGAAAAGCCAAACTTTTACTAAAAAGTCAGATATTTCATTAATCTGTGCATGCGTCTGTGCCGGGAAATTCGAAAAAAGAAGCCGCAAGCGGATCGCTCTGTGGTGCTCACTGGTATAATCCAAGGCCGTTGCAGCTTTACACTGATAGGAGCACCGGCATGGGGTTTCAGGTAAGTCAATACAATCATTTGGGGGGGGCTAACATTTTGCACCCCCAAGAGCACGAAGCCTCTCCTTCTCTTTTTAAGATATGTATTGTTTTGTCATGTTAATCCTTCTGCACCATGTGCAGGCTTCTTGGTGACTTGAGACGCGCATCCAACTGCTGTCTTCTCAGTTTTCTTTTTTTTCCGTAAAAAAGCCAATTTTATTTGGGTTTTTAAACATTTTACAATAACATGCAGATCTTTAATGTACTGTTAGCAGTTGTCAGGGGTATTTAAGCCGTGTCCATTCATTTGTCATTAACCTACAGCTCTCAAATGTTATCATTGGTGGAAGTTGTCTTCTAAGGGGTAGTTTACCTTAACGTATCGTGTAGCCAGTCTACATTTTGTGGTAGTGGTTCCAGCAGCTCTCCAGATACTAAAAGTTAACATGAAGAAGAACTACTAACAGCTGTTGATAGTCCCAACTTTACTTGGTTAAAGTAACTACCAGATGAATCAGAAACCCCATTTAAAGAGTTGAAGATCTTATGACTGCCTTTCTTTATCTTTCATTTCTTTATTTGCCATTCAGCTACTGTAGGAAATGGCTATGAGCGTGTCATGCATATTTCAGTTCAGTTGGCTTCCTGGAGAGTTGTTTTCTTTCTTTTTTTTGTGTAGTGCTGCACATTGAGTTTTTGGTGCAGTGCAGCAAGCTTCTTCTACATCAGCACTGACCTGACGTTCGCTCCAATCTAAGCTCTGCTTCTAGAAATGGAAAATATTCATGGGTATAAACTATTGTATTAGCGGGGACTTTAACATCATTCATCAATACTGCTGACAGCTGTTTCCATCCAAGGTCCTATCACAGGGTCGTGAAAATTCACAAATATGCCTTGGCCAACATTTTTCGATTTTCAATTCCTGTGTGCATGTCTCTGTTTTAGTTCCAGTACTGAGTTTATAGCAAGACCTGCTAAGGAAAAGATTCAATATCTTTTGAACATTATGAACAATGTCATGCCCTGTTAAAGCTCACATATATTTATTAAACATTATAAACATTGTTTGGAATATAAAGCAAGAATCAATAGCATGTGCACTGAGGAGTTGTTGGTCATTCAACAAAAGCTTGTAAAAGAAACTACTGCTTGCAAGCTCATAATATCATCCTTATATTCATAGCACTGGGACATAAATTCTTTAAACAATGTTTCAGTATCAAAGCAACCTTCATAAAGCAGCAAAGGATATCTGCTAAATAGGAGTCAGCTTGCCATCCCAGGTAGTAATGCTAAAGGACTGCGTTATAGGACTTCTACTTTAGCTACAACTACAAATCCCAACATACCATGGGCTAGAAAGCTTAGAGAAAGATGCTAGGGGATCTATACACCCTGATATTTTATTCCACAGGTGTGTTGGTTGAAACTGAAGCGTTTCTAATTTGGGTTCTTAAAGGAACAGAAACACCAAAAAATTCAAGTGTTTTAATTGAATGACAATATAATATGCCGCTGCACTGCACTGGTTAAATGGGTGTATTTGTTTCAGATACTTTACAATAGTTTATATAAACAAGATATTGTTCAGATAAACACCCATGTAAAGGGAACTTTCCATAACAGAAACAACTCCCTAATTGTTTTCATATCCTGTACTGTGTATACACACAAATATTAAACATCTTATTAGATAAAGGTGGGTTTGAACATAACAGTCTAGAAATATCTGAATGAGATACAGTAAGTAGTTAAGTCTGATTGGACTTAAAAAATTAAAACCTCTTATCCAAGTAATTTAAACTATCATGTACCTAAATAAGTTCAAGAAAACCATTGTCAATGGATGTTGCTGACTTTATTACCCTTAAGGGTTTAAGATGCAAGGGAATTCCCTACCACTCAGTTGATCTGATGAGTCTGCTTGGATGAGTGGTGATTTGTTTTCAGACTTATTCAGCAAGTCCAGGTGCTTTAGGCTTATCTCTACTAGATATTGCATATCATGTCCATGCACGAATGAAAACGGTCATACACAGTCTGATATAGAGATGGTAAGCTTTTTATTTGCTTGGTTTTTTTCCATTATTAGACACTTTTGCGTAGTCACACCTTCACTGATGTCCAGTCATGCCACTAGGTTAACAGATGATTACATTAGGATTTTTAGTAAGGGGTCTATGAAAAATGGCAAGACAGAATGGTGTGTGTAACACCTTGTAAAAAGCTAGGCAAAATATGCAATGTACATATGTATATATAATATATCAATTCTCATGTTCTTTTTAACTGTTTATACCTCCAGTCTGCAAATTCTTCAGACTCACAATTAATGTAACATTTTGAATTAAACTACTTACACTGCTTCAAATGAAAGCCCTGTTTTTCTGGTCTAATGGGATGGCCTCTGATACTTTTCTATCCTCCACTATCTAATCATGTCCTCTCAGAAGCTGTGAGCTGTTATTCTGCAAAAGCTCTAAACTTAGAACCTGCAAACCTTAAAAAAAAACTCATATAAATTGGAAGAAGACCATAGTGATGTATCATTTTTAATTTTTAGAGTGATGAAGACTAATTATTCTGTATTATAAATATTCCATACTGAAGGAACTAGCTTAATCCAATGATATACATTATCTGTGGCTAACAGCATGTTTCCAGAAGTATTACTGCAGCACTTATAAAACAATTATATGTAAAACTGTATTCAAAATGTTTTTTACTCTTCATAACTAATTTTTTGGTATAAAGGATTTATTTGTATTGTTAACATTCTTGATTATGCTAAAGATGTGCAGTAATGAGGAAAACATTGCTGAATAGATACTGAGAAGTCTGCTATGTTTCATGTGGAAATGTGTTTTCTTCTGGCTCCTTTTCAGAGAGTTAATAGAGTGTTAGTATACTGTATCTTGATTTTAGTGCCTCTTTATACTACTGTTCCTTTTCAGTGACATATTGCTTTCCATTCATTTGATTAAAACTGCATCGTACCACAAGGATCTTTGCTAAGAAGGCTTTGATACAGTAAGATGGTATGGTTCCCAAACTGCGGGTCCACCCTACCTGGGGGACGCTTGGAGCAATGGCGGAGGAAACTCACAACAAAGACTATATAGGGGAGTATGGTCATTTGCTCTTCTGTATACATATTCCTGGAACTTATGCTGAATTAATGGTGCACCAATATTTTTCAATATCTGTACCCATTTCATGAGATAAGAGGTACCCTGACCAAAGGCTGGACCTTCAAGAGCAACCCTGACCAAAGGTTTGAGAGGGACTTTAAAGGAGAAAAAAAAGGTATAATCACTAGGGGTTCAGCAAACAGGAGCAAAGTTTGCTATTGGTCTAGTAGTAGATAGCATTTACTGGTCTGAAAAGATCTATTTCAAATAAGATTGGTTTACGTGACTTCAATGTCATATGTTGAAGGTAAATATACAAAACCCTAGCAAGACTCAATCCAATGTGCAATAATATAATGTTATGTAAATAATATAATTCAGTAGTAATGTGATACGCCTTCTAGTACTACACTTGCCTTAATATTTTTGACTTTTATGGTCTTTGAGCTTTATTTCCAGAATATAGATCTGAAATATAGATCTAAACGTTCTTTCCTTTATAAAGAAATCTGGCACCATTCTCACAATGGATTACCTTTTGGTTTCTGCTGAATATTACATTAACATAGAGCAGCTATTAATCATTTCATGTATACTGACAATGGGGATTTTCAATTACATTCTGACAAAGCTATTAAACATAAAATAAGACCTTTTTATTGTACCCAGTTTAATGTTTTAATAATCCACTCAGTAATCCAATAGATTTCCATAGCCTTGGAAACCATTTAGTGACATTACATTTACAAAGACACAGTATTTATGCTATTATTTCTGTATTTGCAAAAGAGAAGCTTTGAACATGCTTTTGAGCAGACACCAAAGTACATGGGTTTCTACTATTTTACTTAAATAATAGATTGTAATTAGGAACTGAATGTGCCTTCTATACACAAACAAATGAAGATGCTTTTGGTGCAATTGTTCCTTAAAAAGGCATATTCCTGAAAGCCAAAATAGTTTTGGGCTCCATGTTTAAATGTAGCATCCTTTTAAAAAAGGAAAGAGCTAGAAAATTGGGAGTGAAGACAATCACTTCTATAGCCTATAATTGTTAAGACACAACCAGAGTTTTCCAGGGATAAAACCAGAGTTTTTTGTCACATTTGCAGTTGCTTGAATGGCCACAACCATACTCAAGTTATTACTATTACTTAGGATAATGTAGGTGCTCTAACTAGAAGTTACGGGGCCGCATAGCAAGATTATTTAAGAGCTACCAGGATTCAAGGCACCTAGTTACATAGGCAGTGTGAGAAGCTATTTAAAAGAGGAGTAGACAATGAGATCAAAATATGAGCAGTTTACCAGCAGAGGTAGTGTACAATAGACATTGGCATCATAGTGCATTAGTGAAAAATGTGCCCCTAAACTCATGTATCTGTGCAGAGTAGCGCAGCGGAGCTCACGGGCACCATCTTCCGCATCTTGTTTTTTTTCTGGAAGGGAACGCCGACACAGAGATATTTGGTACATGCGCAGTCCATTGCCAGGCCTGTGTTCAAGTCAACTGCGACGGAACTTTGGAAATGCCAGTAGGGAAGGAAGAGGATCTGAAGAACACTGAAGATGTGGAATATAGTACCCTTGAGCTCCGCTGCGTTATTCTGCACAGATACGTGAGCTTCACAATTAAGGGCATATTTTTTTTACTAATTCATTATGCAGAAGCAGGAAGGGGGCACTATGGATGGTAGTGGAAGGGGCTTTTCACATTAGGTGGGTTTAGTTCCATTAAAGCGAATTCTACTTCTGTTGATTCTTAAATTTTTTCTCTTACATTTGTCTGATGGAAGAATAGGATGGTACTACTGACCAGTCCTGCCTGATCTACCCACAATCCTGCTGTTAACCTCTAGTAAAAGTTGCAAACAGAAAAAAAAATTGCATGAATATGAATAAAAGTTTGTATTTTGTAACGTAATATTCTTCATTAGACTTCTATTGCATTGTGAATTATAATTGCACATAATTGCACATTTTAGGGCATGCTTGACAGTAGAGTAATTTTTTGGAGCAAACATAACTTTTCAGTATGTTTTATTAAATACACTGTGCACTGGTGCAAATTATAAAATTCACAATCTTTCTTCCACAGTCAGAAGTATGAGCCAATGAGCCATTAGGGCAGTCTAAAGGTGGCCATACACAGGCTGATAACAGCTGCTGACTGATTCAGTCGGCAGACTATTGGCCCATGTATGGGGCCCTCCAACTGGCTTCCCTGATCAATAACTGGCCGAGAGTTGGCCAGATGTTGATCAGGATGTCGCCTGTGTTTGTTGATGCGGTCCCATGATCCGATCGCCCATATGCCTTATATTATGATACAATCATTGGGCCCTAGGGCCCACGATCGATTAGCCTGATGCCTGATATCTCCTACCTCAAGGTGGGCATATCTCGGAGAGATCTGCTCCTTTCGCAACATTGTCAAACTTTGTATGGTCACAGAGTATAGTCTGATATCAGTGGGTCATTGTTTGTTGAGCTCTGCATTTTGCCACAATTTCCAAGGTTTTTCCTAACCCATATAGATACTGTAAAGCTTTGACAGCATATATTCCCATGTAGCAATGATTTTGGACTGTTTGAAGATTAAAAATTGCTAGCACTGACTGTTACACAATCAGTAGCAAATTGTTGTATTGGAGGGCTAGCCATATTGAAATCCTATTTAGTTATGGAATAATTTTTCATTATACATGCATGTTTTTACTCCCCGTCCAAAATATGTGTGCATTATGGTGTGGCTACTTTGTTCTGTTTCGATGGCATAAAAAACATTTTGCAAATACCTATTATATTACACTTATCAGTTAGTGTTTTTCTCTAAGAAGGGATTATATGTGTCATCATCATCATTTATTTATATAGCGCAGACAAGATACGCAGTGCTTTAACTTAGTTATAACAAACAGGGAATACATGGAGGATAACAAACAAGGGTTACAGAGTACGATAGGATTGGAGGGCCCTTCAAATTAGAGTTTACAAAATAAAGGTTAGGGTACAATTGAGACATTAGTATTTTAGAAACAATTTTGTGATTTTTGATAAAGCAATGATTGATTAATTAAGGTACATTGAATAAGCTTCTTTGAACAGGTGTGTCTTTAAGGAGTGCTTGAAAGTTTGGAAAGAAGGGAAAGTCTGACAGCTCGAGGCAGAGAGTTCCAGAGAAAAGCAGAAGCCTGAGAGAAGTCTTGTAGATGAGAATGGGCAGAAGTGATGAGAGGAGAAGCGAGGCGAAGATCAGAAGCAGATCGAAGATTGCGTGAAGGAGAGTATTTGGAGATGAGGTGAAATATAGGGAGGGACATCATTATTAAGGGTCTTGAAAGTGAGTGTTCATAATTTAAATTTGATTCTAGAGGAGATTGGGAGCCAGTGAAGGGACATGCATATGGGAGCAGATGATGTTGATAGGTGAGATAGATGAATGAGTCTAGCGGCCGCATTTAGAACAGATTGTAGTTGTGAAAGGTGACTTGTTGGAATACCTGTGAGAAGTAGGTTGCAGTAATCAAGGTGGGAGATGATGAGAGACTGACTCAGTGTTTTAGTTGATTCTGAACTGAGATATGGTCGTATTCAGGCAATGTTGCACAGTTGAATACGACAAGATGTTGCAAGTGTTTAAATGTGTGGTGAAAAAGACAGATACGAGTCTAGGATAACTCCTAGACAGCGTGCCTGTGTGGTGGAATGAAAAGTGGTGTTGTTTACTGTGAGTGATATCTGAGGGACAGGGGAAGATCTTGGAGGAAATATGAGTTCTGTTTTTGAAAGGTTCAGTTTCACGTGCCATTTCCAAAATACACAAAAAAACCTTCTAGTTTAGAGGAAATTAGTGTTTTTGTTAGAGGAATCCTTGGCAAAGTGACAATTAAATTCAGATTAATGCTTCTTTGCTCGTTTACCCTTCATGTCTGTTCTTAATGAGGTTTATGAAAGCAGTTAATTCTTGGGGCTACTTTACAGATAAAAGCAAAAGCCATATATCGTTTTCACGTATTAGTTCTATGATCAAAGTACATCTTCTACTAATTCACCATTTTAAGAATCTTTCTCATAACTGTGGTAATAATCAAGGCTGAATAATTTACAATAGAATGACAACTTCATTTGAGTTTATCAGGTTTAAGTGGATAGTTAATTATTATTATATAGTTTATAGAGATATGATTTGGCTGGACATGGGTAATTTCAAATTGCAATAACATAAAGATTGTATATATGTAGAAATGTTACTTAACTCTCCAGAATTAAATGTCATAAAAAAAAAATTCTTATAGTAAACAACCTCAAATCTATCTTATTCCAGCTGTAGATAGGATTTTATAGTTTTTCAAGATTGAGATAATTTAGATTTTAAATGAAACTAACAACTGTTGACTCCATTGTGAAATTAGGGCATTCTTTGAGAGCAAATAAGTTATTGTACATTGCAAAGTGGAGAAACATTACACTTCACACTTTAAAAAAAATGATTTGCTCTCCTAAAGTCAAGTCCAATTTTATTTGTTTATAACTGAGATTAAAGTAGGGATGCATCGAATCCAGGATTCGTGCTTTTTCAGCAGGATTCAGCCGAATCCTTCTGCCTTGCCAAACCAAATCCGAATCGTAATTTTTATATGTAAATTAGGGGTGGGGAAGGAAATCATGTAACTTTTTGCCACAAAACAAGGAAGTAAAAAATGTTTTCCCCATCCCACCCCTAATTTGCATATGCAAATCAGGGTTCGGATTCAGTTCGGTATTCGGCCGAATCTTTCACAAAGGGTTCGGGGGTTCGGCTGAATCCAAAAAAGTGGATTCGGTCCATCCCTAGATTAAAGGTGTTTTGTATACCGTAAGTAATGGTATGGCTGTTCTAAATAAGGAAGGCACCTGAACCTAAATAATCTACACCAATATATTTCATATTTACAAAAAAATGAAATACACAGTAAAACACCATTACATTGCACGTTCAAGCAACAGAACTTTATTTATATGCACTTCTGTGCAAACTTGTGCTTTGTAATTGAACAATTAATATTATTTAAAATAGTGGATATTTAAAATATATTTTGTTGACAGGCAAATGCTGCTTATATATTGTGATGGGGTGGTTGTGAAATACACCTTTCTGCCCACAAAAATTGTATTTTAAGTGCATTATATGAGCTGAAGAGGAGGGTATAAAGGAAAATGGGTTAACATTCCCTCTCAGCCAGGTATTCAAGTGGCAGCTAAGGTTAGATAAGCTTCTGCTGAAAATGGGGTATTCTCCCACTCTCTTGTGTGTCTGGATGAGAGACGGGTCTTCCTGTTACCTCTCTGTCACAGAAGTGCCAAGGAGCCAGCAAAACAGAATGCCAATGGACCAGTGAAACAGACAACCTGTGGGGAAGAAGATGCTATGACATTCTGTGTACTGACCGGAGAGAGAGAAGGTATATCTGGAAAGGTGCAGCGGAGTAGTTGTAAAAGGTAAAAAGTTATGCACCCCCTAATAAAATGTGTGTAGTAAAACAAGTTCAGCACTTACTTACATGTTTTTTTCTGTAAGATTATATTTTCCAGGAACACTTCCTGCTCTGCTACTGCAGAGGGAACCAATGGCCCAGCTGAGGTAGGAACTTTTACCTGATGCACCAGTGCAGAAGTGAATGTTCCTGTTGTCTTTCAGCTCCCTGCAATAAATGGAATTACATTTCTCTTACCTTACCCTCCCACTCTGAATTAATTTTCATATGTGCAACATAGTGATTGAAAAGGTATTATGTACCTTATTTATGTTTAGTTGGGAAAAAACTTTATATACCCCCAAATTGTGAACATTCTTCACCTGTTTACCCAGAGACTTTGGAAAAAGACTGTATTTTGTTACACAATTGTGGGAAAGTAGAACGTATAAGAATAAAGCACAGTGAGAAAACTGCAATTATGTGTCCCCTGTCTCGTGTCTGCCTTCACTCTGCAGCTTCCATCTTCAGTGAATCCCCACAATCTGAACATATTTCACATTTGCTCCTTTCCATAGTTCATTAAAATACTGCACCAGCAGCACATCAATATATTGACATAAATAGGTGCCTGAAGTGCTAGCTGACATGGCAGAATGTGGAGCATATATATATATATATATATATATATATATATATATATATATATATATATATATATATATATATATATATATATATATATATATATATAGAGGGTATAAAAGTGTGTTAATATACATACTTGTGTTTCTGCTGAGTATTAGGTCATAAACTTTTAGGGACTGACATCTAGGCAGAATGTTCGAGGGGATTAATGTCTTTATAATTTTGTAAAAGACAGTTAATTCATATGTAGGAGGTCAGTAAATGTGTACATTTGCTTGTGTTGGTTTGGAACCATGAAGGATAGAATGTTATGGTTTGAGTAGTATTGGTTCACTTTGTTGATTTGAGGACAGGTCTTTCGGTCTTCTATAAACAAGGAGTAGTAGGTAGAGAAGAGTGAATGGCCCATCTGATGTCCATGGACATTTCACCACTGATATTACAGACATTTTACCGCACATGATGCTAGGAAAGGAAGGAAGGAAGCCCTATATTTCACACCTGCTTTGTACTCTGGACCTTGCAAAATTGGTTTTGATCTTAACCTTGATTCTAATTGTATCCTTTGTTGGACCATAGCTGTAACGTTCACGTTATCAGGAACCTTGCTCAGCAATGGGTACACTCTAATGCACAGGGAATGTGCCGTTTTGGGGCCAACAAGGAAGAGTGCGTAACAATAAACAAATCCGAAAATGAGGTACCGGCAAGGATTTAGAGAAGACGTGTTCAAGATACAGGCAAAAGGTTCAAGGCAGGCAGCAGGAATCGTAGTCAAAAACCAGGAATTCAACAATAACTCTTCGGCAGGATCAGTAAACTGAAGCCAGCTTGGGCACTCACAAAATGAAGGACTGTGCTTTTAAGGCTGATTTGGCACCAAAGATTTGAATTTGGCGCCTCTTCACGACGCTCAGCGTCACTTCAGCCGAGGACCGGGAAGTGGAGCACCTGCGCAGAGAGAGGCCCCGGGAGGTAAGAGACAAACGAAATCTCCCGGTGCGTCTCACAATATCCCTATAAAGCATTGTGTCCTTGGTACCAACCAGCCCTTCTACCTGGGCCTCAGTCTCCCACATAGTTAAGTACAGTCATGATAATTTTAAAACTTGGTCAAATCTTTGGTTGGGTGATTCAGGACTGCCCCCTGGAAACAGGGACATTGGGACATATGGAAGCTAACCAGAGGTTTGTGTTTACAGGGTTCAGGTTTTGCCATACCTGTAGTTCCCACACGTAGATATATATGTAGGAACAGATAGTATTTATCGATGGTACATTGTACCATTGTACATAGTACATATGTATATATCTAAAACACATCCGCTGAGGCTTGTATATGAGAGGATATTTACAGTGCTACTTTGACTTTGGTATGTTTTTGTATCCCTGTGCCTATTATGTTCCTTTGAAAGTATATACAAGATTGTTGCTATAAACCATATAGTGAGCAAGTGTAATTCTCAAAACCATTTTCAGTTCTATTAATTTTCAGTGGTTTTTCATATGCATGTCTAAAAGAAAGGAACTAAAAAACTAGAAAAAAGCTGAAAATCAGTTTAAATGTGATCTATCAGACAAATATTCTGCCATAATCAGCTTTACCGGAGTTAAAGCCAGATATTTTACAAGGATTTAATTGTCTTAGTCTCTATGAGAGTCAAATGTGACCACGTACAACAGTAATTGCAGACGTGTGCAAATTCAGGCTAGTCATGGATGAAACATGCTTACTTTTGTGACAAGTAACAATACTTTTAATTTTATTATTATTATTTATTATTAATTTTAAATCTCTCCCTTAGGTTCATTGTAAAACTAAAGGGCCACAACTTCCGCCAACATGCATGGCCATCTCCCCTGTTAAAATCTTTTTCTGTTACCTTTGGTATTACATGCCTGCATTCTCCATCAGCCTGGTCAAAACCAAGCTCTGATTCTTTCACTTGGAGCACTGGCACAAAATCTGGTTCAATCTTGGCATTTATAGGTGCATTGATCACCCTCACACTGGTATCTATGTGTTACTTTGTAAGATTCCCATTCTTCTTAGCTGGTAGGGCCCACCACCCAAGATATCTAAAAAAAACACAGGCCCCCCTTTGGGGTTGAGGTCCTGTCAGCTTAAAATATGTATGATTTCTGATTATGACTTTGGGGCACATTTTCTATAGAACAAATTGTGTTTTTTCGACAAATTTTCGTTTAAAAGACAATTTGTAGCGACATCGCCTATTTACTAAAGGTGAGTAACACTTCGTTAGTGAAATACCTCATCGCTGGAGAACTAACATTCCGTTTCACCAGGTGAAAGATTATAAATCCACTTATTTACCGAAGTGTGAACATTTTAATTTGTTAACCATAATCTATTTTGCTACGTTCTGACTGGAGAAACAATACAATGAAGCTACATAATCAACATTATTATGTCAGTGACATTATATCCTGTATTCCATAAATACAAAAGTCAGAATGCTGGCATTTTGTCATATTTAAAGTGGAAATTATGTTTACAAGTTTTAACTGTTAAACATATTTTATTAACACTTTTTTAACCTCCTGTGTTAATGACGATTGGCATACTCCCACAAATCATTTTTTATACGATGTTCAAATTAATTTAAATAAACAATATAATCTTAACCTCTTTATTGTTTGTTCTTCATCTCATATGGTTTGTCCATGCATTAATGCACACAGAAATGTAACCCCTGTGTTGCAATTTTTTATAAATAGCTTATCAATGTTGTTGTCAAACTATAACAATAATTATTTATTTCAACGTGTGATTTTGATATTACTGCAGCTGTGCAATATGTTTTTCATATAAACACGTTTTAGGGGGTTATTTAGTAAAATCTGAATTTATCTCATATTTTATTAAAAAAAAAAACATAACCAAACTCCCATGGTCAATTTGACCTTAATTTTTAATAAAATAACACAAATTAATCGGAATGTGGAAAAATTTTCGGGGTTTTTTTCCCCGAATAGTTCGATTTATTTTTTTTTGGAGTTTTTGCACAAAAAAACAGAAAAGTTCAGATTATTGTGAAAAACCCAGCGCAGGCTACAATAACTGC
This sequence comes from Xenopus petersii, assembly GCA_038501925.1. Taxonomy (NCBI): domain Eukaryota; kingdom Metazoa; phylum Chordata; class Amphibia; order Anura; family Pipidae; genus Xenopus; species Xenopus petersii. Next base: position 70,125,781 of record CM076674.1, on the reverse strand, counting down.
AAATTGTGATAGGAGCCTCTCCCATTGATTTATACAGGACCTTGACAGGTCTGAGATGGTGGATTACCTAGATTTTTGCAGCATGGGGGAAAAATAAATCTTGAAAAATTAAAGTTTTTGCCCTAAAAAGCCTGACTAGATAAATTTAAGGTTTAGTAAATAAACCCCTTAATGTTTAAAGAGACTTTATAATCTAATAATGTATACATTATTTCTTAAATATAATTACAATAAAATATATAATTGTTTACATTTTCTTAGTTATTTAACCTCAAATATATAATTGTAATGAAAAATATGAATAATTTTTCTAACAAACGTTTTATTTTTTTATTTTTCTTTCGACACGCTTTTATTAACATTTGATGCTCATGCCACATTTGTTTTAGAGTGGGCTCATGGCCTAGGACAAATGAGGATCTCTGTCTTAATTTTGCATAATTTCTAAAAAGAAATAGCCACATCCAGCATTTTCATCAATCAATACATTGACGTAAGCATAAGTTAGTTTCATTAGAAAAAATTTGTTATAAAATTTTCATGCCGACAAAACATCGCTAACGAAAGTACGCCAATGTTCTTTTGCCGAGATGTAATTGCGTATTTTCATGAATATGCGGATCCACAATGATATAACGTCTGATGTAGTTGCATGAAGTATAGCGAAAATTCGCAGGTAAGTAAATGTGCTCCTTCGTCACCATATACAAAGAGTAACACCATGAAGCTGGACAAAATCCCAATACACTGGAATAATTTTAGTTCAGAATAAGGGGGGAGATTGAGAAACTTGTGTACAGTAATGAATGTGGATGACCTTTTATTTTCAGTAGGGATTTAGATCTCATTTGTTGCTAGGGCTAACTGCACTGGTGCAAATAATTACCTAGGTTACTAAATTGGCCCCTTAGTGTATATAAATGTAGTGCTTTTCAATAAGTAATAAAATAAAGAAAGCCATTTACAAATTAAATCTCATATACTTAGGAGCTGATTTACTACCATTCAAATATTTCTTGACATGCAAATATGAGCAATTATGAAATTCCCATCTATGAAAAGTTGAGTTCAGGGATTAAATGTTTATTTCTTGCATTTTTTTTTGCATATAATTTTTTCCCCTAAATTGTGATGGCTTCTGCTGATTTAATTAATCACACAAAATTAAAGCAAGATTTCCGGCGTTTTATAAAAAAATGTGTATTTTCTCCAATTATAGTACATTCCAGAAAACACTAAATAAAGAGTTGTTCTTAGTGTTCATAAAGCTGCTCATTAGTATAATTTATCATGGAAGTACTTGGGGAAAAAGTTGCTACGCAAGAGACTCACCAGCAATGTTCAGAGTCAAGAGGCAAAACTGCAACTGCAAATAAAATCTTACCTTTCATAAAGGGGGTATACATGTAAGAGATACAATTATAATTTGCCTTTTTGTAATGGGTCATTTACAACCCTGGTGGGGGATCAAATAGAATATAGTATGATTACTTAGAATAGAGTTTCCTGAAAGCAATGTCAGACAATACCTATAGTAGATTCCACCATACACATCAAAGCTTTCTAACAACAATTTTTATTATATATAATTATTTTTTTTTGCATTTGTGGTTTTAGTGTCAGTTACAAAAAAAAAGATAAAGGATTTATGTGCAGAGAAAAATCCCATTGTGTTCAACTGCTTCATAAACCTGCTATTCATTTAATTGTATGTAGCAGATCAGACTAATTAGTGCAATGCAGATGGTAATATTTAAAGGTCATCCTTTAGTTTTATTTGTTTATCATTTGCACTGTTTTCCAGCCATACAAAGGCAAAAAAGCTCAATGGCTGTAATCAAGCAGGGTAACGCATTCAGCATGTAGCCATCTATTGCACTGTTCTGGCTGGCTGCACCGTTTCAATATTTTAAGTACGCGGTGGGAGGCAAACATGTACTCTGTTCATATGGAATAGCATCTGTGCTTGACCATGAGTATTTTTTGCCTTTTGTAAGGGCTGTTAAAGATGCTTTTACTTTTTTCATGGTGCAGATACTGAAGGTTGTTAAACAATCAGTGTCAAACAAAGAAGGGGAGTATTTACAAAAACTCAATTTTTCTTTTATCTAATCCACGAATCCCATCCAAGTATTTATCACAAATTCAGCTAGAAAAAGTTGATGCAGGAAAAGTCTCAGCCAAATTGTGCGACAATTCGAAATAACGAATGGACGCCTGAATTGCTACATTTTTTCGAGTTGTTGCACGAAAACCCTGACTTTTTCAGATTATTGAAGAAAACCAGTGCGTATCAGCTTTGGGGTAAAGTAAATCTCTGAAAATTCAAGTTTTCCTCTTTAAAAACTTGACCAGAAAAAAATCGAGGTTTAATAAATAAGTCCCGAACTGTCCATAATCCTTGCAAATAAGATTTATTACTGCTGGTAGGAAAACTGGTTTAATGTTCTGTGATCACACTTGGATTACTCTGCAGTACAAAATATTGATCTGAAAATAAACAGAGCTCCCATATGAAAGAGTAAAGTGCCATTTTTACCAGTTTTAGGCATCCCCCTAGCCTTTCTTTGCCTTTATGTTCCCTGTAAAAATCAATAGATTTCCTCTGTCTATGCAGTTTCTGTGCAAGGTCAAATAGTAAAAATACTATATAAAAATATAAGGCTAGCCACGTTACAAAACAATGATAAAATTCAGCATGCCTCTGCTAAAAAGAAGTTGTCAATCTATATTTGTAACTGAGTTAATGTATTTCATCTAAGCTGGGAACAGTCATTTTTGGAGCTCTTTGCTTACCAACACCCTAAGCTAGCAATTAGGCTTGCAAACTAGAGTCCCTTAGGGCTGAACTCGTCGAATCGGTGTGTGGCGACAAAACACAGGCGACAAGTTGTATGTAGTCAAGCGTCAAAATATAATTGGACTGAATGAAAAGTTGCAAAAATAATACCCTTCCACATACAGGTCCCCTTCTTCTCCCCAAATTCATGTACAGATTCCCCAATGACTGTCCCTATCCTCTATACTGGGTCTGAAAATGCAAAGCAGTGAATTGGGGGTGGTGGCCCCCATGTCTGGTCATGTCTCATTCTGTGCTCAGGCTTCTTAGTGGTGATCATTGTCTAAGGGGCATATTTACTAACATTTGGATTTCCTTTTCCACAAATCTTATTTTTTTTTCTCTAAAAAAATTCTTGTTTTTTTGTTTTCTCTAAAACTCTAAAAAATTGAGATTTATTAAGTATAAAAACAAGGAAAAACTCTAATACAAAACTTTGCCAAGTAAAAGCAGTCAAAGTCATATAGAAGTCGATGGGAGCTGCTCTGATCCTATTGGACTTTTTTTTTAGCCATTCAGACTTTGAGGTTTTCAGATTTCTTTTGCTAGCAATTGTCCCAAAAAAACTCAAATTTTTTGAGTTTTTAGAAATATTCATATTTTTTGGATCATTCATCAACTTTTTCTATTAGTACTTTTCATATTCAGATCTTTTAATAACTTATGGCATTTGTAATTTTCGAGAAATAGTTTAATTGTGGTTTCAAAAAGTTTTAATACCACTAAAATTCGACTTTTAATAAATGGGCCTCCCCAAGAATGTGCACTGGAACACAGGATTGGGTTGTCTTCAGGCCTCGAGTGGCAATGAACAGATTTTGGCAAATGCCAGTGTGGCTATTGTAAGCTACTATTAATCAGACTTGTATAATAATTGGGGAAAAAAATAATTTTTTAACCTTTAAAAAATTATTATATCATGGTGAAATACGATATCTTGTTAGAAGTAGACACCTACAGTACAAGACAATTGTAAGGTGAAAGACTAAAAAAAATGGAGATAGCATATATTAAACCTCTTAATTTTTAACCTTTAAAAAATTATTATATCATGGTGAAATACGATATCTTGTTAGAAGTAGACACCTACAGTACAAGACAATTGTAAGGTGAAAGACTAAAAAAAATGGAGATAGCATATATTAAACCTCTTAATAAACATGTCAATGAACATATACATTGGGAAACCAATTCAAACTATTGAATACAGGCATACCGTTATTTTAGTCTGTTTACACTAATGAGGAATCAGCTAATGATGGTTTCATTCTTAATAGTCCCAATTCTAGTAAAACAACAAATGATGCATGGTTCATGCAAGAGGAAATTTAAAAGAGACTAGAACATGTAAAGATAAACAAAGGTCCGGGACTGGATGATATTCATCCCATACTAAACAAGCTTAGCTCTGTGATTGCCAAACCTCTTAATTATTAAATCATTAAAACTTAATTTTTCAGGATTCATTGAGGTCTCCATGGTGCTGAGAGATTGGACAATTACTTTTGTGGTGCTACTATTCAAAAAGGGAGCCTGTTCTCAGCCTCAAAATTATATGCCAGTTAGTCTGACGTCAGTGGTAGGATAGATTTTCGAAGGGGTTTTAAGGGATAAGATACTTCATTGCAAATACTGTAATAATACTATGAGTTTGTGCCAGCATGGTTTTATGTGTAATAGATCTTGCCAGACTAATTTAATTTCTTTTTAGGAGAAGGTTAGCAGGGACCTCAACTATGGGATGCCAGTGGATGTGATCTACTTAGACTTTGCTAAAGCAGTTGATACAGTATCACACAGAAGGTTACTGGTTAAATTAAGAAATGTTGGCCTGGAACATAGTATTTGTACCTGGACAGAGAACTGGCTAAAATATAGACTACAAAGAGTGGTGGTAAATGGAACATTTTCTAATTGGACCAGTGTTGTTAATGGAGTACCGCAGGGCTCTGTACTAGGTCCTTTGCTTTTCAATTTGTTGATTAATGACCTGGACTAAGGCATTGAAAGTACCTTTTCTATTTTTGGTGATGATGCTAATTATGCAGAACTATAAGTTCCATGCAAGATGCTGCCACTTTGCAGAGTGATTTGACTAAATTGGAAAACTGGGCAGCAAACTGGAAAATGAGGTTCAATGTTGATAAATGCAAGGTTATGCACTTTGGCAAAAATAATATAAATGCAAGTTATACACTAAATGGCAGTGTGTTGAGGGTTTCCTTAATTGAGAAGGATCTAGAGATTTTTGTAGATAAGTTGTCTAATTGTGGGCAGTGTCATTCTGTGGCAACTAAAGCAAATAAAGTTCTGTCTTGCATAAAAAGGGCATTAACTCAAGAGATGAAAACATAATAATGGCTCTTTATAGGTTGCTGGTAAGGCCTCATGGAGTATGCAGTGCGGTTTTGGGTTCCGATCCTTAAAATGATACTGACACTAAAAAATTATTGTTCAAAATATTAATGTACAACAAAAGTTACCTATAGCTCATGTTGATCATTTTTCACTCATAGGACTGCTTATGTAAGTTATTGTTACTTGAAGTTCCCAAACATGACTCTTTTGCCATCCTGACTGTCCCTTCTCAACATGTCAGTTAGAGTTTCTAATGCTAACGACTCCTGCTGCCCAAATATGGCAGCCCCTCATAGAGGAACATGGGGGATCAGATGGGTAATGTAAAAGCATCTGTAAATACTTTTATGGCAAAATTATGGATAGCATGCGAAGACAATATTATGATACATGTGAAAAAAAGGTTTAATTTCTGGTGTCAGTATCTCTTTAAGAGAGGGATATAAATAAACTGGAGTGAGTGCAGAGATGTGCAGCTAAACTGGTTAGTGGGATGGAAGACTTAAAAGTACACAAGAGTACATTATAGCTCAAAAGCAGAGGACCTTTTTTCAGAGGCCATTCACTTTAGAGAAAAAGAACTTTCATTTGAAGCAACTTAGGTGGTTCTTCACAGTGAGGACAGGGAAGTTTTAGAATGATGTTCTGATGGCTGACTCTGTTAATGCTTTTAAGAGGGACTTGAATGTTTTCTTGGACAAGCATAATATTATAGGCTATTGTGATACTAAAATCTACAATTAGTATAGACATTGGTAAAAATAGTTTGTAAGTGTGTGTGTGTGGGTTTCATTTGGAGGGGTTGAACTTGATTTTAACCCAGCTTAAAGTGGACCTGTCACCCAGACACAAAAATCTGTATAATAAAAGTCCTTTTCAAATTAAACATGAAATCCAATTTCTATTTTTTATTAAAGCATTCATAGCTGCTGTAAGCTCATTTAAAAATCTCAGCTGTCAATCAAATATTGTCTGCCCCTCCTCTATGCCCGTGGCATAGAGGCGGGGCAAACAATTACTTTCACTTTCAATTCAGCACTTCCTAGATGTCACTGCTCTCCCTACATTCTCCCGTTCTCTTTACCATTTAATTGTGTAGCCAGGGCATGGGGATTGACATCAGGTCCCCCATTCTGGTGCACAAACAAGATTCTGAGATGATGCAAGGCTTGTCTTAATAACAGTGTCCACAAAATGGCTCCTGCCTGCTTGTTATAATTATGAATTCCCAGACTGAAGGAAACAAGATTCAAATAATTTATATTGTGTAATTAAAGTTCATTTTGCTTGACTAATGTGATAAAATAGGATTTTGAATCATTTTTTTGGGTGACGGGTCCCCTTTAACTATGTAATTATATAAATATACCAGTATTTAATGGCACATAGGGAAATATCTTGGAAAGTGTACATATTCAGAACAGCAAATAGTGATAGCTGCTGGCTTATTATTGTCGGCACTCTCTATACACTGACATGCAACATTCATAGGGAATATCAATAGGGAGTGTAGTAGCAGCTCCACAGCTTTCTGTTTAACTTCACATTATTCAACATGATTTTGCAGCATCAGTAGAAAGGTTAATGATAGATTCCTGCATTAGGCACAGAATGTAACAAGTTGTTGAGCAGATGGATGTGCATTGTGTTATAACTGGGACTTAAGTTTAACTGACTCATTCCTTTATATGTTGTCACTACTATTCCAGTCGCAACATTAGTCTCTGAAGAAAAATGCTTCATTTAGAGAAACAACTATAGGTAACCTTTATATCAAAAGTATTTTCATTGAGTGCAGGGTTACCAGAGTCTTTATTTTCTACAAATTATACATACAATAGCAGAATAATTCACTTTGTAGTTCAAATAGTAAAGGCCACTTAGAGCAAACTTACACCAACCATCTTATATGATCTTTTCCATTCTCTGAGCTTTTTGGTCATGCCCAGTGATTCTCTTGTCTCTCTCTTTTATCCATGCTCAGGACTAGAAGTAGAGGAAAGAAGCAGAGATATGCATCCAGGCACAATTGGCCTAGGGGGAGCAGTTATGTTTAAAAGAAAAAGTATTTTGAATACTAGCCTTTGCGTCAGCTATGCAAGCAAGTGAGAGCAGGTAGATGAGCAGGGACTTGGATGCCATTAGTATTGGCTCTGCTTTCTGCTTACATATACAACACATAATATCCATGAACAAGACAATATTGTGGAGGGACAAAATAGCTTTCTTTTTTTGCACACACAATTTAGTATTGGCTCAGACCCACCCACCGCAGTGCACACATGACTTTATGGTATGCATAAAAGATATTCACACAAGCCTACAAGAAAATAGAGGAAGTTTATAACCCCCTAAACTTGATTTATAGTACACACAATGTACTAGCCTATGATTAAAAGAACAGTAACATCAAATAATGAAAGTGTTTTAAAGTAATAAAAATATAATGCATTGTTGCCCTGCTTTAGTAGAACTGTTATGTGCTTAAGAAACACTACTATTGTTTATATAAATAAGCTGATGTGTAGCAATTGGGGCAGCCATTCAAAAGAGAAAAGGGTCAAGTTACACAGCAGATAGCAGATAAGCTCTGTAAAACATAATGGTGTTATCTGTTATTCACTATTTAACTGGTACCACATAGCCTTTTTTCAGTTTCCGCCATTGCTACACAGCAGCTTGATTATATGAACTATAGTAGTGTTTCTGAAGCAAGTAGATCAGTTTTACCAGAACAGGGCAACAGTACATGATATTTTCATTACTTAAAACACTTTCATTTTTGATATTACTGTTCCTTTAAGTGCCTAAAACATATAAGGTTTTGTCTATTATTTAATATAGTCTGCAGTTTTTTTGCTCTGCCTGTCCCTGGGATCTGTGAGTGCCTGCTGTTATTTTTCCTTGGTCCAATGCAAACTATGTACAACCTAGTAGCAGAATTTAGCTGGGGGCCACTTGGATTCTAATCTCCATATTGAGAAAAAATTACTGAAAATGCCCTGCACAGCCTTCAGTGTCTTACAGCCTGATGCCACACCTAGATTTATAAGTGACAGACTCAAAATGGTGCAAGGTGCGAAAATGGAGAGAAAGCCAATATCTGTATTATGCCATGAGGCTCGATCCAACAGCACAACGGTGCCCCAAATTTTGTATGCAGTGTTGCACGTAATACAAATTTGTAAACAGAAAAACAAATTGCATAAGTAACAATAAAAATTTGCATATCGCAATGTAATATTCTTCATTTTGATTTTTAAAAGTGTGCATAGCACACTTTTAACACTTGCTTAAAGATGGTGTCAGATTTTGATAAATAGCTACCAACTTTATTATTATATTATTATTTTATTAAATGCACTGCACACCAGTGCAAACTACAACATTTGCATTGCAATCTTTCTTCCACTGGCTGATGGCGTCTGGCATCTTCTGGTTTTGCGAAACGTATATAAAATCATGCAAAGGAAAAGTTGTTCATGAAAAGGAATATTCTTCATTAAAGGAATAGTTCAGTGTGAAAATAAAAACTGTGTAAATAAATAGGCTGTGCAAAATAAAAAATGTTTCTAATATAGTTAATTAGCCAAAAATGTAATGTATAAAGGCTGGAGTGAACAGATGTCTAATAAAACAGCCAGAATCCAGCTTCCTGCTTTTCAGCTCTATAACTCTGAGCTAGTCAGCGACTTGAAGGGGGGCCACATGGTACATTTCTGTTCATTCAGTTTGTAATTGATCCTCAGCATTCAGCTCAGATTCAAAAGCAACCAATATGACCCATGTGGCCCCCCCTCAAGTCTCTGATTGGTTACTGTCTGGTAGCCAGGGTAACCAGTCAGTGGAAACCAAGAGAGCTGAAAAGCAGGAAGTAGTGTTCTGACTGACTTGTTATACATCAAATCACTCCAGCCTTTATACATTACATTTTTGGCTAACTAACTATATTAGAAACATTTTTTATTTTGCACAGCCTATCTATTTACTCAGTTTTTATTTTTACACTGAATAATTCCTTTAATGACTATTCCAAAAGCCACCAAGGTACAGGTATAGGATTTATAATTTACAATGCTTATGGCCTGGGTTTTCCAGATGAGTTATATTTCCATAATTTGTAGCTCCATACCTTAAAGGAGAACTAATGCCTAACAAAGAAGTAGGCTACAAATGTTGTACATTATGTTTTGGGCTTCTGTACCAGCCCAAGGCAACCACAACCCTTTAGCACGCAAGATCTGTGCCTTCAAAGATGCCCCAGTAGCTCCCCATCTTCTTTTCTGCTGATTCATTGAACATGCTCTGTGCTGCTGTCACTTACTGAGCTTAGGGACCCACTCACAATATAGAATATAAATCTCACAGTATAAGGCTGATTAGTACTTAATAAAGATAACTGCAACATGTCAGCTCAGAAACCAGTGCAATTAGCATCAGAATTTAATAATCAGCTATGTAGCATCATTTTCTGCTGGATGATTTGCGACAAACTCTATGCCAGGGGTCCCCAACCTTTTCGACCCGTGAGCAACATTCAGATGTAAAAAGAGTTGGGGAGCAACACATGCATGAAAAATGTTTCAGGGTAGTGCCAAATATGGGTTGTGATTGACTATTGCTAGCCCCTATGTGGACTAGCAGCCTACAGGAGCTTCTGTTTAGTAGGACACCAGGTTTTTATACAACCAAAACTTGCCTCCAAGCCAGGAATTCAAAAACAAGCACCTGCTTTGAGGCCACTGAGAGCAACATTCAAGGGGTTGGGGAGCAACATGATGCTCACGAGCTACTGGTTGGGGATCACTGCTCTATGCTTAGCTGCTCAGAGCCCACTGAGCATGTGACTGTCGCAGACACTTTCCAAGATGGTGACCCCCTGTGACAAGTTTGCAGTTATGGATCATTGATGCAACTGACAAGCTGAAACTTTAGGCTGGTGCATTAGGTTTAGTATATACAATATGGCATGTTTAGCCATATTCATTTATAGGGTTTAGTTCTCCTTTAAGTTTGCTAAAAATTATTTAAACATTAAATAAACCCAATAGGATTATTTTGCCAGGTTTTTGCAGCTTAGTTAACAGCAAGCACTAGGTGCTCTTTTATTATTACAGTGAAAATGGAATTACATGCTTTAAATGTCATTCAGTCATTTTCGAATATTCTGCATAATGGCTTTCCAGATAAGAGGTCCCATGCCTCTTATCAGCTTTTTTTTATCATATCAATTGTTTTTCAACCTTGTAAATGGGCATAGACATGCATCTTAAGTGGATAAATCAAAATGCATAGATTGTGATAATTTTTTTATTTTAATGCAAGTGAGTTTAACAAGCATGTTTCTATTATAAAATACACAGCAGAAAAAGTAACAATACAGCAAATATTTTCTAGTAATAGAATACATTTATTCTAAAATTCATGTTTGAGAGATCATGGGGACAAACATGCAGAATAAAATGGAATGAATTCACTTGTGCTTAGCTGCACTCAAGCCTGCATTTCAAATGTGTTTTTTATGTTCACAAAAAATGCTATTGTTATGCAGATATGTCATAGTGTATTTCACACCTATTAGCTCAAAGCAGGCCGCTATTACTAGCTAGTAAAGATAGTTACAATTGTACAAGAACAGGACAATCTTGCCACCAAACAATTATTAGGATCTTTTTTTATATAATTGCTGCTAAAAATGACAGAGTAAAGAAAATGCAGTGTGCCATGCCAGAGCATTTAACTGTGAGAGGTAGCAATTGGTGTTTAGTGTCGATTTTTCTGTTCTAGTTCAGTAAAATAACTGAAGTCAGATTGAATGACTACAGAATACTGCTCCACATAATGCACAATATTGCTGACAGCTTTGCACAAGCCATAAATCAGCCAGCTGTCAGAACACAAAGATTTCTTCTTGCAATCACGCAACATACAGTATGTTCATCTTCTATAGGTTTATATACAAGTCTTCAGTACTGTAACTTTAATTGTAAGTCATATTCCATATTGTAAGCCATATTCCAAAACTTGAAATTAATATGCGGGTGTATTGATCTGTGCTGGATTAAAACAAGCTTGGCTCAGCTGAGTTCTGTTTAAGTACATTTACGCATGGTGAAGTTTATGAAATATTTTCTATAGCTTGCAAATGAAAAGAAAGATCTTAATCTTCACAGGGGAAATTGTAATACACGGTAATAGTAATTGCCTCCATGGCTGTAATCCTGATTAAAGTGAATTACTTCTGTATGTAAGTGCCTTATCCGCGAACATTTCAAATGGCATATAGTTCAAGGGTAGCATACCATTATTACTCATTTTAGCATGACAAGGCAAGGATGTCTTAAGTAATATGTGTGAATGTACTTTGGTAGGACATATGAAAGTTTCATGGGACATATGGGGGCAAATTCCCTAACCGGCGAAAATTCGCCATCGCAATACTTTGCCAGGCCTAAATTTGCTAGGACAATGCCAATTCACTAAATTGCGAAGTAGCGTCCAGGGTGCCGATCGCTTGCAAATTTTTGCTAGCGTTACTTTGACAAACAAATTGAGGAAGTCCTATGCACTCCATTGCGCTTCACCTGGTCTGAGCTGGCTAAGGCAAGTCTGGCAAATGAGGTAACATTCAGTAAAATCCGCATCTTAGTGAATTTGCAGAGTTACATCCATTCGCCAGATCGAAAATTTGCTTGGCGTTAGCATTGCGAAGCAACGCCATCGTCTATCTCCTTTGCTAGCGAAGTGACGTCTGCACCCGAAATCTGCTAAGTTCCGAAATTACATCATGCTGGCGAATTTACGCTAGTCCATCAGGGAATCTGCTCCATGAACTGCTGGAATGCAATGTGCAAAACACGGGGATTCATCTGTTAATAGACAGCTCCAGAAAGTAGGAGCAGCATATACTTAATACAGATATGGCCATGGAATTGACAAGAGCTGAGAGTAAAGCAAATACCCTGTGCCATGCTCTTTCCATACTACTCTAATCAGTCATGTATATGTTCCGATCTTCATGGTTTCATGCACTGTGCCATGCTCTGTGCTACATCTGTCTTTAATCTACCCACTATAAGGCCAGGCAAATGTCTATAATAGGGACTGGAGGTGCAGTCTCATAGTTAGTACTGTTAAAAAATAACAAAAGTGATATAAAGGTGATTTCTTTATTGGCTAACTAATATAATCATAGCAAGCTTTCAGAACATTTTAGTTCCCTTTTCAAGCTGATCACAATGAAGCTGTGGTGTTCTCTGGTATATATATATATATATATATATATATATATATACACAACATTCAGCTCATAGGTCAAATAACACCACAGTTTTCATTGCTAGAGTCCAAATTACCATAACAACCATGCAATGATTTGAAAAATACATGAACACGAATAGGAGAAGGCCTGAAAAGAAAGACATTATTTTGCAGAGGGCATAACTGAGATACTTCGCAGAAAGGCCATATATTGATTTAGTAATTTTTATAGATGTTATAATTATGTTTATTTATAAATCACCAAATTATTCCACAGTGCTGTACAATTGAAGGATCAAATATACAAATTGCATGTCAAAGCTGATCTATACAGGAGTTAAAGGGAACCTGCTCAACAGAGCTTACAATCTAAAATGAAGGGTTTCATTTTTTTACTCATTATCCCAAACCTCATGTTCGGTATCCAGTTAGTTCATATCATTACACAGGCACAGCCATATTATATAATTGTGGTCTGATAATAAAAGTTACATATATATATATATATATATATATATATATATATATATATATATATATATACAGTATATATATTTATATTTTATATATATATATATATATATATATATAATAATAATAATAAATATATATTTATTCCCCCACAATCACAGCACTCACGTTTAAAGATCTCTTCTTGGCCTGGGTGCGTGTCCAGTATAATCTGTAATCCTCCAAAGCAGAGACCGCACTCACAGGACTTATGAAAATATAGAATATTTTATTTAGAAAAACTGACGTTTCAGCTGCGTCCCATATATATATATATATATATATATATATATATATATATATATAGTTTATAGCTTACTTTATGCATTTTGCTTTATAAGAGTATATTCAGAAGAATCTTGTCCATCCAGGTGCCGCTTTTACTTTCTGACTGCTAAATGATTATTCCCACCAGCCTAAACTATCTAGTCCATTCTGGTGTGAAATGTGAGCCTGATATTAATCCATCAGTGCATGTAGTTTAAAATATTGCCATCTTATTAGAAACCTGGTCTCAGTATTAGAGATGGAGAGGAACACCCAGAGACTGAGTAGGTAAATACTGCAAACCGCAAGTAGGGTCACCACCAAGTAGGTATTTTACTTGCCCACATTTTAAAAATGATACAGTACAAAGGGAAGACATATGTGGCAACCCTATCTACAAGTTGCAGGTACACATGTAAGCCAGGGCCATGTGCTTTAAGGATAACAAAGGACGTCTACGAATTTAGGTTTTAAAATACGTTTGCATTTCTTTTCCATTTATTGATAGCATCCCCATGCTTTGCAAACCTCCTGTTCTTTGCATCATTTACTGTATTCATCATGTGTCATCTGATTAACAAAATACATCAATCACACAAGATAGTTGTTGGTTTAGAATATTGCTTACTTACCTGTAATCTTCCAAACCTTGCAAATAAGAATGCTTGGATTTACTTGGCTACCTCTAATCAAACCTAATAAATCTAAAAGTGCAATATCCGTTATTTACAGCTAGTACAGGAATCTACATTTTGAGGATAACATAGTGTCTAGGTTTGTGTGTGTAACAAGGACATAGCTGTGTTTTATAGATATGGGTGTGTTATTAAGGGAAGTTATAGTGGCCACCATTTTCATTTGTTATGGTTTTTATTCTGAATGTAGTTGCTATGTATGTTGTAGAGAAAACACCCCAACAATGATAAATGTGTGAATTCATTCAAAACTTTCCTGGCTGTTGGGAAACAGCCCCTTTGCTCCTGGACTTCCTTCATATTTGTTATTCATGAGTTGGGTGTCAAATGTTTTTAATTCATGCTGGAAAAATATTATATGGGTTTAGAATCTATTATCCAGAATTCTTGGCACAGGGGATTTACAGATCAGGGGATTTTCAGTTATTCAGATCAGGGTTTTTTAGTTTGGATCACTAATCATTGAATATACTAAAAACATTCAAATATTAAATAATAGACCAAAATGGATTTATGCAGCTTAGCACAAGGTACAAGTACAGTATTTACTTACCTGAAACCCTGGGCCATTGTTCCTATCAGCAGAAATCTACTCCGGCCGGAGTTATACCAGCAAGCACCATGGATCATTTCTCTTCCGGCTTCTTTTTTCTTTGCGCCGCTTTTTCATTCTACTGCGCATTCGTCTGCCCCAGGAAATTTATAGAAAGAAGAAGCCGGAAGAGGATCGCTCTGTGGTGCTCACCCCAGGCCGGTGCAGTTTTCTGCTGATAGGAGCATCAGCCCAGGGCTTCAGGTAAGAAAATATTCACTTGGAGGTGCCTAACATTTGGCACCCCAAGTTCTAAACTACTTTCCTTCCCCCGAAAAAAAAAAAATTGAATTTAATTTTTTTTTATAATTTGCATAAAATGGAATCTATAGGAGATGGCGTTCTTGGAAATCACAGCTTTCTGGATATCAGGTTTCACATACTATCAGTCAGACAGTTTCATGAAAAGTATAAAGGGTGACATATGCACTTGGCATAAAACTGTTTACATTCCATGTCAAGAGACATGATGTCATCTTTTTACCATTAGTTATAATACAGCAAATTTGGTTAATGTCGGCATTAATTGGGTAACAGAACCATATGCCCAGACTTCATAATAACCAGGATATACATACAGGATGCGCTTCTAGCAGACATAATAAAATCAAATTCATATGTTGCATGATGTTATTTCATATTATTTACTTTCAGCAGGAATACATTAAGAAAATTAAATCAGAAACAATTACAATGCAGTGCAAACTAAATCAAACATGAGTGTCTGCCCAAACATGCATAATGACTGTGCTAATGTATGTCATGTTATAAATAATAATCTTTGTGAGCAACGTTAAAGAAAGTAAAGGGTCTTTACAGCCAATGTTGTATTAATGGAGAGATTCTATTTCTCAGCAGCATACATAACTTACTGTGCGTAAATCATTTTTCTTCTTATCAAGAGATCTGTCTTTTTGCTAGCCTAAAGGCGGCCATACATGGGCTGATTAAAGCTGGTGCCTCGGTTCTTCTAGACTGAGTCGGCAGTGTATTGGCCTGTGCATGATGCCAGCTCATAGTTCTGTCCAACAGATATTTGCAGATATTGTTCAGCAGGTTTGATTATTTACGTTGATGTGGACTTTGTCCCGACTACCTGCATAGATCCAATTAGGATCTGATTGTTGTCCTGAGGTCCAAATGATTGGTTCTGATCAATACTGCCCACCTCCAAGTTGGCATATCAGTGAAAAATCTTCTTGATTAGCAAACTTGCCAAACAAACAAATCTTCACCTGTTTAGCCAGCGCTGGTTGAGTGACTCTCTTCTTCAGAAGAGGGTTGAAATTAGGGCAAGAAGCAATATATACATACAGTATTTTATCAATGGAGGCTTTCTACACAGAAAAAGATCCCCAGATTCCACCAAACCAATTGTGTTTGAGATTTGCTGCTTTGAATTCATTGTCAGAGACAACAACCTTTAAAACATCTCTGTACTTAACGTTTAGTTCTTTTTGGAAGAAAAATGCTATATAAATATGTATTATTATAATATATAATAATAAAACAAATATAATATGGTAATACTTATGCATGTTTCTGGATCATGAAACTTATCTGGATGGTAAAGACAGCCTTGAGGCTTTCAGGCAGATTTACTAAAAGTCGCCGTTGCTAGCGAAAATTCACCAGAAATCTCATCCACAGGGACATCGCCAATTTACTAACCAGCTTAAAGGACAATCCGCTAGCGAAAGAGTACAGCTAGCAAAGTTTTGCACCCTATCGCCAGGCAAATTTTCACTCAGGGTAACGATCGAATTCACTAAAGTGCAAATTTTACAGAACGTTACACCTTTCGCTAGAGTTTCCTTTGCCACCTTAGACCAGCGAACTGATAAGCTGAAGCTACATACTCTTCAATCTTATGTCAGTGATATAATTTCCTGTATGCCGAAAAGCTGGCGTTTTTTTTCATATTTTAAAGTGGGATTGTCTTTAAAAGTTGTAACTATTACAAATTCTGTTTTTTACATTTTTTTAACCATTTGAGGGGCATGCCACATTTGTTTAAGGGTGTGTTCATGCCTAGGACAATAGAGGATCTATTTTGCCTATATTTTGCTTCTTTGAATATTTTTCATAATAAGTGGCCACTTCAAGCCTTTGCACCCACAACTCTAATAAAGTCATATATAAGACCTACATGAACCCGCCCTATTCAAATTAACCTAAGCGTTAGTGTACTAACTGTACAAAGTTTTGATATGTAGAACGTTCACCATGAAATGCTTGCGCTGACAAATTAATGCTAGCAAAACTTCTGCAACATTCGGCTGCAGAGACGCAACTTTACATTTTAGTGAATTTGTGTAGTGGTAGCGAATTTGCATCTGTCGAAGTGGCGCAAAGTGTGGCAAAGCCTTTGTAGGCGAAATTTGCCCTGTAGGGAATTTGCCCTTTTGTTTGTTTCAGATACAATGCAATCACTTGTAATTGGTCTTCTTTAGGGAAAGTAGCATGTATTAATACATAGATAATAGATATTCTTTGATTTAAATGCATATTTGTGTAGTGACTGATGCTTATGCTGAGGTCAACAGCAGCATCATGATTGTTGCACAGAGAATGAGAAACACATTCTTGCAAGAAAGCAATATTTTTGTAGGAGAAACATTTTTTCATTTAGTTTTTCCTTCTTTTTTTACTTTGAGAAAGCCTTTAAGTAAAAGCAAAAAAAAGTTCAGTTTTTACAAACTCTAGTAAATGGACACCAATGCCAATAACTTGGATTATCTGATTGGTTATGTTAAGTTGTTGGGTTTATGATGGCCAGTGCATAGGCAATAGAAGATAAGCAAATGCACATCAGAATTACAGAAATAAATGCTTTTCAGTACTATTTGCTTTAAGCAGAGCTTTAAGCAAAAGAGGACACAATTGCTTTGGAAGATTCAAATGAAGCAGTGCGCTCTCTCAACTCCCATTATATCATTGGCCACATGAATATTATATAAGCGGTAAATACAAGTGGTAACGAAAAAAAAACAATCAAAACATATTTGTACCGGTGATAATGATACTCCCTTTGGGCTGTTTAACATCAAGAGCTAAGTAAATGGTCAAGTGGAAACGTTACTGGCTTATAGCCATGAGGGATATCATATAACAGTAGCTTTTGTCAAACATTAGGCAGATACTAAAAGCCTTTACTTTCTGTACTGTAATCAATATGCTTTGTTCAAGATCGAAAACACGCCATCTGATTTCCTGAATGTACTTACAACTGGATGTACGTTGGGCACTTAATATATTAAACACAAATTAAAATACATGATACATGGTCTCACTTACATGTAGTTCTTGGTTTTTGTTTTCCTAGGAAATGGTATTTTAAAATGAATGCCTGATTTCTACAGCAGGCTTGGTATCATACTGTACATTCAATTATTTAACAGGCTGGTTAACAGAATAAAAGGCTTATTTATTTGCAGCATAGCGGGCAATGTTTTCAATTGTTTTCAATTTGTCACATTTTCCCCAGAATTCCAGTATCATTGTGGGTGTGCAAAAAGTGGCATCCATCATCATTGCAATCAAAATACACACTATTGTAAGTGCACATTTCCAATAATCACATACAAGTTGTGGCTTGCATCATGAGAATGGGGAAAGCATCAGTTCCAACACCATTAACAACAAAATAGCATACCTCCCAACTGTCCTGATTTTGACCCACCCGCAGTCCCAGCTTGTTACTGAAATGTCCAAACTATCTATTTGATCTATTTGATTTTTTTGCACTGAACAGCCGGAAAAAGATACAAAGTTTCTAACTTAATTGGCTTTTGGCAGAGAGCCCAGAACAGCTGCCAGGTGCACTTAGATACGTTTGTAACAATTTAAGATAAACAAAGAAGCAATTGTAACAATTTAAGATAAGCAGGACTGACTTGCAGCTTAAAGGACAATTCACCTTCATTAGCAAAACTGTTAAAACACATAAAAAGCACATAATTGTGTTCAAACTTTCATAACCTGCAAATTTTGTAAAATGAACGAGGTAATTAGGGGGTATGGCCACAAAAGTGGGATTGGTATAAAAATGTATCGCCGTGATACGCATGCCAAATATTTTTATCCCTCCTTCTGATTCAAAAATGTTGGGAGGTATGACATGTGTTTTTTGCTTGCCACAAGTATGTTGTTGGTAACCGGGCTTCACTGCCACCAATTGTTGATAGAGCTGAGCCAAGTAGTTTTGCCACCAAATGCCATACCACTTTGCACACACCTTGTCAGCCTGCTCAAGCCATTAAGACCCACCACCACCGCTGCATTCACCCTCATGCCCTCCACCAGTTACCTTCTACCTTGTTTCCAGATATTTTTCTTCAATTGCATTTAGCAATACAGCCTGACAACAAAGACAAATGTTTTTAGGAGGAATTGCCAAAAATAGCACCTTTTAGCTGTTAATGCCTGTGAATTCAACATTTTTTAATTCAAATAAATTCTCGTGACTTTGTGTTTGCAGTTGCTTCACAAATGTAAAGATTTTGATTTTAGAGACTGAAACATGCCAACCGATTTGGAAAAGGAGGTTTTAAAATGCCACTCCAGATTGTAAGGGATCTCCTTGGCTTGGCTGCCATGTTGAAATCAACTTTTCCTCACAATTTTGACATTTGTGTGGCAACTGCTAAATACAGGGTCAAGCAATGCTAGATATTAGGAATAATAGAGGCTCTGGTTAATCTCAAATTGTGCAACTTTTACTATTCAGAATATCCTTGCTACTGTCTAGTATTCCAGTGTGGGAGATAACAAAACACTCAGCCCCTTAAGGTGACAAATGAGTTTTTTTTTCTTTCTAATAAGCCAATTTTTTCCATATTAACACTGTAGAACAATCATTGTACATGTTATCACCAGAATAAATTTAGTATTATAGGAAGAACATTTACATCATCCTTCAGCAATCTTGTCATCGCTCATACAATAGAAGTAATAAATGACTACATAAAAACTATGCTCTGTATGCTGGCTCATGGGATTTGCTGTACTATGAATGTGCAGCAATAAGCCTCCGTGGCTGTTGTTGATGGGATCTGATCTCATTAGCTGTGGCCTGCAATGTGTGGCTACTATTGATGTCTCCAGCATTAAAGATCTACACATCATTCCTGTAGGGAAAAGAAATTTTAATGGCATCATTGTTATACTCTATCATTAAAAGATCTTTTTTTTTTTACTGTTATTGACCTCCATGATACATGTTAAATTCTCATTTTCTAGTATTGCCTTTTATCAAAAATGTTGATCTTAATGCATCTGCCTTTTGTATCATTATACACTTACTGTAGGGACACATAATGAATGATAATGTGCACTGGTGTAAAGTATAAAATATGCATGGATTTTATTTATGGCTTGGTGTTAGATTGAGGTAAGGCTTTATAATGTAAAATGTATATGTGTGTCATGTGATGTACCACATGTGTTAATATCTTTAGTAGTGAATGGCCATATACACCCCTTGTGGGAACACACCACCGTTCACAGAGAATGGGAGATTTGTGGCTGAACACTTAGAAAATGAACCAGAGGTCCATATGCTTTTGAAGATGAACACAGATTTATTCACAGTCACTAGTACGTCTCCTGGCACACAGTTCCCAGTCTGTTTAGTGCTCTCCTGTTGCCTACTTACCTGAAGGCCAGGTGGTTCTATAGCTCCCAAGCTCTTGGCACAAGAGACAGCTTGTATTAGGGGTATCCTTGATGTGACAGAAGAGACTACCTAGTCCCCAATCTCAATACAATGGTTCCCTGATTGGAGAGGTACTGCCTGGGTGCTGGCTCCTTCCGTACTCCTCATTAGAACCTCAGATGCTCAGCTAGTTGGTTTATCTCTCACAACCTACAGTGAGCTTCACAGATCTGGCCTACCACTAGCTATCCTAACTACTTCACTTGCCTTGTTACCTCTCTGAGGTGGCAGACATCAACCTTACTAGTGTCATTCATTCTTTATCTTCTTTAAATTATTCAAAAAGGAAGGAACTAATTGATCTCCCCCTTATCTCCCCCTTATTGTGGCACTCAAAGGAAATCCTTTGAGTGCCACAAAGAAGAACACTGCTCTAGAACCTGTTCAATGGGAATCCCTACCTAAAATTGTCATGTAGTGACTGCAATAACAACTATTCATATAAAATACACTGATACTGTATCTACTCCTTACATGTGGGAATTTTTGCTTTTATATCCTTTGGTTTGTTAAGTAAATTTTAAGTACTCATTTAGGGCATATACAAATGTATTATTTTTAACAATGACTAGTACATTGTCCAAGATGTTTTACATTCTTCCTTTGCCTTTCACTTGTATGCAAAGCCTGAAACTGTGCCTAATAATTTATTATTATATAATATTACAGTACAGGTATGGGACCAGTTATTTGGAAACCTGTTATCCAGAAAGCTCTGAATTACTGTAATAATAAAATAGTACCTTGTACTTGATACAAACTAAGATATAATTAATTCTTATTGGAAGCAAAACCATCCCATTTGGTTGAATTCATGTTTAAAATATGTTTTAGTAGACAAGATATGGCAATGCAAATTACATAAAGACCCTTTATCTGGAAAACCTCATATCCCGGGCATTCTGGATAACAAGTCCCATATTTGTACTATCAAGGTACATTGACATTACTGATAGACATAAAACGTATACAGCAATATATAATCAGTTTATACAGTATGGCTGCATCTTTAATCTAGGTGTGTTGTGACCAACATGTTTTGGGTAATATAATAAAAGGCACACTTTTGTCCATATCTAGAAACCTATACAAAGCAATCAATTTAATTACAAATCACTGACAAGTAAATTTGAGCTGCTCACTGGCGTTAATAGAATTGTGGCAAACATTGAACCTGTTATTACATTATCTCAGGAAGAACCTATTTTGTTAGAGAATGTAAGGAGACATTTGGAAAGAGTGATTCCAATAATGTAGTTCTTACCTCTGGCAAAGCTCTCTTAAAACCTAATCAATGTACAGTTAAAACTGTATGAAACTCTCAAAAAGTTTACAATCAAATAAATGAATGGCATTTAAAAAAGCTTTTATAATTTATAGGTTAAAAATCTGATGTCTAATAATATTTAATTTAGTGATCTCGTATTTAGCGGCAGATTTATAAGTAAAAAGTGTTTTTATCCTTTGACATAAACAAGTGGGGACCTGGGGTTTTCTGGATAAGGGTTTTTTCCCAGATTTGGATCACCATACCTTAAGTCTGCTAAAAGTAATTTAAACATTTGGATCAAGGTATTATTTTTTTTGTTACAGTAAAAAGGAAACAATCAGGATTGTTTGCTTACAATTTACTCTATAGTAGATGGTCTTTCTGTAGTTCAGAGCTTTATAGAGCTGCCAGAGCTTCAGACCTGTACTGGGTTCTAATTTACTGCTCTTGTGCATTTAGGATCACTTAGCCTCTGTGATAATGTGTGAGGCTTGTTCAGCACATGCTCAGTCATTGCAATGACCACAAGCTCTAACCCTTCCTCCCTCCCAGGTGCCAATTCACAAATATCATAGTTATCACTACTGACTTGCAATGCAGTGCCCTTTAGACACAACATTATCCCTGCTATTTGTTAGTGTTGAGTGCGCCCAAGGCTGCAGTTTTCAAAAACAGCAATTTTAGCAGCTGGAAATGTCAAAAGGTTTCTGTACCAGAAATGCCAAGCTATTTGGTACTGTTTTAAAATCAAGCATTTTGTGAGCCTGGAACTACAATTTCAGCTTTTATCGTCACATTCAAAAATTTCTGACAATGTGAGAATCGTTTCTGTCATCTCCGATATTTATTGATAGTACATGTGGAGTTTGGTGATCTCAGCTACAATATAGGAAAGAAAAAATATTAAATAAATAACACACTAATGTCTAATTGGCTTTTATATTTTTTTATTTAATATATTTTTTATATTTCATAATAATATGAAAGGTAAATTCTGAACTCGGAATAGAATTAAGTATAAAATTCAGTGCATTGCAAAAAGAAATAAGTGCAGGTTAATAGGAGAGAAAATAGCTCTCTGCTTGGTAATGCTACAGCCTTTGAGATTCAGCATTCAGATTGCAGCATTCTGACTTTGTTTCTAGCTAATAACTTCCCCACTATAATTATCTGCAAATATGTTTGGAAATAAAACATTTTGTGATTCTATACCTTTGGACAAGCATATTGCCAGTGTTGCAGCTCTTTACTTTTGTTTCTCAAAACATGGTGTTATTTTTGCAATATAAGGAGCCTTATATGAACTGAGTTTGGCTTATCCAACAGATAGGCCATCAGCCATGGATGGCTAAACAGTATTGTTCTGTTTGTTTGAGTTGACCTCCCTAATAAGTAAACCTATTGAGGAAGTTTAAAGGAGCTGTAGCTCATGTGCCTTCCTTTTGCCTAGAGTCCATGCACCTAATGAGAAGAGGCATCATGACTTTGCAGTATTCAGTTTGGATGGGCTAGCTGTGATCCAGTATTCTGCCAACACTGCCACTTCATTGCCTACGGTTACAGTGAAAATTGGCCAAAATGCCACAGGATGCGTATAAAATGTGATTTTTGTGTTTGTATTTTCTGATATGCAAGCTGTTCATAAGTGTAATACTGCCAAAAGTGGGCTCCTGAAATCTCCTCAGGCTGACTACATTCAGCACAGGTTACACTGAGACCCCATATGTTTTGGTTGGCCCTCATTCATGTGAAAGAAGGTGCAGCAGTGTATCCTACTCTGAACAAGAATGTGTTGGGTGCCAGGTTTTCCTCAATATAGAGTAAAGATGTATTAAATAAACAAGCAATCAGTCATGGGTTTGGGCAGATCAGTAGTGATACAATAAGCAATACAAAAATAAATTAATTTATGGCAATGTCTTTTCCATATACAGGCAACTCAAGGCTTTTATTAGGCAACTGCGAACCCCAATATTTAATAAAAGGCACAAAGTTTGCAGAGGTCCAGTAAAATGACTAGTAAATACTACTGCCCAATGCTTGCTATATGTAACTAGACCTGCAAATAATTTACACCTACACCTAGAGGCAAATTCCCTAACTTGGCGAAAATTTTCCAGCAACGGCTTTGCAGCCATGGCAACACTTCACCAGGCATAATATCGCAAGGACAACGCCAATTCCCTAAAGTGCAAAGTTGCGTCCAGGTTGCTGAACGCTGGCAAATTTTCGCTAGCTTTACTTCACAATCAAAGCAAAGATGCGCTAGCATTGCCTAATTTGCATACGGTTGGAAATGATAACGTTACATGGACGTATATGTTGCAGCAAATACATTACATTACACAAGTCCAGGAACCTTAATAAATAAAATAGAGTTGTTATATTGCACTGCACATGAGCCCAGTGTATAGTTTGTGCCATATGTTAGAAAATGTATGGGGGGAACCTGGTTACCCAAAAGAAAAATTTACGGACCTTTGCAGGCTATCACTCAGAAAAAAGGAAAAGATGCCAGCGTTTTTTTGGGACTGAAAATTTTGCACTAAAAATTGAGGAAGTCCTACGCACTCCATTGCACTTCGCCTGGTCTGAGCTGGCGAAGGTAAGTCTGGCGAATGAGGTAGCCTTCAGTAAAATCCACATTTAGTGAAAATTCGAGAGTTAGAGTGCGAAGCAATGCTAGCGTCTATCTCCTTCGCTAACGAAGTGATGCCTGCCCCCGTTAGGGAATCGGCAAAGTTCCGAAATGATGTCACGCTGGCAAATTTTCACTAGCGTTAGTCACTTTGCCCTTTAGGGAATCTGCCCCCTAGGCTTTTGGACTCTGTGGTATGAACCCTACTATATACCTGTCTTTGGCTGCTTAGCACCCTAGCTTCAATACACTGTATATATAGCAACTTTAGGGACACTAGTACATTTCTTGTTTGAATGGCCACAATTTTGATATATACTGTATGTGCTATAACATGCAAAGTGCTCAAAAAGAAGACATATTATTAGGCTTTTAATTTAGACAGTTGGAAATTGTTGAAATAGTGTGTAATGTTCTTGAAGATAAAAAAATATGCACTTAAAAAAATTCTCTTCATATTTAATAGGTAAAAGTCATAAATGATTCATCCTCTCCTCTTGGCTGCTATATATAGAAAGTAGATTGCAGTGAATAGATAACAGTCTCTGTTATCTAAACATACCCAGTATTTGTAATGAGAAAGTGGTGTTTAAATAGATTAAATACAGCTGCTATGTTTAAGTGATGTAATTATCGATTAGGTTTCACATGTATTTTAATACTATATAATGCTCTTCTTTACATGAAACATATACTATATAATTCTGTTCTAGATCTGTACCAAAAAATGTAATATATTATTTATTTTTCATTTGAGATGAGGCTGCCATTTATAAAATGATCCTTTGACTTGATACAATGAAGATATAGTATAACAAATTGAGGAAGCATTTAAAGCCATTATGCAAACAGATGTCTGTTCTTTTTATACAAATTTATGAAATTGGCAAATGTTTACTTCAGGAAGTATAATCCAATCTCCTATGAGGCTAATAATATATCGGTATAGGATCCCTTATCCGGAAACCCGATATCCAGAAAGCTCCGAATTACGGAATCTCCCATAGACTCCATTTAATCCAAATGTTTAAAAATGATTTCCTTTTTATCTGTAATAATAAAACAGTAGCTTGTACTTGATCCAAACTAAGTTATAATTAATCCTTATTGGAAGTAAAACCAGCCTATTGGGTTTATTTAATGTTTAAATGAATTTCTAGTAGACTTAAGGCACGAAGACCCAAATTACGGAATGCTCCATTATCCGGAAAACCCCAGGTCCCGAGGATTCTGGAAGTCAGGTCCCATACCTGTAAAATGTATTCCTTTGTATTTATCATGTACTATAGTATAAATTTTACAGGGCTGTATTTAGGTGTTCTACTGCCTTGGCAGAAAACCTCAGCCTCCGCCCTTCACCTGGTGATTGGCTCATACATAGATGGGTCCATCTGTTCTGTAAATGTGCTGATTGCAGGAAAGCCTGGTACCCCCACATAAGCTCTGTTGCTAGATGTAGCTGCAAGTATCTTGGGGAGCGAGATGGGGAATTTCTTTTAGCAATGTTTGTATTTACTCTATAGGTACCACCTAAAGCTGCCCACAAAGGTCCACGGGTGCCTATATGGTAGATACAGCCCTGTTGTCCAGTTGTTTATGTTTTGGTTGCCTGATAATCTGGTTTTATGCCCTGACACCCACCACAAATATTATATATTTTTGCCTAGAGATAATCGTTGACATTCAATTACCCCTCATATGTTCAGCGTATCTCTGCTATATGCTAGAGCTTAATGGCGCACAAAATAATGCCATATATATCCTTTGGTCTATAGGTTTTCTTTTTCATATGAGCAGACTCATTTTTATTTGTTATTTATACTCGTAGGCCTGAGAGACAGTGTCACAGACTTAATCCTGACAAGGCCAATGGGATTATGTGCTTACCAAGTATATTTAATATTGCTTTCCAATACTTTTCCTCCCACGTGAATGTTATTGTCAGGGTGCTCAATAACTTACTGTATATGCAATGGACCCAGCCATTTTTTTAAGAGAACAAGCCTGTATTAGAGTGAATTCTATATTAATATACAGTAGCTTGAATATGCTATTTCTGTTAAACAGTTCAGCTCTCTTTTTTTTAAGGCCCAGAGTGCTGTAACCCTGTCACTGTTGTTAAAGCAGTGTGCCAGGCTTCTCAACAGTGGCATTCAATTGTATGAATGAGTGCTACGGTGCCCTCCTTCTCTAAAATGATTTGCCAGTGCATTAGTAATTGCTTTGTAAAATTGCAACTGTGCTCCATTATTTCTTGTCTGCCTTCTATTATCTCCCATTCCCGCGCCATTAATTAATGTTTACACATTTTACCCTGGATATGGAGGTAAAAGTACAAATTGACCTTTTATAAATGGGAGATCATATCTAGGCATCTTACATGGTTATGAAGAGTATGATTATAAATTGAAACAATCCAGTGTGAAACTGTTCCTCTAATATCCTCTCCATCATATATTTCCCATCACAAAGCAGAAATTCTTTTATTTAGTATTCTATAAATGGATTGAAATAGATTGAATACATATAAGTGTTCAGTCAACATTTAGCCCTATTTCAGTGTACTGCTTTTATTTCCATAGGTATATTAAAGGGGGTTATTTATTAAAGGTCAAATTGTTTGTTCACTAGAAAACTCAATTTCTTAGAGGGAAAAAAAAACCCAGATTTTTTCAAGATTTATTATATCCCAATGCTGCAAAAGCCTGAATCCGAAAGACCTCAGACCTGTCGAGGTCCTGTATAAGTCATTGTGAGAGGCACCTATCCCAAATTGTGGTTTGTGGTGTGCGCTGGATTTAGCCCGAAAATCTAACTTTTTCGTGGTTTTCGGGCAAAAACTCGAAAAAATCAAGTGATTCGGGGAAGAGAGTCTGAAAAATTCATATTTTCACTCATTTTTATCAAGTTTTTTCACGATCTGAGTTTTTTTCTTTTAATATAGAAGCTAAAATCAGATTTTAGTAAATAACCCCCTAAATATTGCTGGAGAAATGGGTATATCCCCGCCCTAAAGGGACTCCAACTGCATATGAATTTTAATACATGGAATTAACTATTCTACACTGCCCAGCTGTAACTACTGTATTGTAACACTTGGAGGCACATTTATGAAAGGTTAAATCTCAGATTCATGTGAGTTTTTAAAAACTCCCCTAAATTCAAAATTTGACCAGTCGAAATTTGTTTCAAAAATTTTAAAAAAGCTTTAAAACTCAGATGAATTAAGTTGATTCAAAAACTAGAATCAAATTCGATTTGAATTTTAAAAACTCTATTCAAGTTTTTTCTCCAAAAAAACCTTGAATGTTAGGAAGGCTGTAAACAACTCCAAATTGATCCCTGGACCTCTCCCATTGACTCAAACAGCAATTCTGCAGGTTTAAGGTGGCGGATAGTCGAATTAGAATTTTTAACGGGCCAGAGTATGATAAATCTCAAAAATCAAATTAGAATTTTTTAAATAACCCGAATAGAATTTGAATAACTTCCTAGTCGAATTTGACAGTTTTGACCATAAAAAAAAATAGAAATTTTGACCCTTGATAACATATTTCCATCCTTGATAACATATATATAATCATGGACTGAATATGAACTATATACTGATGAATATTATTTATATATATAGACAATAATGAGTATATATAAATTTGCCCCTAAAGCAGAAGAGTAGGAACGACACTTATTAATGTATGCCTGAAACAAAGACATTGTAGCAGGGAAGACAATAGATCTAGAAGAAAGATTAATATAACATTGAAAAACCTGATATGTCAGGCAGTGCTCTTCACCTCATCATACCATGACACCAACAATTTGTTTTTTTTGTGCCCGAAATATGTACTATTGAGTTAAGCTAAAGCTACTTTTTTACGGTGTCTGTAAAGAGATGCCAACCTGAAACCAAAGGGATCCTGGTGCATCTTGACCCTGCCTGCCACCACCATAGGTACTGGTAGGATGTATTGTGCTGTGTTCAAGAATTTTGAAAACACTGTATGTAGGAGTTCTATGAGCATGATTTTGATCTTGATGGTCGGGAAAGCCAGAATCAATAGATTTTTTTCAGGTTATCACCTGAAAACCCTGAATTTTTCGGATTATGGGACGAAACCCAGTGCAGATCATAATATCTTTAAATTGTAAAAGGGATATCTCCCATTGAGCGGATTTTTCGGATTCAGACTTTTTGCAGCTTTGGAGATAATGAATCGCGAAAACATTCAAGTTTTTTTCCTCTAAAAATTCAAGATTTTGACAAAAAAACCTCAACCACAAAAAATAACCCCCTTAGTATCCCACTAAATAAATATATTTTACATTACTTCATATTGTTCTTGTGAGAATGGAAGTTTATGAGGGTTTACCACAGCAACCTCTATACTAAAGAATCTGGCTTTAACGTAATTTTGATGGCAAGTGCCAGAAATAACGACATGCCGGCTCTAAAATTTTTCAGTGATTTTGTGCTTCATTCATGTAGAATCATTTAACACCTTAGTCACAATTATGTCAAGTATGTACATCACCACCCCTTCTTTCCTGCAGTTTAACAGAACAAGCTCTGGCCTGTCGTCAGTTTTCCAATCTTAGGGACTGATGAACCTTTTTTGCTTCATGATTTCAGACCCCTAAGATTAGCTTCTCTATAGCAGTCCAGAGCACACTGAACATGCAGAGTCATTGTCACTCAGTAGATGGTTCATGAGGTTGTAACTTTGCTGAAACTCTGGGTTCAGTATATAACAGCATTTCTAGCCATATACATGTTAAGGTTTAGTTTTCCTTTAATTGCAGTAAATGTATCAAACTGTACATATCTAAGTTAAATAGAATCACAAGGGAATTTCATCTTCAGAGAAGGCTATGGCGGGTAGAAAGGAAAATAAACTGGATGTTGCCAATTTTCATTATTGGATGAGGAAACCACTGTTTATGTTTTTACGTAGAATAAATGCTAGGCTTAACTGTGGTGTGTTCTTTAATATTTGAACATGGCAATGCTGTAATAAAAATTATCTTAAGTCATACAAACACAGTTCTATAAGATGTCTACTTCCCACAGGGCCTGGGCTGGCTGTCAGGCTGACTGATGGTTATGACTAAACCAACTTATTAAATTAGGTAGAACATGCATAATATAGTATGTTATACTTCAAAGCTGCTTTCATTGTACTCAGCAATTCTGATTATTAAGTCATTTGACAAGGATGAATTCCTTACTATTTTTTCTCCCCTGGCTAGGGAAAAAGGTTCACCCCCCCAAAAAAATAAAAAGATATTTACCATTTGTGACAGCCGCACTTTTCAGAAAAGTGTCATCTTATTATATAAAAGAGTAAGAATATAAACTGAGAAACCTACAGGCCAGTTTCCTAGGTTATTATATTTCCTCTGTGGTCCCTAATGTTTTAAGTCCAAATGGATTATTCAACTGAACACCAATGTCGAAAAAAATATATTTTTAGATCTTTCAAAGCCAACTTTCCTACCCATTAGCTTTAAGCAGCATCTTGTTGGTTTCAGTCCTGAATTCACTAATCCTGGCCCATGAATTGCAGCAGTGTTGAGGCAGAGTTGGGCTTGGGCAGAGTTGGGGAGGGAGGAGGAGGGTCACCAACCAGGATCTTTGTGTATGTTATTATAACTCTAATTTGGTTACTGTCTCTTTAAATAGCAAATAACCCATGGCAATCCAGGGCCCTGACTCCCTTTTGAGTATGAAAAGTACTGGGAACTGGGATTTGCAGCGCAGTGACTACACCTATGGAACGTCGAAGAGCACACCTCAAGGGGGTTTCCACTATGAAAAACAAAACAAACAGTTTGCAGTAAAACAAATATAAACTGTATGAAAAAATGTATGCAATAACTGTAACTGTATATCAAACAGTATCACTTTCGCTGGAGAACCTATGTGGACTATAAACCCCAAGCACAGTCTCTCATTGCCACACTCCACACCTGGTGGATACATGTAGAATAAATTCAGTCAGTTCAATGTCCCTTCCCCAAGAGCTCTTATGTCCACAGATAGCACTACCTGCCCCAAGGTACCTTTCCCTTTAAAATAAGTAGCCTGTCCCATGTGGCAAGTACACGAGCAAGACCTGTCCTCACCCTGGGGAAACACACAGTGGCCAAAGTATCCACAGGCAGGAGATAAAAAATAGCCCTGATGCTTACTCAAATCAGAGCAAAACGCAGCCCTTTTCTTTTCATTCTCCCTGAAAAATCCTTTCAAGCAGCACTGTCACTGTCACCAGACAGATCTGAATCTGTCTGGCTGCTGCAGCAGGGATCCCTTTATAAGCTCTGTCGGAAACCCTGTACATTTGGCTCCAAAGTCAGGCACTCCCCCTTTCCCAAGGATGCACTGGGGCGCCCAGCCAATCGGATGGCTCTCCAGCCTGTTACTGGCCTGGATGATGTCCCAGACAGAAAAACAGGGGAGGGATTTTTTCTGATCCCCTACATTAATAAACCTCTGGTGGCTAGAAATACTTCACTAACATTTGCATCAACCTACATGTGCATATTTGATGTACTGTATAACTAAAATATAGAACACGGTCTATAATTAGGTAGCCATCCATCTAGCTTTGGCTCATTTCTCAGTTTTTTTTATGTTTTGTTTGTTTTTCTTTACTCTGCAGTTTAGTTTTGCAAGGAAATGTTTCCGCCACCATGACTAAAGGTAGAACAAATGCAAAGTACACTGTGCTTAAAGGGAAAGTTCACATTCAGATTAACTTATCATATAGTTTATTTATTTTTCCCATACAAGTTTCTCCTGTGGGAGACTAATTGGAGGTGGAGTTGTAGAGATTTGATCATGCCATTAGGGAGATTTTTCAAATCTATTTTTTTATATCAGCGATTAGTCTGACAACTGGATCATTATCTCCTTATAAAACGGGGTTAGTGTACTTGACATGAGTGCATTATATCTCAGCATCAATATTCTTATTTTTACAGTTGTAGGTAGTAGCCTGGTGGTGCTGGAATCTGTAGTATGCAGTATTTGTATAGGCGTGGAGTGTGGATTACTAACTAAACTTTATTTTAGTGAATCACTCTGAATATATTTTAGTTCCTTGAAGAGAATACAACTTCAGCTGATGAGGCACTAAGACCCTGCAATGTCTGACAGCCTCCCACACAGCCGCTGCCATCTGCCAGATAATTTAAATATTGTTTTATTTACATTATGTATCCTATTTATAACTCATTTGACGTACAGTATACAGGGCTAAGTACAGCTTGGCCCCTTGACTTTAGAAATCTAAAACTAGTTCTCAGTTTTGAATGATTACAGGCTAGTATAATCCTAAATAGAATAGAGTGAAATCATTGTCATTTACTAAGTAGTAGATAGCTTGAGCTTGCTGCTCTGCCTTTTCAAAAGCATGGTGCTACCAGTAACCCGAGGACACATTTTTTCTATCTACAGAATGTGGAAGCAATGCAGCATAAACACGAATGATTCTGATCTCAACGAAATACAATAACTGCTTTTTAATACCACGTGGTGCAGGATGCTGCATTGTCTGCTTAACCACACACAGGGCAGATCACTGATGCATTAAGCAATTATAAGCCTTGTACTTAACACCCCCCATTGCAAACTTTCAGCACCTGGCAGCCTAGCACACCACCTACCCTCTTAATTATAGTTCTGCCTCCCATATGCATCCCTGCACCTGGGGGAGTTGGACTGGTGCAAGGGGAAAACCACAGTGGATTTATATGGGGATTCCATATGCACATTAACCCCACTGCCACTACAAAGCACCTGCTTTAATGCAGTGGGGAGGGACCAGACCGTTTGGCTGCATTCATTAGGGGGTTTAGGGAGGGCCCATTACAGACATATAGTCTGGAATATGCTGTCCACTGATTTAATCTTTGATATCAAACAATGAGGTTTAACTTCTATCAGAAGTCACTTATAAGCTGTTTTGGTCCTAATAAACTGTAACCTTAACAAGTTCTCATTGCAAATCCTGGTAAGCATGTTGGTAAAGCCCAAAAATGTCCCTTCCTATTATTCTGTGTTTAGTGTCTTGTTGTATGTGTTTTGCCAATGAAGGTGAATTGCCCTTTAAGCTGCAAGTCACAGTTTCCACAAGAGACCTGCTTATCTTAAATACTTACAATTGTACCTTTACTTAGCTTAAATTGGTACAAATGTATCTAAGTGCAGGTGCTAAGTGTTCTGGGTTCTCTGCCAAGAGCCTCTTATTTAACTACATTTCAGAAACATTGTATCTTTTTCTGGCTGTTCAATGCAGGAGATTGATCAAAGAAAAACCTCAGGACATTTCACTAACAACCTGAGACTGAAGGCTGAGCTGTCAAAATCGCCACTGTCCCGCAAAAAACAGTTGGGAGCTGTAGACATTGAGACATTTTGTGGTCACAGCTTCATTGACTCATTTGTTTAAAAATTTGGGGCCAAGTTACTACTTGGTTGCTAGGGTAGCTGCAGAATAAACAGTTAAAGGAGAAAAAAGTATAATCACTTGGGGTGGCAAAATGTTAGGCACCCCACAGCACTACTAATTACCTGAGACCCCAGGACAGTGCTCCTGTTTGCTGAAAACTGCACCAGCATAGCATCCTACCAATGTTGTAATTTTTGGCAGTGGCATATCTAGATGTTACTGAGCCCCACAGTAAATTCAATTTAGTGCCCCAAAAATTCTTACGTTTACCTATTCTACAAAGATAAATGAAAAATGATCATTAATTAGTGCCCCTTATACTCCTGGGGCCCTGTTTCCTCTTTAGTTATGTAGCTGATGGTTAGGATCTGCATGGAAGAAGAGTGCAATGGGTTGGTTGTACAGAAGTACCCCCCCCCCCCATTTAGTGCAGTTTTTAGTGGACAGGAGCACTGGCCTGGGGCCTTGAAAAATAGATTATACTCATGGGGGGAAGGGTGTCTAACTTTTTACCCTCCCCCCATAATTATACCTTCTTTCTACTGTAAGTAATTAAGACATCACAAACCTATTAAAAAATTAATGTAAAATGTTTGAGATTAAAATGTCTTCCTCCTCTTTGTCTTTGACATATCCTTAGCGTTGGCTTGGCACATCCATTCCAGAAGATCAGCTCATTTTCAATTACATTTTTGTGCAGGGACATTTCTGATTAATACATGGATGTGTAATTGGCAATAACACTAATACCCTGTAAGAGTCTTTTTATGCCAGTAAGCTAAATGCGTTATAATTTTAGAAACAGATTGTTAGTGACAGCACAGCCTTTCCAAAATCTGCAAGAGGCATCAGTGCATTTTATAATTATCCACAAGCAAGATTATTCCAATGTCGCTGCTTTCGTCAGTGCAAATATTTCAGGCTTCTTATCTTTTTCTTGTTCATAATTGTCTTTTGGGGAATAAATATTCTACCTTTTTTTGCAACATGTATTTTGTTGTGCACATAGATTTTAAGTTCTTGTGGGCATAGCCCTCCTGATTAACTTCTAATCCTTCTTGGTTAGTTTATTGCCAATTCCCCTTATGTACTAATATTATTGGAAACCATTGTATATGTTGTTAAATAATAATGCTATATTCATCAATAGAGAATTTAACACAGAATATCTATCCAAAAAATGTAACATATTAAAAAGCAAATGTGTATATTAATGAGCAAAGGGTACTGTGCAGGTCAGTTAATGCTCCACTAGGCTGGAGAAAGAAATTTAATTTTATTTTTCCCTCCAGCATATTACAGTCTATTGTTTGGCTGGGAACGCTGTTAGTGCAAACAGCTTACCTTTTAACATAATACTTTATAACAAATGCAAATATTGGACTGTGTGAGTGGGCTACCAGGCTTTCTGCTTACAAGGGTATTGTTGTATGTATATTACAGAGAACAAAAATGTCCTTCCCAAATTTTATCTGTGCAGACTTTTGTAACTAATATATATATATATATATATATATATATATATATATATATATATATATATATATATATATATTATTATTATTAACATGTATTTATATAGCGCCAACATATTGCGTAGCACTGTAATAACTGTAATATATATATATATATATATATATATAAAAAAGAATTGTTGACTTTCTCTAACACTTACCTCCTGCCAGTGAAGAATGCTCATTCATGCAAAATGAGCTCAAAGTTACTTGCACTATACAATGTGCAATTTTGCACATACACACTATGGAATCCTGGGATTGCCCTCAAGCTGGCAGGAGTCAGAACTACAATGGCTGTAAAAATAGAATGAGGTAGATTAATCCCTAGCTGATGAAAATCTAAATAAGAGCATAATTATTTACAGTACCTGTACTGTGTTCTTTCCTTTAATAACGATCAAGAATGAGAAGCCACCCACGAACCTTACCGATGTTTGGAGATGGTTTCATCCATCAGAGAAGCAATACTCATGCTATACAACATCCACCTCTGCCCTGTCCCGAATTGACTTAGTGTTGGCCTCTCCCTCAGCTTTACAGAAGGTTTCCTCTGTCTCCTTCATTCCTAGAATCTGTTCAGATCATGCCCCGCTATTATTGGAAGTACAACTGGGAGGAGGTAAGGGGCTACGACAATGGAGACTGCCCCCAAAGTGGATTGCTCATGAATTGGTTAGAGATGCAGCTAGGGTACAGTATAAGGAATATTGGGAAATTAACCAGGACACAGCCCGGGAACAGGTTGTTTGGGATGCAAGTAAGGCCTTTACTAGGGGATCATATATATCACTGATAAAAGGGGCTAGAGTTAAGCAGGATGCAGAATTGGAATTCCTAAGGGGGAAGTTGGTAGCAGCAGAAACGGCATTTACAAATAATCCAGCCGAATCATTGGGACTGGCTTTGGCGGCGGCGCAAAGGGCTGTTAACTTGGCTTATACACATAAATACTCCCAGTGGGAACTCCAGAGAGCTGCCTCTTGGTATGACAAAGGGGATAAATGTGGCAAACTTCTTGCTATCCTTACTAGAGAACCTAGACAACTAACCTCTATTCCCAGGCTGTCCTCTGAAGCGGGTCAAGAAATCTGCACACAGGAACAGATCCTCTCAGAATTTGTTCAATTTTACTCTAGCCTCTATAGCTCCAAAGTGCAGTGTTCCGTAGACTCATTGGCCCAATATCTTAATGGAATCCAAATACCTAAACTTTCTCAGGAGGATGCAGCACCTCTAAATTCTTTCATTACTGTTGATGAGATTTCTGATGCTATAGACACATTCCCCAATGGGAGGTCCCCCGGTCCAGATGGGCTTCCGATTGAATGGTACAAGGCTCACAAAGATATAGTGGTGCCCAAGCTTAGTTCCCTATTTAATGCTATACCGCAGGGCACTCGTCTCCCAGATAGTACCAAACTTGCCACTATAACTCTAATTCTTAAATCTGGCAAACCTTCTGATAAATGCGGTTCCTATAGACCTATTTCACTTCTCAACTCGGACATTAAGATACTGGCTAAAGTCCTAGCAACCAGACTCAAAAAAGTAATTGAGCATCTCATACATCCTGATCAAACTGGGTTTATGCCGACCAGAACTACCGATATTAACATTAGGCGCCTCTTTACAAACATTTGGGCTAAACATAGTTCCACAGGGGAAAGAGTGGTGGTATCGTTAGATACAGAAAAGGCCTTTGATACGGTAGAGTGGCCCTATCTTTGGACCCTTCTGCAGCGGTATGGGCTTGGTGAACAATACATACTGTGGGTGAAAGCACTTTATGATTCTCCAAGAGCAAGGCTATTGGTAAATACAGAACTATCTCAGGAATTCCCACTGGCCAGAGGTACCAGGCAGGGGTGCCCATTATCCCCTTTTCTTTTTGCCCTAGCTATTGAACCACTGGCCACCAAAATACGTAATAACCCACGCATAGAGGGTCTTAGAATCCAGAGACTAGAGGAAAAAATATCACTCTATGCAGATGACATGTTGGTATATCTGGCTAACGCCAGGCTTTCTCTCTCTGAGCTCCTTGTAGAGGTCACGAATTTTGGGGACTTTTCAGGTCTCCGGGTTAATTGGGCAAAATCGGTAGTTTTCCCCATTGACCCTGGGAATATCAGAGACCCACAGCATGGCTCCCAATTACAATGGGTTTCATCGTTTACCTACCTGGGAATTGAGATACATAGGGATCCCAGGCGATATTCTGAGTTGAACCTGGCCCCAATAGTCCGTTTGATGAAACTGAAAATGCAACACTGGTCAAGTCTGCCACTAACCCTTCCGGGCCGGATTAATATCCTTAAAATGATCTTCTTACCTAAATTCTTATACGCCTTCCATAATGCACCTTGTGTACTCCCCAGGGTGTGGTTTAAGCAGCTGGATGTTTGTGTCAGGGGGTTTATTTGGGCAGGTGAGCGCCTGAGAATTAATATGCAGATGCTGCAAGCACCGGTTAGGAAAGGGGGACTGGCCCTTCCCAACTTTACACTCTACTATTATGCCAGTCAATTAGTGTACGCCCGGTGGTGGCTTAATCCTGATCCCAACAATCCAGCTACAGTCCTGGAAGCGGCAGTGGTTGCATCCTTTGAGGCCCTTGCTAATCAGCTGCATAGAGGGCTCCCTTCTATATATGCCCTAACACCTCCCATGACAACTGTAACCCTAATTTTTCAAAGGACGGTACTCTCTGCCTACAAGGCGCTAGGTGACCGATCCAAATGGGCTCCACTTTGGGGCAACAAATCTCTGTCACAATTTCAATCCCTTCCAAATGCCAGTGTGTGGGCCACGGCCGGAATAAAATATCTGGGTGACCTGATACATGCAGGGGAGCTTAAACAGTTTGCACAGTTGAAAGAGGAGTTTGGGTTGCATAATCATATGCTCTTCAGGTTCCTCCAACTGCGTCATGCATTTTCTGCTCAATTCCCGGAAGGCACACCATCTATTACCCAATCAACCCTGGAAGGATACTTACGGAAATCTGACCTCTCCAAACCCCTAAGTTGGTTGTATACCATTTTGCTACAGAATAGCTTTGATCCCATTAAGTGTATCTGCTGTAAATGGGCCCAAGACTTTCCTTCTTTGGAGGTGGAATCCTGGAAAGATATTCTTGAGAACATACCAGGAACCACCATTTCAGTTAGGGACCGTTACATACACACCAAGTTTCTAAATAGAGTGTACCTGACTCCACACAGGCTGGCACAAATATATCAAGGTTACCCTGACCTATGTTTCAAATGTAAAGCTGATAGTGGTACGTACATGCATGTATTTTGGGAGTGCCCTAAAATTCAACAGTACTGGACATCAATTCTGGCATTTATTAACACCTCTCTGGGTCTCCCAGCTATTCGGACACCTGCATTTTGCCTTTTGGGATATTTTGAGGAACTAACTCTTTCATCCAGTGACAGATTGTGTCTCAGCCAACTTTTACACTACGCAAAGAAAGCTATTTTGCTCACATGGAAGGCCCTGGAACCTCCTACCTTGGCTTTCTGGATAAAAATTATCAATGACATCCTTCCCAGTCATAAATTGACATATATAACACGTGGATGCCCAGATAAGTTTAACAAAATCTGGGATAGGTGGCTTACAGAAACGCAAGTCGTTTGACTCTGTGGAAGTTAAAAGATCTTAACTTGGCTATTCACTCTGTGCTACTCCTTATCGTATTATGGGGTTGCCCACCCTTCTATCTATCTCTTTCTTTTTCTTTTCTTCACTCTCCTCTTTCTTGTTTGTTTCATGTCTATAAAATCAATAAAGATAATCTTACAAAAAAAAAGAATGAGAAGCCACCCCTTTAGACTAGAGAAAAACAACTTTCATCTGAAGCAGCGTAGATGGTTCTTCACAATGAGAACAGCGAGGTTGTGAAATGCACTGCTGGGTGATTTTGTGATGGCTGATTCTGTTAATGCTTTTAAGAATGCCTTGGATGATTTCTTGGACAAGCATAATATCCAAGGCTATTCTGATCACTACATTTGGTTAGTATAGGTAACCAAATGGTTATATATTTGGATATATAGTTTATAGTATATGTTAGTGTACTGGGGGTTCATTTTGAGTGGTTGAACTTGATGGATTTTTGTCTTTTTTTTAACCTTAATTAACTATAAAACGTTCCAAGTAAACATAGAATAAACATATGCTGCCTGTAAAGCCCTCTGTATGACACTAGTGGGAAAAAGTAAAATCCCCGAATGATGTTTGCTATACCACTGAGTATATTTACCTGCTCACCCTTTACCAGCAGATGCAGGGTCTGCTTCCTTTATAGTTTTCCAAATTATAAATGTCTTAAATAACAAATCCCTTTGTAATATATTTAGTGGTTATATTTTAGTTAGTCAAAAAGATTCTCATGAAAATCAGGCAGCAAAATAATGAATTCATGATTTATTCATCTTTTCATTTATATGTAATTTGTAAGCTTCTTTTATTTAAACCTATCATTTTGTTTAATATACCTTTGTCCCATCTCATTAGTTTCTAGTCTATTCGTGCCTGACCATCTCTACAGTGTATGCCTTTGGCTCATTTGATATTCTAAGAGGCAAATGCTACTCTCAAATGTTTAAGTCTTTGCTTTTAGAAGGAGATTATACATTTTTGTCTTAAAAAATTAGCTGGTTGTCTTGGTAACATAAGTCACATTTGTTATTTTATTCTTGGTAAAGTTTAGAATGTTTAAGTGCTTGGTTTGTTATAAATATGCAGGTAAATGAATGAGATCATTTGCCATTAAATTCATATAAGCAAGTAGAAATAAATGACTAGACAGATTTCTAATGGCATATTGACAAAGCATATGCTGAGAATTAAATATTTAATTTAATTTAAGGCCATAGGTCAGTTCTACAATTGCAAGCTTCTTGATGTGCTTCTGGCAAATTGTATTGTCTCTGACTCTCTTGCGTGTCTTGTGCCCTTATAGTCATCTCCTGCTGCAGTGCAAGGATTGGTCATACAGAATTAGCCATGTGCACACTGTGAATGACAGCATGAGGTTCAATGTAATGCAGCAGAGAATGAAGGGTTACCGTGGCAACAGTCATAAATGTCTGGACTATAATTAGATGAAAAACATCAAGGGGAAACTTAAGGGTTACTTCAGAGAAACTGATATTATTTACACAAAGGAAAAATATCCAGTGTGTAAACAAAGCATGGTTGATGGTGTAATTTCATGGGTCAGGCCCTCAGCAAAAAAAAAAAAAAAATGTTGGGCCCCTCCACCCAATGTGTGAGCTCTGGGTGGAAGGACCCTGTAGGTCCTTACCAGGCTTCCTCTCCTGATAGACTTTAAATCAGGAATATTGAAGAATAATATGGCTGGTTGTGAACAAGATGAGCATGCTATAATGAATGAATTATGCTATTAGGGAGAGAAAAAGAAAGAATGAAGTTCAGATTGATGACTCCTGCTAACTAATACTGTCAGAATAATTCCTTTCTTGATGCAAGAGAGAAATGTTTTTTTTGGGGAGCTTATGAAGCAATGCAAACATGATGAGAAAATAATTGACTAATGCATTTTCTTTTCAAAATGAAAATCTCAACTAACCATGTAGTTGCTGAAAAATATTTCCTACAAACTTGATACTATATTCAAGTTATTGTATGGCTTGACCAGTAATGTTCTGGTTTGTTTTCCTTTTGTGATACTGTCTGTAATGAATGCAAAATAGCAGTTATTGAAGTTGTTTGTAAATATGGTGGGGTCCAGATGAGGCAGATAATTGGAACTATAAATGTCAAATGACTCTAGGAAGGTAAATACACAATTATGTATTTGGGTAACATATGAATGCTGCAATACTTTTACATTAAATGGAATGCATTGTGTACCTTTGTTCATGGAATATGATCTATTAGTTTTAAGCAAGAGTTGTCTTGTCGAGCATTACCTGCCGAATATCGCTGAGTTCATTTGATTAGTCAATACAATTTATAGCCCCAGTCAACTGGGGTAACTCTTTATTCCCATGAGTTCAACAATATAAGAGATACAAGGCTATCCCTTGTGAAATATCATCTAATGAGAAACATTCTAAGGGGTTTTATTGTTTTTAATAGAAGATTTTGAACTATTTCAGCTGTATAAACTGTTTAGTTATATCCGTTATATTTTTCAACTCCTGTTCTATGGGATTTATTTTGTTTTTTTCAGGCCATTATTTAAGACATGAATAAACTAAGGTTAAAATTGAAAACTTTGTAGATTTGTAGAGGTTCATTTGATTAAAACGAAAGAAGGTCATTTTTTTCAGATACTTATCCCTTATATTGAGCTCTATGAATCCAGCATAGAATGTCTGTTTGGAAATAATTTAGGATAGCCAACCTGTCTGCATTGTACCTAATTTTGTAAATCTGGTTTGTGGTGAAACATAGTACACTAAATAGCCCAGATCATATTGTTTTTTAGGTTAATTGAGATATTGTGTGTGTGTGTGTGTGTGTGTGTGTGTGTGTGTGTGTGGACATTTTGCAAAGGACCAGCATACTGTTTTTTTAAATGTCCAAAGTGTTTCACTGTGATGTGAAAAATAAAAACACTTTGGACATTTGAAAAAACATGTGTGCTGGACCTTTGCAAAATGTATTTATGTTTCGTTTTGACCAAGCATCACTTGTATTGTCATATATATATATATATATATATATATATATATATATATATATATATATATATATATTATTGAAATTCCAGTCTTAAGACCAATGATTCAAAGCATTTTACATTGCAGCTTCTTGAATTGAAGTTATTTGACATCGATGGGACAAGCCACTAACCCATGTGCATCATTTTGCAAAAATTCCCTGCTAAATCAATCCTTGTTTTAAATAAGGACTGTATACAGTGGATGCCTAGATCATGACTGAAGAAGAAGCATGCTGGAGTTTTAAAATGGCAGATTAGGGAGGAATGGTTTAAAAGTATAAACTATTTTTTTCTTTTTTTTGTACTGTGATTAGTATGAAACATATGATTGCTCTGTGATTCCCCTCTAGCTAATTTATAGAAAAACATAAAAAAGTGAAATGCAACTTGACATTTGAAATGCACAGTGTTTAAATCATGACTATGGTTGATAATGAGCAATTAAATAAATGGGTTGAGTTGCACTATGTGGTTTATAAATGAATTCCAAGAAGGGGAGAGTTAGTGTTTCATCAAGTAAATGGCAATATGACTAATAGAGAGAGAGAAAGAGAATATGTAATATGCAACGAGTAAATGCATATTATTTATGTATTAGTAATTATAAAATAAAATGTCTTCTAAATGTGAATACTAATAGGCAAATGGTTTGCAGATGTTGTATTTGCTGCTAATTTATAAAGGTGCGTGTATTTTCTCATTTTTGCCATCATTCAACCGCATGATCTAGATGCATTAATGATGTGAAAAAAAAGAATGGGATTTTAAGCCATAATATTACAAGTGGTATTGTTACAGTGAT
This sequence comes from Xenopus petersii, assembly GCA_038501925.1. Taxonomy (NCBI): domain Eukaryota; kingdom Metazoa; phylum Chordata; class Amphibia; order Anura; family Pipidae; genus Xenopus; species Xenopus petersii. Next base: position 70,084,161 of record CM076674.1, on the reverse strand, counting down.
TCGTCCCCTATTTTTATGAGTGCTGCTTAAATACAAAAGGAAAAACAAAAATGATCATGGGGGAAAAAGTTCCAAAATAAAAAAAAAAGCTATTTTTACTATTTTATGTGCAACAGATTTGTATGTGCTAGTGATGTAGGTGTTGACCTGAAACCTGTGTTGACTCAAGGGTTGACCACCGTACAGGTGGGTTTGGCTTGAAATATGGAGAATCATTGCGGGTTAGGGGTGGATGCGGGTCAAACAAGGGAAGTAAACTCCTCCCTGATCCCAAAGATTCCCTGTCTTGGAAATAGAGGCATGGAAAAAATTAGCATACAGAGCGAAAAGACCATGGTGTGTGTCTTGTACCTTATTCTTTCCACTGCATTTGTGACATGTTGCCCCATAAGCTGAACACTGTCTTGGTTTGTGCTTTTGGCCACAATGTTTGCAGCTATAAGTCTGTGTGTCAGGTGATTTCTGCATGCCTTGCTTTATGTGTCCTGACTTTTTGTCCTGTGCATATTGTTCTCTGTGACAGTGCTTGCATGTGTCTTTCAGTTGCATATGCACCCATAGCTTCAACTTGGGCTTTTGTTGTCTCTTTAATTCTGCAGATTGAAACAGCTTTCTCTAATGTTAAATCAGAATCAGCTAACAGTTTCTCTTTCAGTGCAGGATTTGTAATGCTGAACACAATTTTATCTCTGAGCATGAGATCTTCTGTGTCTTTAAATTCACAATCTTTTGCTTTCAGTTTCAGCTCTGTCAGAAACTTGTCATGGCATGGGGTGTGTCCAGAATTGATATATCTCAAACACACTGTTTTTTCTAGGATTGCAGTGCTTTCTGAAATGTGCCAGCAGCTCATTCATAGTGGGTGCTTCAGGAGTCTCATATTCCACATTCATAGTATTATACAGCTCCAAGCCTTCTTCCCCTATTGTGTGTAACAGAATGGCTATTTTCTGTGCCTCTGGATATTTGGAAGCACCAGTTGCAGTCAGATACAGCTGTAATTTCTGTTCCCACCTCCTCCAGTTTTCACTGAGGTTGCCAGAAAATATTAAAGGATCTGGAGGTTTAAACTGCTCCATTTTTAGGTAGGCACACAATCTTCTATCTGTCTTAATGTCCCATTTAGTAGACAGTATATTCTTCTTTAACTACTCACAGTTCTGTGGATATTTGCTTGCAGATTTCTGGTTACACTCCAACTTCTGACACCATGTCTTGTACCTTATTAACTCTATTCAGGCACCTTACACTGGCTTTGCAGGAACTCTGAAGCATGTGGGTAAGACAGGCACACACAGGAACTGATCTTGTAGAGAATAACTTTTACTAAGAGTTAACACAGCAACATATAACAGCACATTGTAAAATGGTGGCTTAGTCTTTCCAACACTCTCAGCACAGGAACAGGAAGAACAGAACATGTGACCAGCTGTTGTTCCTAGCTTAAAGGAAAACTATACCCCCAAAATGAATACTTAAGCAACAGATAGTTTATATCAAATTGAATGACATATTAAAGAATCTTACCAAACGGGAATATATATTTACATAAATATTGCCCTTTTACATCTCTTGCCTTGAACCACCATTTCGTGACTCTATCTGTGCTGCCTCAGAGATCACCTGACCAGAAATACTACAACACTAACTATAACAGGAAGAAGTGAGGAAGCAAAAGGCAGAACTCTGTCTGTTAATTGGCTCATGTGACCTTACATGTGGTTTGTATGTGTGCACAGTGAATTGTACAATCTCAGGGGGCGGCCCTTATTTTCTAAAATGGCAATTTTCTATTTATGATTACCCAATGGCACATACTATTAAAAAAGTATATTATTATGATAATGGTTCATTTACATGAAGCAGGGTTTTACACATGAGCTGTTTTACTCAGTATCTTTTAATAGAGACCTACATTGTTTGGGGGGTATAGTTTTCCTTTAAGGTGACAGCACAATATATTACAGTGTGGGTTTGGTGTGGGCCCTACAGTGGCAACATTTTTCAGGTTAGGGTCAGTGAGGGTTGCACATCACTAGTGTACGCACACAAACACACACTGATCATGTGTTTGAATCCAGATAGAACAAGGTAAGATTTAAAGGAATTGTTCAGTGTAAAAATAAAAACTGGGTAAATAGATAGGCTGTGCAATATAAAAAATGTTTCTAATATAGTTAGTTAGCCAAAAATGTAATGTATAAAGGCTGGAGTGATTTCATGTATAACAAGTCAGTCAGATCACTACTTCCTGCTTTTCAACTCTCTTTGTTTACACTGACTGGTTGCCCTGGCTACCAGGCAGTAACCAATCAGAGACTTGAGGGGGGGCCACATGGGTCATTTCTGTTGCTTTTGAATCTGAGCTGAATGCTGAGGGTCAATTACAAACTCACTGAACAGAAATGTACCATGTGGCCCCCCTTCAAGTCGCTGACTAGCTCAGAGTTATAGAGCTGAAAAGCAGGAAGTTGGATTCTGGCTGTTTTATTAGACATCTGTTCACGCCAGCCTTTATATATTACATTTTTGGCTAACTAACTATATTAGTAGGGATGTAGCGAACTGCCATTAATGTGTTCGCGAACGCCGTTCGCGAACACCGGCAAAAAAGCGAACAGTTCGCGAACTTCGAACGCTCGATAAAATCGTTCGATCGAACGATCGAAGGATTTTATTCGTACGATCGAAGGATTTTCGTTCGAATTGAACGATCAAAGCTATTCGATCGAATGATTTTAATTCAATCGAATGCTTATAATCGTTTGAACGAATGGAAATCGTTCGATTTTAGCGATCGAACGGTCGAATGGTCGAACGAAATTTTACTTCGAATCGAACGCGAACACCAATTGGCGAACGTCGCGCGACGTTCGCGAACATTCGGCGGACGCGAACAGTCGAAGTTCGCGCGAACTAGTTCGCCGGCGAACAGTTCGCTACATCCCTATATATTAGAAGCATTTTTTATTTTGCACAGCCTATCTATTTACACAGTTTTTATTTTCACACTGAACTATTCCTTTAAGAGTATCAAATTAAAATCAAAATTAAAATCAAATCAAATTAAAATCAAAATGTTCTAAGTTTAATTCATAGCAGTATATAGTAATTCATAATAATGTAGAAATTTATAAATGAATGTGTTGTTGTGCCTGAATGTTCCACTTTGCCTGTAAAATATCTGCTTAAAATGTAGTTGACTATAAAATAATAACATTCATCGGTATGTTGGCTCAGTGGGTTTCAATTCTACCTTGTAGTACTGAAGTCCTGAGCTCATTTTCAGCTGGAGGACATTTAGGCAGGTAAAAGATCCCTAATCAAATTATGCAAATGTATGTGAATGAGATAGGGACCTTAGACTGTAAGCTCCACTGGGGCAGGGACTGATATTGATGATGAGCAATCTCTGTAAATAATGCAATACTGGGCAGTTTACAGCATCATCAATATAAACTAATTTGGAATGCAGGTTCAAGTTTCAAATACTGCACTGCAGCTTTTATTCAGGGGAAGAGATCAGTTAATCAGACCTTATACATATTTCTTTATTTTACTGCATATATTCACCAAGGGGGTTATTTACTAAACTCCGAATGCAAAAATCACAAAAAAGATTTTTTTAATAAGAATTAAACCCCCGAGGATAGAAAAGGCTGAATCTGAAAATCCGGCATCTCAGACCTGTCGACGTTGAAAGTCAATGGGAGCGATCCCAAGGATTTTTTTATGTGCGCTGAGTTTCGTGCAATACCAAGAAGTTTTCGGGGAAATTCCGAAAAATCTTGAAAATCTGAAATTCGTAAAAATCATGAAAATTGGATAAAAAAATCGAAAAATCAGATTTTTCCCACAAAGCTAATTTTTGGGTAAATGTAATAATAAATAAGCGTAAAAACCCAAGCTTATTTGATCAGAGTTTGTAGCAGAAAATATTGAGATAAATTCAGACTTTGATAAATAACCCCCCAAGTGATGACAATGTGTCCAAACAGGGTTTAAAATGGTTTCTTCTCTTTTTGCCCCATAAGTCCATTGATCAATGATGTTTAGACATCTGAAAACCCTGAGCAAAAGGGTTGCTTAAATTAGTCTGTGTACTTTTGTCCTGTAGGGAGAAGTTCCCAGGATTTCATTTGTAATATGCATGTCAGGGATTTTCCATCCTTAGGGTCATATAACATTACTTAAAAGTACTCTAGAGCTGTTTTACCCCAACTCTCGCCTGCACATTCACATGAAATCTTTACGTCTTTATACTTAGCTGATATGAGAAATCAGTGATGTGGGGCAAAGATGTTACCAGTCATTACCAATTACACAGCAGGCGATTACAGTTTAGTGAGTTGATCAAAATACATCATTGTGTAATGTAGCTGAAAAGGGAATTTAATGATATAATCCTGCTTAGACTGTATAAACTGGTGGCCAATCTGCCCAATAACTATTTTTTTTTTATATGTTGCAGATTGTTCATTGTATCCTAAATGTCATTTCAGTGATTCATGTATCATTAGCTGTGCTGCCTGTGCTCATTATTACCACTCTATGGGGATTATGTAATAAAAGGCACTATTTTTGCCCATGGGCAGTAAACCATAGCAACCAATCAGCAGGTAGCTTTGACTGGTCATCTGTTTAAAAGCAAACACCATGGTTGCTATGGGTCATTGCTCCTGGCCAAATGTAATTCCTTTTATTACATATGGGGGTAAGAAATGTTTCCATTGTATATCTACAAATTTGATTATATGATAAAAAAAGGGGCCATGCATAAAGAGTGTTTTCATTGAAAGTAAGTGGGAACCAGACCAGACAAACTGACAGCAGGATTCTGTCTTAAGAGACTAGGCTCTGAATATGCCCCAAAATAGCATCACATCGTTTCTACACCCTTAAAAGGGACATCCAATTGACCCTGGCAACACTGCCAACAAGATATCATGAAATCTTTATACAGTATTACAGATGTTGGGTTTCTTTTTGCTTTCTTTTGCACCAACCATTGATATGTTTTGATTTGCTGTCAATCAAGTCAAGTTTAGCTATAATTTAGAAAATGTGTATGAGGAAATCACATTGCACTCCTACACATAACTAAGGTTGTGTTGATTAGTGTCATTTTATTATTTGAATGGTTGTACATCTTTTGGACAATAGTGTTTTTGTAAATTATTATTTCCATTTTCCCTATTTACAGCAACAGTACAGTGTGCACCTGGGGTTCTGAGTAATAGGAGGTATACTAACATTGATGTTTTGATGCTATAGCATGCAGGGGTGATACTGGGCCCTCCGCTGCCTGAGGCAGCAGCAGTTGCTGCTGCCCCCCTCCCCCGGAAGTTTGTTCTTAAAGTACCAGGAGCAGCATTTTTGCTGCCCCTGGTACCTAGCGGGGCGCTGCCGCCTGAGGCAACAGCCTCAACTAGCCTCATTGGCGAAGCACCCCTGATAGCATGCATGATAAATATTTGAATTGTCCCTTATTAGAGGTCATTTTTGGCAACCTTAAGTCTAATATTCTGGCATCAGTCCCCTGGTACTAACTGTGAAATACTTCCACACACTGTTAAGTAAGCATTGTCACATTTTGTGACTCTCATCTGCCGTTCTGCTTTACTACTACAGGTATGGGATCCATTATCTGGAAACCCATTATCCAGAATGCTCCAAATTACAGAAGGGCCATCTCCCATTGACTATTTTATCCCAGTAATAATAAAACAGTACCTTGATCCAAACTAAGAAATAATGGATCCTTATTGGAAGCAAAACCACCCTGTTGGGTTTATTTGATATTTAAATTTTTTTCTAGTAGACTAAGGGGCATATTTATCAAGGGTTGAATTTCGAATTGCAAAAAAAATTCAAATTCAAATTCAGAAAGACCAACTGAAATTAAGTCAAAGATTGTTTTTGGTCAAATAGGTCAGTTTTCAATCAAATAGGTCCATATTCGGATGAATTCAATTCATACAAATCGAAGGAATAGCGCATTCGATCGAATTCGATTTGAAGTTTTAACCAAAAAAGTTTTCAAAGTCCACCAATGACTCCAAATGGGTTCTTGGAGGTCCCCCATTGGCTAAAACAACAATTTGGCAGGTTTTAGATGGTCGAATGGTTGAAGATGAATTTTTAAAGAGACAGTACATGAAACATTTTGATATTCTAATTTTCATTTTTTTTTCAAATTCAAATCGAATTTTTCATTCGTAAATTCACCCTGATCTTTCATAAATCTGCCCCTTAAGGTATGGAGATCCAAATTTCAGAAAGATACCTTATCTGAAAAACGCCAGGTCCCAAGCATTCTGGATAACAGGTCCCACACTTGTACGGTGTGGGATCCATTTCCAGGAAACCCATTATGAAGAAGGATACAAAATACACAAAGGCCATCTCCCATAGACTTCTTTTTTATCAAATAATTTTTAATTTTAACACATATTTCCTTTTTTTCTTTGTAATAATAACACAGTACCTTGTTTATTTTTTCTTGTTTCTATGGAATACCATTAATAATGTTGATTTTAGTGGTGCCTTTGGTACATGGAATGTCTGTGTCTTGTGATTGTTGATTAAACATAATACCTATCACTTCTAAACCTTCCTTGTACTTCCAGACAAATATATTAGAATTTATAGCTGAAAAGTAACCTTATGAAATGCAACAGGCTCCTAACTACACAATTAAATAAACTGTTGATCAGGAAAGATATGGACCTCTTAACCTTTACAGATAATGTTATCCTTGCAATATTCTGGCTGTTGTGTTACAAATCATTTGATTTATATTATCATTTTAGCAGACAATTACTTCATCACACCAATTCTTGCAGTCTTTTAGGAGTGATTCATAGAATTAAATTTATGGACTTGATAGAGTGTAATGTGCCATTTGGGACTTGTGCAGATTGCAATAATAAAAATCAGTGTTTATTGAATGTATGAAACACCAAGGGACATTTTCCCATATTGACTTAAGTGGCTTGATAAAACATCTTACCTGCTATTTTTATGAAATTACTCAAGCATAGCTCTCTTTGTGTACGTGTTTATTCCAGGTATTTTAATGTATCATTTCCTTTGAATCTGTGCATTGAGAACATATCTGTGCTTAGAAATAACTGCACAAGATTTTTTTAAGCCTTGGAGGAAATTATTAATGAAATCGATTTCAAGCTTTCACTTATTTCTGTGAAATAAAAGTATTTGCAAAACTTTTGGTTGTTCATTTCTTGGCATTTCCCGTTCATGAAAGATGCTCTAATAATAAGCTTTTGGAAAAGAAATCCTTAGACCTGCAGCAATCAAACCAGTTAGTTCCATTGACATCTGCTTAGAATTAGAATAAATAAACCTTAAAGGAACAGTTCAGTATGAGAATAAAAACTGGTTAAATAGATGTGCAAAATAAAAAAATGTTTCTAATATAGTTAGTTAGACAAAAATGTAATGTATAAAGGCTGGAGTGACTGGATGTTTAACATAATAGCCAGACATGATACCTACAGACTTATCCCCATACATGTTCTGGGGTTTGCTATCCTCTTCATATGTTTATTTTATGGCCATATCCTAGAGCAACTTAAATATTTGAGCTGTTTATTAGAGTACCATGGATAAATTCTTTATTTTCCTCCGTATCTATTCGTATCTCAGGGTGGCTGAATAATACTATAGAATCGACTTATTACCCGCCTTTGGAAAGGTTACTATCATTGTTAATTTTCTCCATTTCCATGAAGGGATAGGCCTTTTTCTATAGTCCAATGCGGGATAATAAAGGATGCAAACCTTCTAATTTGTATTCCAAAACAATGCACTACTAATATTTAATCATAATCATGCATGCTAACGTTTATGCTATTAAGATATGTGTATACAACATTTAATAGTGTAGCTTGTTCTTCAGTTTCATAACATATGTGTCTGTCTTGTGATATTTTATGATGCAATGCCTTTATATTGATATTAACATGTTTTGATATTATTTGCATTAATAAATGTCTGAACTGACATCTGGTTCCCTTTTATTTGAATGGCAAAATGCATAGTCTATGACAGACGCTTGTATTCTGTAACAGCAGAAATATTGTAGACCGAGAGTTTCTCTGTCATACATATCATAATTGTCTCTGAATGGACCTAGGCTATAAAAACCTTTACAAAACCGTATTAAATACTTTACTGTAATCTGACAAATAATGCACTGGCCGACATTTCCATTGGCAGGTGAAATTTTTAAACCTCCCTGATTGAAAATCAATAAAAGATCAAATCAATATTCACAGTACATACAGTAAAAACTAGTCAGTAAAAGTAACTTTGTTTTTTAAACTAGCACTTATTTTCTATATTTTGCTTTTACTATCTTCTTTCTATTATGAAATTGAGAACAAAGTCTACAAGTTTACTGTCCAATGATAGTATTATGATACGCCAGAAATAGTGTTACCATGCCTTTATAGAAAACACTGGTCCTCTTTAATTTCTAGCCAGTGTTGAGGATCTCTGGAGAAAACAATGTGTTTTGTTGTGGGTGCTTTTTATTCCTGTTTTAGCATTAGTTTCGTGTCTTTAGGAGTCTCGTTCAGTAGTAATTCCAGTTTTACCTAGATACTTGTACAGTAAAACCCCCACATAGAACACAAGCTTTTCCTGCATGGACTGCAGAGATTTGCAAAGGTATAATTTTGATTGAATAAGTTGTTCTGAAAACAAAATCCACAAGAGTTCCACTCATGCAGTGTGGCATATGAGATCCTAAGACTTAATTATACCATTTTGCAATACTTGAGTGTAATGCTTTATATTTTAGTGTTGGCTCTAGGATTTAAAAGATTGCTTGGTATGACCTTTTTTCCTGCCTTGAATTAAACAGTGCTGTGATATCCTTTTCTTTTTAAAGCCAGGGCTGGAAACTAAAATGTAAAACTTTTTTTAATTACAAATCAGGCATGCCTTTTTGTGTTGCTATAAAATACTGCTGTACATTAATATTGCATTACTGATTACATCAGTAAAGTAGAACTGAATGCAACTCTATCTTGTATTAATGAATATAACCGCAGTCTCTTTTGAGTAGTTAAAATGTACTTACTATTCCTTTGGAAATCTGGTAGACCTGGTTAACCCTATAACGCATGACATGTTGGTTATTCTAACTTAAAGAGATACTGACACCTGAAATTAAACTTTTTTTACATCTATTATAATATTGGCTTTGCAAGCTACTTCTAACTTTGCCATAAAGTATTTGCATGATGCTTTTACATTACCTGTCTGATCCCCCATGTTCTTGTATGAGGGGGCTGCCATATTTGTGCAGCAGGAGTCCGTTAGCATTAGAAACTGTAACTAACAGGCTGAGATGGGACAGTCAGGTTGGCAAAGTCAGAGTGTCAGAGAGTCAGGCTTAGGAACTTCAACTAACAATTATATACAAAAACAAACCTCTCAGCAAAAAATGATCAACATGACCTATAGGTAACATTTAATGTACATTCATATGCTAAAATTCATTTTTTAGTGTCAGTATCACTTTAAGTAAGAATTAACTGCTGGTTGGTTGCTTTAAGGGTAATGTAATAAGCACAAACTTACCATGGACTTGTAACCCATAGCAAACAGATCATATGTTTGTTTTCAAACAATTAACCAGTAAATACTACTTGCAAATTTGTTCTTTTGGGTTACTAGACCTGTCACAAACTGTGCAACTGTCATTCTCAGTATCCTCACATTTCTTACAGGACCAGTTTCAGAACTAAGTGGAAAGTTCTTGCAAATATGACTGATAAAATTGAAATATTCAATAAAAGGTGTCCATTAGCTATGTGTATGGCTAGAAACTGTTTGGAAGTTGAGTAATCAGTCATTAGCTGAAAGATTTGTATGGGTTTCCCTGATCTTATTCAAACTCTAAATGAGTTTCTTTATTTGTTTGTTTATTTTATTTGTGGCCACATCTGCTGCCAATCCAGGTATTAAACCAATCTTGACTTCTTGTCATTATTCAGTCCATGTAAACATGTGTAACTAAGTACATTCTGATTGGACATCTTAGTAAAATATTTTTGCAGAGTTATAGCAAATATGAATACAGTCAGCTGAAAGATTTGCATATTCAAGAAATATTTTAAAAGGAAATTATATAAAGAAAACAGAACCCCTTAGTTGTTCATTATTTAAGGCCTGTTCACATGTATAGTTATGATCTCTGTAAAGGATCCTTACATACAGTAGGAATGTTTCTTCATGTGGTTCTGTCATGCATTCCACCACAATGAATCCCATTAAGAACCACAGCCTGTTCTTCTCAGTAAGTTTATATCCACTCTGCCACAGAGAAGTCCTATTGGCGGTTCCCTGCAGCAGAATGAGTACAAAGTCAGCATCAAACATCCAAAAAAATGGGTGGATTCAAATAATGTTGTTGCCATTTTTTCTTTTGCAAAAACATATTTTTTTGGTGCAAAACCAGATATTTAGTCATAATTACCCTGCATTTCCTATAGACAGTTACTTAATATCAGGATTATCACAATATACAAAAAAAGGTTCATTCCGTCATTATTCCAAAAAAGTGTGTCAAACCCTACTTGAAGAGTAAGTACCTACAGTATATCTGACAAAATATATAAATTGAAATTTTAGTAACACTTTGAAATGTGACTATATCAATGTGACTGTACATATGGGTTTGTAGAGTTTTTCTATGGGGCTGAAGTATGTTTATGCTACTGAGACAACAAACACAATATATTCCATTACTTCTGTCCAATTGTAGGACTGTTTATGACTTCACAACTTTATCATAAGGTAGCCATCAAAATTATGGATTATCAACTCACTATGTAGACAATATTGGGTACTGGCAACACTGTAATAGATAGATGAGAGAATGATATTTAAGCACATTTGTCTTTTCATCCCACTATACAGCTTCATAGGATAGATGTCAGAGACATTTAGAAAACAAATATGTTCAAACCAGAAACAGAAAGGATTCAAAGCTCATGATAGAAGAAACTGAGCACTGAATGCTAATAGTGACAAAGCCCCTCGCATCAGGGCACAATGCATATAGCACTTGCTTATAGGGTGCCACCTGTTCTGGAAAAAATATACCGGCATTCCTATATATTTATCTTTTTTCCCTATTAATAACATTGGGATCAACTATCATTTTTACCGGCCAGGTGGCAACCCTACTTGCATAGTGTTCAGTGCTATTTCCAACTTTAATAACAAATCCATTGCAAGGTCTGACAGCACTGTGCACGTTGCCCTTTTTAATACAGGAATGCCTAAAGCTTTGCCAAGGCTTTATATCACATTATGCAGTATGAAGAACTTGTTTTAGCATTTTGGAAAGTGCCACTCACATCTGCTTTGATCAGGCACCAGACTTTGACATTTTATACCTTATAACTAACGAATAGTCCAATTTAAATATACTGCCTTTGATCGCAAATGAAAAAGTAGTTGACTGGGATTTCTTTTGATGCAGTCAGGGTGATGAAAGCAAATATCTGTTTGTGTGCAGAGGGTGACTTCACAGGTGCGAAGTAAATAATTACACTTATATGGAGAGAGAAACTTTTGCAGTAGTAAAGTACAGGTTCAAACTTCTTTACAGTTCTAGGAAATATAGTTCAGAGCAGCTGGGGTCTATCTATAGTTCTTATTACAGGTATAGGACCTGTTATCCAGAATGCTTAGGACCTTGGGTTTTCTGGAGAGGGGGTTTTGCTGTAATTTGCATCTCTCAAGTGTACTTAAAAAATGTTTAAACATTAAATAAACCCAATAGGCTGGTTTTGCTTCCAATAAGGATTCATTTTATCTTAGTCAGGATCAAGTACAAGGTATTGTTTTGTTATAACGCAGAAAGTTAATTGATTAAGGGAAAAGTAACATCTAAACGTAAAAGTGTTTTAAAGTAATTAAAATATAAAGTACTGTTGCCCTGCATTGGTAAAATTCATGTGTATGCTTTAAAAAGACAACTATAGTTTAAATAAATAGGCTGCGTTGTAGCTATGGGGGCAGCCATTCAAAATAAAAAAGAAGAAAAAGCACAGGTTACTTGGCAGATAACAGATAAGCTGTAATAGCATACAATGGGATCCTGCATCTGTTACCTGCTATGTAAACTGTGCTTTGAATGGCTGCCCCCATGGCTACACAACAGCTTGTTTATAAACTATAAACTATAGTAGTCTTTCTGCAGCAAACACACCAGTTGTACCAGTGCAGGACAACAGCACTTTACATTTTAATTACATTAAAAAACTTAAATTTTTTGGTGTTCCTGTCTGTTGCAGATAGCACTCCTATAATTCAGAGTTTTCTGGATAACGGGTTTCTAGATAACAAATCCCATGTACCTGTAGTATGATTAACATTATTTGAAATCAGTCTAGGGATATATTGGAGGTGGTGTTGCAGGGCCGGAACTAGGGGTAGGCAGAAGAGGCACGTGCCTAGGGCGCAAAGGTGGAGGGGCGCCAGGCACGTACCTCTTCCGACGCCTACCCCTAGTTCCAGAAGCTGTGGCAGCAGTTTTTCTCCTTTTCCTAGTGTGCGCGTCCTCTGCGCATGCACGCGTCCTCTGTGCACGTTCGCGCGTCATTGGCGCATGTGCTCTTCAATACAGCAGAGGGGCGACGTAGTCGGCCAGGTTGCCTGGGGCGCCTGGCCGACTTGGCCCGGCACTGTGGTGTTGATGTGATATTTGTATTGTGACAGGAATTAAGCCTTCTCTCCTGATTTCACCCTAATTGGCAATCAGGCTGGATACCCATCCACTGCCATGTCCCCCCTAGAGCTCTACAGTTTTGGATCTATTGCACAAACCTTAATACAAGGTGTTTGTTGGAATTCTTTTAGATTAGTATCCTACTGCATGCAAACTCTCTAGAGGAACTGCAAAAGTGCTGTGTTTTACTTTGGCAAATGACAAATTAAATCATTGTGTTTGTGCAAATGCCAGAATCAAAGGCAGAAACTTCAAGGGTAAAAAAGGAAAAGGTAAGGAAAAAGCAGCAGTGGTTGTCATTAAGGGATGTCAAGAGATTTAAAGGTTTCTTTTTTCTGGTAAAGTGAAGTAGCAATTTCTAACATCAGCATGGGCTAAACCTGTCTGTGTCTGTATTCATTTGTATATATATACAGAGCACTTCAAACATTCTGCACAGACACGGCATGAAAATGCAAAACACAGAAAGTTCCTGATAGGGAGGAAGATAATAAAAATGTGTTGTTTTTTTCTCTCTCTCTCTCTTCCCGCAGATGGTTTTATTTTTTTGTGGTATTGTTTACAAGGACTAGATTGATACAGGCTTTTACAGGAGAAATTGTCAATTACATTTGAAAGCTGTATCAATAGAATCCTTAAAACAAAGCTACATTTATGAGAAGAGATAAGATTGCTAAAACTGGGAGATGCATGGTAGTTTTAAGAAAAGGTCCTTAAATAGGCAACCAGTTGCAGAGAATGTGAGTGAGCTTCTGATCGCGACAAATTTTAGGATGCAAGCTTTTTATTTTTGCCAAACACAATAAAAAAAGAAAAAATTACGAATTCATGAAATAAAAAAAAAAACATTTGGCAGAAAGCCAAAGCAACTGATTGTAGAAAACTCATGGGAGTTCAGGAACTACAATTGTTTGCCCGTACCACAATGTTTCATAAACTGACCCTAAATTGTTCCTATGATACAAGTTCTTTCTTTATAACAGATATATTTCACATATAAAATAACTAGTTTTTTTGCAAAGTTGAGTGATTTTATCCCAAAGGTAATAAACATAAATATGATTAAAATAATACAATTCCAGTATATTCTGTATTAAAAAAGCTCTACTATCACTAAAATTCAACCTTCAATAAATGGGCCTCCATGTGTCTGGGTACTTTCCGTCTAAATGATCATATGTTACTGTTCTATCAATTTAAATATGGTAAAGATAGTTCATATAGCATAATGCAAGTGTTAAAGTACTTATCAAAGATATCTTTGTCTATGAATCAATGACAACGGTTTTGCTCATGCAGGTCCAATCACATTCTACATGCCCCCCCCATGCATTTATTTGTAAACGTCAAGCTTTTGTTAGTGATACAGAACAAGAACATTAACCACATTCTGGCATTAGTTTGCTTTTACTGGACACTGCATTTAAACGAATAAACACAGATCATTTTGCTGTCTGAAGCTTCTTTCTCCAACAATAACCAATGTCACTTCTAACAAGAGAAGACTATAATTGCAAGAAAATCCATTTCTATAGACAGCTGACGTGTCGTAGAACTGCAGAATTGTTGGCTGAGCAGAAGCTTTCCATCGACCCTTCTTCTGCGTCTCTCTGACATTTTAGGATATACTCACATTTGCAACAAACGTCATCATAGCTGACAATGTTCTCAAATTACTGTAGTTTTTAAGGACAAAGAAAGTAAAATACACTGGGGGTGCCAATATGTTAGGCACCCAGTCAAGTTTTTAATTGAAAAATTCGCTGGATCAATGCAATTTATTCAAAACAGGAGAATATACCTCCAGTACTGGGAGCATTCTAACTAAGGGGCATAGTAACTAAAGGGTGAAAGCACAAATTTGGTGCATTTTCACCAAATATTAAAATTCTCCACAACATTGTCAGAGTACTACAACATATTTTGGAGAATAAATTTTGCATTTGTACATGTTTTCTTTGCAATATTTTTAATATATTAATATTTTCTTAATTTGTATCTTTTCTCCAGGTGACATTTCTCTAACAAATCATCCACAATTTACTTATGAGGACAAATTTTTGCCAAGAGAAATTTCTAGGTTGAGGTTAGCGACCTGCCTATATAAAGATTGAGAGTACAATTTTGCATCTAGGTCAACCACTCCATGCTAGTATCCCACATAATTTCTTTGTGGTGTAAATTCTCTAGCAAATTTTCTCCAAGTAGTGCCATAACTTCAGCATTATTATTTCCCAAGGCTCCATTGAGCCTGTACAGACTTCAATTTCTCAATTTCTAATTGGTTAAAGTATCAAGAGAATTTTGAACTGCTCCACATTTTGGAAAGAATCTTAATTTCTCAATAGACTGCATGAATTAAATTCCAAAGACTGCATTGTTTTCTTGTACTGTGACTTTAAATTTTATTTGAACCATGTGTGGATGTTTTAATGAAAATAAATGGGTTTCCCTGTTAAATTTGAAAAAGGCTTTTTATGTCTGGTTAGTATACAGAATACTAATTGGGGTTTGGGACAAGTTGTTCCTTATTTACCTGAGTTAAAAAGTCTTCTAATTGTAGCAATAATTTTGTTAAAAAAGAATGTTCAAATGGTATTTAAGGATGTTTCTGGCTACCTGTTAGCTCCCTGCATGTTTCCTCTTAACAAATTATTTAATATTATATTAAATAAAGAGTCAAATATAGATTAAAAAATTCAACATCCTACTCGTTATTTTATAACAGAATCATTTCAGTTTGGATTTCTTTCTTTATCCATTAAGCCAGTTTCTCAGGAAGCCAGAATATTTGAACAGCATCATGCACACAAAAACATTTCCAATTAAAATAATGCATGTTGTTTCATCTTACAAAACCGTGTTTATTCATTACGATAGGATTTAAGTTAAATTGTTAATTAAATATTGTCTAATAAAGCTGCATGACAGCATTCGCCTCTTGTGCTTTATGAATTGGTGTGTAGACAGGCATAATTAAATGTAGCTATACATCACAACTGACAAGAAGCCAGGGCTTTTTTTTTATATACAAACTGATTGTTATCTGTTTAAATACAAACACCAAACTATAAATTAATGGCATATTAAGTATAAACATATTTAAATGATTAATCCTGATTACTATAGTACTAGAAACCTCCATGGATTTTCTCTTGTTTGCCAAAGGAAACAGAAAAGTGTTGGATGTGGGTATGTGTATAAATACACACCTGCTACATAACCTATACTGTATATATATATATATATATATATATATATATATATATATATATATATATATATATATATAAAACCTTATAAAGACCACCTCTTTAATATGGAATGAAAGTTGTAGCTCACATTCTTACTTTTAGTATATTATAGAATGGCCTATTCTTAGCAACCTATTTGTTTCTCATTTTTGTAGTACAGGTATGGTACCTGTTATCCAAAATGCTCAGGAGCTGGATTTTTTCGGATAAGGGATCTTTCCGTAATTTCTGTAATACATGTACTGCATTGTTAGTATCATACGCTGAAAATTTTGGCTTACAAAATAGAATTGCAGTGCATGTTTAATATCGAGACATAGGATCAATATTCCTGCATTGTCAGTAGATTACTTTATCTGCTTATTGGCAATGCTGTTTATCTCACTGTTTTTTGCTGCCATCCAATTATTTGTGATCACTTTATTGCTATTGCTTTTCCCATAGCTGGGCAACCTGAAAAAGATTTAAATAAATGATGAGCTTGGGACGTTTGTTTTCAAGCTTCTGCTATTCAGTTTAAGAACAAAACTCAAGAGGGATCACAGTGCATTATTTTGCAGTCTGCATTGTTTCATAGTAATATATAAATTACATTCAGTGATTTTTTTTGGCTCTTTAAAAGATGCACTATACTGAAGAAGTGTAACCCCTTCATTATCACTTTAGCATTACCATAGTCAGAGTTCCTATGAGACACATTATTTTTGAAGAACATTTGAAATAATTTCAGTAAAATTGAAAGTCTTTGTTTTATGTGCTTCCCGGCTTCATTAAAGGTTGTTTACTTTTAAGTCTTGGCCCCATGTAGTGAGGCCGACCTCCGTGTTCCTTCCAATGGAGAATACCTCCCTCCCACAGGGCATAGGCTACTGACTGGGAACTTTCTGGGCAATAGGAAAAAGTTAATGCTTTAGATACTTTTTTTTATTCATTATAACTATTTATAACTTCAGTATTTTTTCTCCAAACCCAAAAACCCCTCATGCATTCACTTTATTTTTATAGAAAAAATTATATATGTAAAGAATTACATAAAAATACATTTCAAATATATATATGTATACTTCCTTTGTTGCATCCATCTATTAAACAACTTTGTTAGCAAGATCCTTCAGGTACATTTGTTTCAACAGAGTGTTAAAGTAAACAAAAACAAAATATTTTTGTTGTAGAGCCCTTCCAGCTGATTAAAATAAGGCGTCTGTCATTTCTAGGGGATGTTTCAGTCAAAAGTAATAGCAGATGAAAGGGCTGATGGTGGTCCACGTGGTCCACCTGCCCTGGCTGGCCCAAGATTTTGTCTTCTACTACTTAAATAATTCCAAAATGGAATAAAAGAGATCAGCAGCAAGCAAGGCCTTTAACTAGGGAAAAACATTGGCATCTGCTTATTGGAATGTAAATAAATATATAACTTACATTTTTGTGTAATTTTTTTTAATTTGTTAAGTAGAAAAGAAAATTCTAGATTTCCAGTTATTTTATTTTGTATTCAGTTTTCTAAATAAGTTCATTAATATGATTTCATTCTATTAAATACATTTGTAAATGTAATTGCAACTGAAACAAGGGTTTGTCCATTTGTCCTTTGGATTCCCTGCATTCCTACAATGTAGCAGAAATTACCAGACCTGCAAGGTATTATGGGTAGGGTTGTCACCTTTTTTTGTGAAAACAGGCAGGGGGAAGGCCGGTGATGTAGGGGGCGGGCCGGTAACATTGGGGGTGGGGCAGGTGACCTCAGGGGTGGGACTGGTGACATGGCGATCAGTGATTGGCTGATCACCATGTCATTCACTTTAATGTCCTGTCTTGATTTTTCTAACTTGGAAATTCGGGCAGTCCTTCCAATAACCGGGACCGGACAGGTGGCAACCCTTATTGTGGGAAAAGATGATGCATTTGGTTGTTGGAGAGCTGGCTTCTGCTAGGTGTTTCACGAATTATAATCAGCAGTGCAGAAAAACGATAAGTACTGCTTTCAGTCGCATTTACAAATAAATGTAATCCTTTCCACAACTCTTGCAACATACTTTTCCCATTGATTTAACACGTCTGAGAAATGCTGATTTGTTGCCAGCAGCTGTTAACCCCTTGTAAACACGCAGAATCAGCAGCAGCAAAAGGGCTGAAACCAATGAGAATGTTTAATCAATGTACTGTATGTTGCAATATTTGCAAAAGATAAATTTTTTATTATTTGGGTGGAGTTTTACTTTCTAAATGCAAATAACGAGGGACAGAGTGCTGAGTTGCCATCTACAGTCCTTACTGATAGCACATATGTTATATGTCAGGATTTTACATTATCTTAAAACATTGTGCTTAAGGATATTCAAGAAATGAAATGCTAAATTATTTTTTTATGTGAATTGACTTTTATACATAAAGTTGCATGCTTTCCTAAGGCTCATTGACCTAGTAGTTAAGCTGTATGAAAAATAATTAAGTTATAAAAGAAACAACCCA
Organism: Xenopus petersii; assembly: GCA_038501925.1. Classification (NCBI taxonomy): domain Eukaryota; kingdom Metazoa; phylum Chordata; class Amphibia; order Anura; family Pipidae; genus Xenopus; species Xenopus petersii. The sequence goes on along the minus strand of CM076674.1, from coordinate 70,065,666 downwards.
TAGATACCCCCCAAAAATCTATAAGCTTTATAAGAGACTAGATTCTAAAATCCCCTATTAAAAAACTGATAAGTTCATGAATAATACTTTTCAGAGCTCCATCTGTTTTTGAAAGAAAACTATACCCTGTTCAATATGTTTGATAAAATGACTCATATAAAAAAATGTTACTTCATTTAAATAAACAATTTGAGTAAAAAATATAATTTTGTAGTAGTATGTGCCATTGGGTAATCCTAAAAAGAAAATTGCTATTTTAAGTACTAAGGGCCGCCCCCTGGCACCATAAGATTGACAGCGCACATAAACAAACCAAGACCACACGTACATATATAAGATTCTTTAATAGACCACTGCATATGATATAAACTGTTGGTTAAGTATTCATTCTGGGGGTATCGTTTTTCTTTAATTGAGGTTAAAGCTAATTTGAGGCCTAGGCATTTAATGCTGGTTATAGACATGAATGGTACAGTATATATTTTTTATGATATGGTAATATTTGCATTTCCTCTATTATTCCTTGTGTTCCTCTATTTATGAAGTGGGTTAATGTCATGATCAGGTAGTTTAATTGCATTTAATGGGCCAGGTCAATTCAGTGAGGATATCTCCTGGTTTATCATGTGAAAGCTCATGGATTGGATTCAATTCAAGGTAAAAATCTTTTCTCCAAATTCAGTTCCAGTTTTTTCCCACAAATTTGAATAGAGTTTTCATGTGATAAACCGTGAGATTTTTCTGAATTGAATTGCATCTCAAATTAAATTACATGTAAGACTTTTCAGATGATAAACCTTATTTGAATATTGATACAAGTGTCCCTGGCTTGCCAGTGTCGGACTGGCGGGACACCGGGAGAAAACCCAGTGGGCCTGATCCTTATGGGCCCCCGCCAGGCCAGACCCTTCTCCCCATATTGGGATCCCAAAAAAAAATTTTGGCACCGCCTGCGCATGCGCGTTGCACCAAGCACACATGCCTCATAGTAGGGGGAGGGCCAGGAAGGCAGGAGGGGGGGCATCGGTCCCGGTGGGCTCCGGGCCCCCCAGTCTGACCCTGTGGCTTGCATGTCTTGTACAGTACCAAAACAGGTGACATTCACTGAAAACAACTAAATAAGCTATCATATATATTATAAATCAGCGCATATGTTGGAGCTATATAAATATGTTAGTAATAATAATAAATACTATAATAATAATAATAAATACTATTGCTCTGTATCAAACTGAGTACTGTTGGTATGAAAGTATAAGAAGGCACTACTGCACCCCTCTCTTTCAATTTTAAAAATACTGTATGTACTGTAAACTATGTATCACTGTATGCTGTGAATTGTCTATGGCTTTTTTGTGGGAATACATTTCTTACAGTTATTGTTGCCAGTAATGATATACAGTATGTCCCACGTACTATACAAGTATGTGTGCACTACCAAAAAGTAGCTCTGCATAACCTGTCTGTATATTTCTGTGTGTATGTGTATATATATATATAGGCTATTAAAAAAAAAAAAGTGGTGGTTTATACAGATTTTATAAAAATCGGTCTCAGTTTCATGTATGTCACACTGATTAAAGCCTTTGTGACACCTTTGCCATTTATGACCTACTGTCAATGGCCAGCAAAAGGCAATAAATGTTCTCGTAATTTACTGTACAATTGTTTTAGCCACGTGGGCCACAGTCTTGTTCCAGTTCTGCGAGTCATTATGTGATAAATGGACCAGATGACGTAATGAATATAACTTTATAGAATTTTATTATTTCTTTCAACTTACTAAAAACAGAATAGACAATCTAATTTAACATGAATTATATTGGGTTATAGGAATTTACAGTACATATGTTTCTTCCTGTGGAAACATAGAAAGCTAGGTTGTTTTGTGAATTACTGTCCTTTGCAATCAAGTTAAATAAAACTTAAGGTGGCTGGACAACCTACTGTATGTATAATTATGGAGTCCGGGGACCTGAGCATCATGAAGATTGGTTTCTGTTTGGCACATACAGAATACAGATCTCACATCACATAGATTTTCCAATTGGCTTCATACTTATGGCTTCATACTTCCACAGTCTCCAACTTATGAAGATGGAATCAGGAATTCCTTGGACCTGGTGATTTCTGAATAAGGTTATTTTCTGGAGCTTGGAGAAGATGGAATCAGGAATTCCTTGGACCTGGTAATTTCTGAATAAGGTTTTTCAAAGCTAATTTAAGCCACTATACTTCTATTACGTGTAATTTAGAGTATTAGCACATTCATTTCAGACATTTTAATTGCTGCATAAATACCTACCCTAGTTTTATATAGGATTTCTGGGAATATCATATAACCATAGTATTAAAGCTTACAAGCCCTGTGAAGACAAATTTCCATTGGTAAGCCCTAATGGCTTGCTACATGTTGCATGCATTTAAACAAGTATCTGCTTCTGTCTTCATGTTATAATGGAGCTTTGAGTGTAAATTAGTGCCCTGTTTAGTATTGTAGAGGGCTAATGACCCAATATGGGGGGGATCTCTTCTTTTAAACCCCACCAGTTCAACTAACACATGCCTTTTTAGCAAAATCTCTCTATTTCTGGCTTGCACCCTATATCTCTTGGCACAACATCCTGTTCGCTCCAGGTTAGTTTTATTAAGTTTTAACCTTCTGTCTTAGTCTATGTTCATCCATATATTCCCCTTTTTTCTTTCTTTCACTCTCTTACTTTTCTCTTCTATATATGCCATTTTGCCTTTCTAATACTTTGTGCCATTCTTTCCTCTTCACTAGATTACTCCATGTGCCATTCACATTCCATTATAGCTTTTTCCCAACTGCTTTTGTCTGCTTTTTACTTCTCTGTGTACCTTTATAAATGCAAGCATATGGAATAACCGTCTATCTTACAATGAACAAGACCTCTCTTATTAACAATTCAACAATGATCCAGCACAGTGCGTGTACACTTTTCTCCCTTGGTGAATGAAGCCGCTTTGTAGAAGCCATGCAGCACAAACCTTTTAATAATAGAAATTTTTTCACTGCGCTTAGCACTGCAATAATGGACTAAGATTCTCTTCAACCTTAAAGGGGTTGTTCACCTTTGAGTTAACTTTTAGAATGATGTAGAGAGTGATATTCTGAGACAATTTGCAATTGGTTTTCATTTTTTATTATTTAAGCTTTTTGAGTTATTTAGCTTTTTATTCAGCAGCATTTGCATTATAAACAATCTGGTAGCTATGGTCCAAGTTACCCTAGCAACCATGCATTGATTTAAATAGGAGACTGGAATATGAATAGGAGAGGCCCTTACTAGAAAGATGAGCAATAACAATTAGCAATAACAATTATTGTGTATCCTTACAGAGCATTTGCTTCTTAGATGGGGTCAGCGATGCTCATTTGAAAGTCAAATAATTATAAAACTATACAAAATAAATAATGAAAACCAATGGAAAAGTTGGTTGGACATTTTATTACATATTAAAGTTTGATTAAAGGTGAACCATCCCTTTAAGTAACCTCCTGCCACAAACTTTATGAACAATATGCAAATAGGCAGAACATTTAAAGGAATTGTAAAAAATAAAATCTGGGTTATGAAAAGTAAAAAACACCAGCGTTGGAGAATTTTTGCAAAAAAAAAAATTTCTAACTCCTATCTACTCTATTGAACTTTGTCTGCTATGACCTGGAGTAGTGAACTCTGGCAAAGCAGGTAACGTTCAGAAAAAAAAACTTTGAGCTAGTCTATCTACATCGCTAACAAATTTTCACCAGGGTAACTGTTGGTAAATTGGCAAAGTGCCAAATTGACATAACGCTGCCAATTTTCGCAAGCGTTAGCCACTTTGCCCTTTAGTAAATTTGCCAGGGCCGGATATCCTAGGCAGGCGCCCCTAGGCTGCATGGTCCAAGTGCCTGTCCATACTACCCCTCCATGAACGCACGTGCGCATGCCTTTTAGAGAATAAATACAGCAAAATAAACACCAATAATAAAAAATAAACAGGGTACAGCTATGCTATTTTAACTGGAGTCTACTTCAGTGTTGCTTAATGTCGCAGCTGGAGGGGCTCCCCTTGGGGGTGCTGGTGATGGTGGTATCTAATTGTAGGGCATAACAGGGTTTTGACCAAAGTGATGGAAGGGGCCCAATGGAACAGGCATGAGTAAAGCCTCACCTAAGAAGGACAGCAGAAAGGCCTCAGATATTAAGTAAGTTAACTATCAGCTATCAGATATTAAGTAAGTTAATAGTTAAATTGCTGCCATCTAAACTACTAGCAGAGCCAGACTACAGGATATACAGTATTATTGCAGTGGATAGATGCATACAGTACATGGAAATTAGTTTTTCTTAGACATAAAATGCAATAAAACAGATTTAGCTTAGTAACATATATACTAATACTTTCTAGTATTCTGGCCATTGCTATAGATATGCATATATGATAATTCCCATTGTGGTTTATCTACATTTATGGCTTTTAGAGATAAAGCATATTTATATAGATTCTTCTGATTTTGTAATGTATCTGGTATTTGAATTTAAGACTATTAAAGAAGTTATCTGCTTCAGTTCAACCCATCAATAATCATGATTAGAATGATTCTATGGTGTTGGCATTACATGATTTTATTTTACTTCGTAACATTTCCTTTATTTCGGTGTGAGGCCGACAAATCTATGAAAGGGGACCCGGCACCCAAAAAAATGATTCAAAATCCTATTTTATCACATTAGTCAAGCAAAATGAACTTTAATTACAATGTTTGAATGATTTGAGTCTTGTTTCCTTCAGTCTGGGGATTCATAATTATAGCAAGCAGGCAGCAGCCATTTTGTGGACACTGTTTTTAAGGAAAGCCTTGCATCATCTCAGAATCTTGTTTGTGCACCAGAATGGGGGACCTGATGTCCTGTCCTGGCTACACAATTCAATGGTGAAGAGAACGGGGGAATGTGGGGAGAGCAGTGACATCTAGGAAGTGCTGAATGGAAAGTGAAAGTAATTGTCTGCCCCGCCTCTATGCCACTGCCATAGAGGAGGGGCAGGCAATATTGGATTGACAGCTGAGATTTTTAAATGAGCTTACAACAGCCATGAATGCTTTAATAAAAAATAGAAACTGGATTTCATGTTTAATTTGAAAAGGACTTTTATTATACAGATTTTTGTGTCTGGGTGACAGGTCCACTTTAACTCTGGTGCATTTTAAAATGTGAAACAGGGACTACACACAACGATCTGCACTGTGATGTTCAAATATTACCACACTTTTGGACAGTGAAATGTGTCATGGTCAGTTTGGCATCTTGGCAAATGGTATTTTAGAAAACATTTCACATAGAAAAATCTTTCATTTCATACTTCTGAAATGATGACTCTAAAAAGGAGATAAACACTGCTTTCAAAGTGTCTATGAGTGTTGGTTTATCTAATTAGTGCTACAAATGACATGTAAATGACAGTTAGGGGCAGATTTATCTGAAAATTCAAAGTAAAAAAATTGAATTTTGAGCTAATTTTGTGTACTTTGACTAGGGAATAGTTCAAATTCAATTTGAATTTGAAAAAAAAATTGAAAATTGAAAATTTTCATGTACTGTCTCTTTAAAAATTCAACTTCAAACCTGCCAAAATGCTGTTTTAGCCAATGGGGAACCTCCCAGAACCCATTTGGAGTCAATTGTGGACTTTGAAAAAGCAAAGGTTTTTTTTAAAAAAAAAATACTTCAAATCGAATACAGCAGATTCACCTGCAAAACGTTGTGTTTTTAATACATTTTGGTTGGTCTTTTTTTTTATTCGAATTTCAAAGTTATGGGAGTTCAAAAAAACTCCCATTACTTCGAAATTCAACCCTGTTGAATGTTTTTTTGTTGTTGTTCCTGGCCCACACAGCATTAGTATATGAGCATTTCTTGATTTTATTATACACAATCAGTACGTAGGAACCATTTCTGTGAACAATATTGTTCTGACTGCGAATGTGTCATTAACATACATTTTACCATTGTACCTCACTTCTATTTTAAGTTCATTAAGTGTTGATGACTATAGCACTTGAAGAAGCATATCTTAATGACCCATGGATGATAGCTCTTGTAAAGAAACAGCAATGTAAAGATTTAAGGAAGCACAAGCCAAAATAAAACATTAGGATACTTGTGGTACTTATTTTTACACAAATAGAAATGTGTTATGATGGTTAATAGGCTTAATGCCTGTTGGTTCTTGGTAATATTGTTTGTACATGGATAGAAAACTGGCTAAAGGATTGTGTACAGAGGGTGGTTGTCAATTGTACATTCTCTCCTTAGAGCAGGGTTCTTAATGGGGTGCTGCAGGTTTTTGTATTAAGTCCACATTAATTAATTTGCTATTAATGAAGCCCAATCAATTATATCAAGGATGTGGCACCATTGATGTAAAAATAGGCAAGCCACCTAACAATGCCAAATCCTTAATAGAGAAGGTCCTGGTGGCACTTGTATCCTGTAGAAGGTCTTTCTTTCATTTTAGAAAGACTGCTGGGGGCCCATTTAGAATATGCAATCCAGCATATCATTTTGAAATTGTCTGGGCATAATTTTGGAGGAAATTGGCAACAGGTTAGTTTTTTTTACTATAAAGTACAGCTGTAGCATAGTGAAAAAAAACTTCTCTAACAAAGTAGGGCAATGCATATACAATAGCCAAATATGCCTTAACTGCAATGTAATTTCCCCTTCCCACCAACTCCAGTGCATTTCTGCGAAATTTTGTCATTTTACAATTTTTTTTTGCAGTTTTGTGTATTGGTGAAAAAACACATGCCATTTTCCTTTATCACTAGTAAAAACCAAGGTATACAGAGTTTAGTAGTGATGGGTGAAATGCATTGAAGTCAATGGGCGTCAAAATAATTTTGATGCGAGCAATTTTTCTACGTGCGACTGTTTGGTACATATGCACTGGGTGTCCAAATAATTTTAATGTGTGACAGTTTTTATGCGTACGTCAATTTTTGGGATGCTGCGGATTTTTTGCCGGCAAATTTTTGCCGCAGTTTCGAAAAAATTCATTCAATTGGGGAGAATCGCAGAAATTTGCTGCTGACATTAGACATTAGAAATAAATCAAGATAAACCACAGCTATCTGTCTTAAACAAGCTCCCAAGTCAGCCCTCTTTGACATACTTAAAACAGCTATTCTACTATATATTAAATATCAACATTTATCAATAACAATTTCAGAAACTTTACACACATTTATAAATACATTTCAGAATATAGCCTCTCTAACAAATGCTACCAATACTGCCAGCAATGCCATATTCCCAAAGGCCAACAGCACATTTTAATGTGAGAAGTGAATAACATATTTCCAAATATGCCTATTATGTTTAATTCACTGGAATAAAGAACATTCAGTCACTCAAATGTTAGCAGCTTTTTCCCAAACTGGATTTAGCAGCATTAATTATTCTGGTGCAAACAAAAACATATAAATCAGAGGATAGCACCTTTATTAACTCATGTATGATTTATGTACTTGTTCTGTCGTGTTTAGCTGTCGGGTAAAAAATACAATAATATGTTTAGAAACACATATATTTAGCCATAGCTTTTTCATCGTCCTCTATAGTAGAGGTGTCCAGGCTTCTCAGCAAACATCTAACAAATGCTTGGAGTCAGCGATAACATTACAAAAAGAAGCCCGTAGGGCCTTCAAGTCTGGGAACCATAAAAGCATCTTGGACATTGTGTGGTAATGGAATAAAAGCCTAATTGCAGTTAAGCTGCGTTTGTGAGTGTTTCCAAAACTTCACTACAGATAGCATCTTGGACATTCAATTGGTTGCCCATCAGTCAGACAGCACTGCTCCAGAGCAGCTTGCGAGAATACATTTTTAAATTCTCTTTTGTTTCATTGCTATTTTTCAATTTAACTTAATTTCATACTAAAAAGGAGGTTTATATTATGGGCAGCTGCCCACCTTTCTGTTAAATTGTTGGTAACTTTGATTTGATTTGATTATTTGTTAGTTGCCAGCTGAACATTTTGAAATGTTTTATATGTACGGTACATATATTAATAATGTTCATTTTCCTCCTTCAGCACATACAATTGGATGTTCTATTCTCCATATCAGATCATTTTAGTTCTCTTCAGGAATCCATATCTTCTGGAAAAAGTAGCATATTCAACCAATTTTCTTTCTCCCCACTTATCCACCACATATAATATTAAGCTGGAGAAAGATATTCTGCATGGCCTGAAATAGAAAAATAGAATATCAGGAGCCATGCTATCATGACTTCAAATATGCAATGCCTTAAGGAGTTATTCTCTTTTGCAGAATATAATGTGGCTTTTACAGTAGTGTGATGTAGGACAGTGATAGTGGAACAGGAGTGTGGTGTAAGAGTAGGCCTCAACATAACATAACCCAACATTATAGAGAGAAAGAGAGAGACAAACTGTGGAAAGCAGAGTGGTGTGAAAGGGAAGGCAAAATCAATATAGCATATAGTAATGGAACTTCTGTAAAGAAAGATAAATGAAGGAGGTGGAGCTAGACCTCAAATGGTATATAGATAATGGTATATTGCAGCACTTAAAAGAGGGAAAAATGCAGAAGGAATAGAGTTATTATTCTAGTCTATATAAAGCAACATCATATTATATATTACATTTCAGTTTATTTTCATATACATTTTGGTTCCAGCTAAACAGTTTTAATCCTAAAGTCTAACTTGTATTGTCCCTTAAGGAAAATAATTCATGCAGCCTTTGTTAGTTAGTCTAAACTTCCATTGTCTTGTGTAGAAGGACTTTGGTTATGTACAAGAGAAGGCATGTAGGTCAAAAGCTAATATTCATACCTAAAATTCATTGAGTTTATTCCCCATATCTCTATGTTTTTCCAAGCATGCACTACCTTTGTGTTATCCAATACCTTCTACATGGTTACTGGGTGGTCAGTGACAATAAAAGGAATAATTATGGCGGGTACTAAAGATGACATGGTGTTAAAATAAAGAAAAAACACTTGGGGGGGTAAAAGATGTGTGTGGTGCTCCAGCTGCTTTAATTCCGATACTACCATTAAAGAGCAGAAAAGTGTAGTTGCAATGAATATCTGCCAAAAGGGTCAAGTCTGCCCTGGAAAAGACAAAATTGTGTTTGCTTTTGTACAGTAAATAAATCATAGCCAGAGAGGGAATACAGACATTCTCCACCAAAGCTTCACATTCAGGAAATGAAAACAGTTATAGCAGAACTCACCTTTGAACTTGTTCACTTTTTTTGTATGTGATACAGAAGAATAGGAGAGGGTCTGAATAGAAATCAGTATTAAAAAGTAGCAATAACAATAATAGTGTAGTACGATGTGCGAGTCGAGAAAATCTCAAACCCCAAGAACCCCCACCTGACGCTAACCCACCATACGCTCCCATTGATATACCCTGCTTGCCCCACCCTGCAGTGAAGTCATGGAAGGGGGCGGACGTATATAAAATGGAGTATGTCAGACGGAAATGGGACACTAGGAGGTCGACTTTCGCACAAAGTTTGCAGGGCTGCAGTATGAACTTTAGCATGTGTCCACTCCGCACCCACAACTTGAAAACTTTTGTGTGAAAGTTGACCCAAACCCGCCCGGGTCGGCTCGTACATTGGAGAGCATATGTTTTTTAAATGGGGTCAGTGACTCCCATTTGAAAGCTAGAAAGAGTCAGACAAAGAAGGCAAAACCTTCAAAAACTATGTAAAAAGAAAAAAATTAAGTTCAATTAAAAATAGTTTTACAATTTTTTTATAACATAAAAGATGAACCACCCCTTTAACAGTTGGACCACCAGGACAAAGAATAAAAAGGGACAGACAGATGTTGTTTTCAGTATTAGCTATAATACTAACTTTAAAACCATTGGAAATTTATAATTAATGTTTATTGAAAAAGTTGTTAAACTGATACTTTATTTTGTTAAGCAGAATTTTTGTTTTAGTTTACATCCCCTTAATTCTTGTTTTCAGTAGTATGACCTTGCTTTATTACTAATGCCTCCTAGTATTTTATTTGCCTTTAGCATTTTTTTGCTATTTTTTTGCGTCATTTTGAATCCCCTTTCTTCTGCATTCAGCCTTGTGCCCTGTACAGATAATTTTACATTTTGTCTCATTAACTTCAAGATTGCGCATTCCTCATATTTTACTAGCTCATTTTGCACTTGACTTACCATTTTTGGAATATGCAATTACTTTAGATATCACATGTATTATTATTCAAAAATGAATAAATAGATGCCTGCTGGCAAATTAATTAATTTTGTTTAGATTTAGCCCACAAAATAGAGTTTATTCAGCAGGCTGAGAGTATGAAACCACCATATGACCAAGGAAATAAATATAATACTGTGTTCTTTAGTGGGAATACATGTTCATATTCACTAAGCTACAGTAGCTGTGGTTTAATTCTATTTTATAGATGCAAGGGAGAGCCTATAAGTAATCTCTAATATATTTTAGTGGTGGCATTTGATTAATTAGGTACTTCCCTTGATCACTTCTTATTGAGCCTCAGTGACCTGATTGCCTTCCAGTTCAGTTTTCATTGGAGAACATAGTGACCCATTTAATACTGACATGCTTCTCTCTTATCACTTCGAATGTGATAAGAGGATTCATTTTTCTTTGCCAGTTAAACTGAACAGCTGAAGTTGTGAATTACTTCAATATATATATTTTTTCCTGACCATTTGTGCTGAAAATCCAATGGAAAACAAACATGATGAGCCATCATTCTCATTTATCATAATTCTGTCATCATGACATATTCTAATATTCATATTCTAAAGGATTGATCTCTGAGACCAAAGGGATTAAAAAAGTGAACACATCCATAAGTTCTTAAACCTGAACTATATATATTTATAGACAAAATATGCAGTTTTTATAATTCTCACTCCGACCACAAATTATGTGATGGAGGGGGGGATGCCAAATGTTGGTGCAGGATGGCCAATTTAGTGACTCGGATGGGGGAGCCCCTGAGAATGGAGTCCCATTGGGCCCAAATACCCCAGTCCAACCCTGCATTTAATCAATAAGTTAAATCTAATTTTACTGATTGTGAATGAACATTCTGGGAAGTGCAAGTTGAGTTTTACAATGCTAGTAAAAGGCACGACATCTAGTAACCCACAACAAACAAAGAAATGTTTGTTTTCAAACACTTGACAGTAAATGTTACCTACTGATTGGATGACATGACCAGTAGCAAATTTAGCACCTTTTATTGGATTATCCCATTTTTTTTCAATGGCTGAGTTGTAAAATTTCTGTGCTTCATTGTAAACCTAGTATTTATTATTATTAATAATAATAATAATAATAATAATAATAATAATATGTTTAGTTTTATTAATGTATTGCATAAATTCACAACACTGGTATCTGCACTACCTATTAAGAATTACATTCTTTATTTTTACCTGCTAAATCAGTTATCTGTGAGTCAGTTTGTTTGGCATGACTCTAGGGATAATCTGCCAATTCCCTATAAAATAAATAGCCTAATAAATTGGTCAGGGAATTTAGAAAGCTGTTTTGTTAATTTTTTTATGCATTTGGCTACAATTTATATGAATCATGGAATTCTGTTTGCCCATTCCTAAAACCTGCATCTTGGTTACTTTTAGGTGGTGACATTTTTATATTTTTTATGATATCTTCTAGAAAAAGCATGGCCACCTCTAACGGGGCTGATATTCTAGGAGGGGTCAACACACTGGGTTTGGTTATAGCCATACAACAAACCATATGGCCATGTTAGAACAGGCATTCCTGTACTACGCACAATTCTGATGGAAAAATGAGAATATAATGACTTTTAGAGAAAGAAAAGTGTGCAGAATGTTAACATAGTATTTGGCACAGGATTTATGTAAGATAGATTTGTTTTCTCCCTCACTCAGTCTGTCATTACATAACTTTATAGTTGAGAATTTTAACAATCTCGAACAATCTCGTCTTTAGATATTGTAATTCTGCACAGCAGTCAAGATGAGTCACTCCAGTATACAATAAAGTGCTTATGCAGTAGAACTCCACTGAATAATGTCACATAATATAAGCACTGCTCAGACTCGTCAGGATTGTCTGTGAGCTGGGTGAGGCCAATACATAATGCAGCATCAGTTACTGTCCCGTGTATGCACAAAGCAACCCCACACAGTCTGCTTACAATACCCTTGTTTTAATAGACATTATACAATGCATTAACATTTATTGCAGCATGTCCTTGAAAAAGTAAAAAGATCATCAAGCAAAGTAATGCACAGAAATTCATTGTCACTGTACCAGTGAAATCCAGAGGACATATGGAGCAAATTCCATTGCTCTGGAAAAACATACTACATCATGCTAGATGCAAAGATTCCTTTATTTGGATAAACAAAAGGAAAAAACAGAATGCAACTAAATGCTTATGAGTGAATATTTGGGGTCTAGGTGCCCTGCTAGGAAAGTGGATCGCTGTATATACACATTCCGGCTGGCACTCACAAGGAAAGCCTCTGTCAAGCCAAGTAGAATAATCCGTTTATTCTCAAAAAGTCCATAGAAGCCCTATATGTTTTATGCTTGTTATTTATTTGGAAACAACATAAACCTGTCCTTTGCATTGTTTTAACCATTCTGTCCCAATTCTCATATTGGCAAAAGTACTTAGCAGCTGTCATAAACAGAAAAAAAAACTTTAAATACAGTGCCTATAACCTGCATGGCATGTTAAACTGAAAATTAAAGATTAAAAGAACCTATGTGATAGAACAACATAGAACTCAATATTTACTTTAATTATTGGTTTGTCTGTTAAAGGTGTACAGTAAAAAATTAGAGCTTAGATAAAAGCAATAAGGATAGAAAATGATTTTTATCCTGATTACTGGTTGGAAGGTTGAAAAAGTATTAATAATTTAGAAGACAGAGGAAAGATTCAAGTTCTGTGAAACTAGGTTAACATTTTAATCCACATAGCCTGTCTTTCATCCATGCAGGTCGTGGCTGAAGCTATTGCTGTGGTAGGGGGAAAATACGTTGATAACAAGATGCCACAAAGCAGAACAGAAGACTGACAGAATGGTACATGACTCTGCCATGTACGGCATCGCTCATGCTTCTGACAGTGGCTTGGAGATTGCAACATATGTTTTCAGTTGCTGCAAAAAAATATTGCTATACAAAAAGGGGGGAAAGCATCTATATAAACATAAAACAGATGATATGCCAAAAACACTTTCATATTCTAGTCAATGGCAAATTTACCACCCTCAGGATCATGGCATCCTGTAAAATATGTCACAGATGGCTGCTTGCATGATTGTGCTTTATAGCAATGTGCAAAGTCTTCCCATGCTCAATCATTTGAACACTGTATTCTCACTAATGCAAAGAAAACAGCCAACATCAAGTATTTGCTTCAATAAAGTACAGGTATGGGACCTGCTATCCATAATGCTTGAGGCTTGGGGTTTTTAGTATAATGGATCTTTCCCTAATTTGGATCTTATAACTCAAGTCTACTAAAAATCATGTAAACGTTAAAAAAAGGCTGGTTTTGCTTCCAGGAAGAATTTGTTTGGATTAAGTACAAGATACTGTTTTGTTATTACAGAGAAAAAGGAAATCATTTGTAAAAAATTTGGATTATTTGTATAAAATTGAGTCTATGGGAGGCGGCCTATCCATAATTCGGAGCATTCTGAATAACAGGTTTCCGGATAACGGATCCTGTACCTGTACTATCATTGTAGTGGTAACCAACTGGTAACCAACTGCCTGGTAACCAATCAGTGGAAACCAAGAGAGCTGAAAAGCAGGAAGTAGTGTTCTGTTATTATGTTAGACATCCAGTCACTCCAACCTTTATACATTACATTTTTGTCTAACTAACTATATTAGAAACATTATTTATTTTGCACAGCCTATCTATTTACCAGTTTTTATTTTTATACTGAACAATTCCTTTAATAGACATTAAAACATGGCGTGGCCACCAATCCAACTTTCCATTCATTTGAGACTGACACCCCGAATGACAGGAACAGCCTCAGCTCTTCTTTGCTTCCTCGTGTGCCTATGCACCATTTTGGCCAGTAAATTTTCAAACTTGCTTCATTGAGAAACCAGACAATGTAAATGGCACCAAGATAACAGTCAGAATGATGTGGCTAGCCTATAGTCTGAATGTCCACCTTGAAGCTCATGGGTCAGATGTGAACTTACAAGAGCAAATATATAGCAAATATTTAGCCCAACATGAAAAATCACAGATAGATAAATAATACAATATCCACATTCTTTTCTATTTCAAATGCTTGCACAAGTGTAGCACTAGATGTATATTAATTGTTACTAAATGGTAATCAAAACTGGTGACAAAGCATCCACCTCAGCTTTCTTTCAGTAAGCTATTATATTTCAAAATCACACTTCTAGAAAAACAAACAGAATGAGAAAATTGTATACCAGACATATGTTAGTGGGGGCATGAACCCCTTGCTCTGAGAACAATAAGGCAAGCTAGGACAGTGTAATTAACCTCTATAAAAGACACATGAGGTGCAGCTTGTCCCTCTTCTTCAGTGTTTTAATGCAAAAAGATGGAGAAGCTTAGTTTGCAAGTGACACACAATCATGACTTACCATTGATGGACAGGATATTTATGGACTGGCAATATTCTTTTTTTCTTTTGATAGCAAGGGCAATAAAGTTCTAGAATTGCTTGGCTGGCAGGGTTGTGATGGGTCAGCAGATAAATGAACAATTGAGCAAATACTTTTTTTGCAACTGAAACTTTTCAAGGTTATAATTTAATCATCTTTGATCCAGGAAGAAATCAGATCTTTGGCTGGCACGGAAACTATATTTTTTTAGGTTATGCTAAATGACTTTATTTCAACGATTTGATATAACTTTTTTGTCAACATTAGCTTGATTGCCTTTTTTCCAATCATTGAAAAGGAGTTTACAGAGATACAGAGATGTTAGAAATCATACCATGTTAACCATAAAGAGTGCTTTTAATTCTGTATAGTCGATTCTCAGACTCCCATGTGACCATTTGAAAGCATAACAATGACTGAACTTCCCTCGGCAGTGTTTGTGTTCCTTTTCTGCTCTATCCTGCTGGGAAACTGGTATTAACATTATTATTTAATATTAACAATATTATGACCTTAGAAAAAGAGAGAGTAGAATGTTTCAGTTTCCCTTTATATCCCAGTCGATTTTTATTTAATTTTGTTGAATGGCTGTTTGAATATAAAGGGGAAACTGCCTTTCCTGTATAACATACAGCACATTTTAAGGTTTTCAGGAGAGGAAAACATGGTGTAAAATATTGGAACATTTAAAATTAGGGAAATTAGAGGCAAAAAAGCGTTTTAACCAGACTGAAAATTTGGTTTGAAATGTGACAAAAGCACACATTGAAATCTATAATAAATTGGTTGGATTGCAATGTTCCCAGGTAAACATGACAACTTTGTAATGTGCAGTCAGTGGAGTCTAGCAGTACAGAAGAACATAATGTATATGGTCTGTGTTTTGCAAGATAGCATGCCTATGCAGTTAAAACCATGATAAACTGTAATACAAACCTGTGCCAAGTAGAAACTGTTGAGGTCCCATAAAAGTCAATGGGAGCTGTGCTGATCCTATTGGACAATCTTTAATCAATTCAGACTTTTAGGTTTTCTGATTTTTTTCGCTAGCAATAGTCCAAAAAACGTTTTAGAGGTTTTTGTATTTTTTGATGCATCATTCAGTTTTTTTTTGTCTGTTCAAAATTTTAATATTTAGATTTTTTAATAACTTCTGTGGCATTTATGGTTTATCAGCATGTAGCATTTACTAGTCATCTTATGTTGCTATTGGTTATTGCTTCTGGGCAAACTTAGTGCATTTTATTACATATGAAGGAATGAGTTTAATCATGGTTTCAAAAAACTCTGAAACCACTAAAATCCAACCTTTAATATATAGGCCTCCTTTGTCACCCAAGTCTATTACTATACAGCTTTATTAGACTAGACCTTCACATTTGCAGCTTTTTTGAGATAGTCTCTGATCTTCATGTTCTGGACATCCATTGATCACACAGACCACATAGCCATGTCCCCCTGATGTCATTCAGTGTTTTTTTACTATTTGCTTATGGACGTAAGGGAAACTATGAGTGATAAGTGAGTTACTTGTTTACTGGTTGCCCATTTATTGTAGTTTGAATTTTAATGGTAATAGAGTTTTTTTTAAATCTATATTCAACTCTGTTTTTACCATAATTGCCATGCCATTAAAAGATCTGATTATAAAAACACTGAGTGTTCGGAAAAAAAAATCAGAAAACCTCAAAATTGTCAAATCTCCGAAAACCTCCAACTGAAGACAGATCTTTGCAAGAGAACAAGGGCAAATTCCATTGACTTCTAGATGACCTCACAGCTTTTACTTGGCATACTTTTGTATTTGTGGATTTTATGGGTTTTACATTTGAAAAATAACAAAAAAATTTGTGGATTATGAGGAAAGCTGAATCATTCCTATGCATGCGAACAAAGCACAGGAAAGTTTTAATCATCTTCTTACACTTTTACCCTCTGGCTGCAGATATACAGCATTGTACAGAGAGAATTGTGTGTCAGTGCTGATTCAGATGCTTGTTAGGGCCGACAGCCTTCTCCGAGAAACTGAAGATAAAAATGTACATAATAAATTGGCGTGGTAGTTATAATTTATGCATATAAATTGCAGTGTTTGCTTTATGATTACCACAGAATTAATTCAGCATATCTGCTTGTGTAACTGACGAGACCAGTCAATAAATTAGACACACAAATTTAAAAGACAAATGATCACATTTTTACAGTTCCCTCACTACCATAAATGCAGAAGGGGGAATTGCAGAGTGCACGTATTCATTGAATTCAATTATGTAATATGGTTCTAGCCATATCACGAATAAATCTACCATAACTTTATTAGAAATGTGAAAGCACAATTCACATCCTCCCACAAAGGCTATTCTTAACAGTAATGTGAGATTCTAAATGCAAAATGCTGCTTTACCTTCTTTAGATTTATTCCTGCCACTCATGCTTCCTTTTCTTCTTCATTTTCAATCCCCAACCCCATCGTGCTTTCAGGTTAAAAGTGGACAGAGCTGACACAAAAACAGAATCAATGATACAATGCAATAACAGTGCTATTATTAAAGAAATAAAGTTCATATTAATGTATTGCTATTTTCCCTAAGGATGCAAATAAGAACTAGCAGTTATTAGAAGATCCTAACAGAAAAACTAGGCCACGTATTCCATTATTATTAGAGGTACAGTATGTTATTTAACTAGTGCATTGGAATAAGAAAGTGGTCTGCTATAAATAAGTCAATGTTGTTGCAGATTTAGAAATTCTGGTGTTTACATTTTTTAATGGAACAGTTAAAAGAGGATTCAGTGGGTTATTATTGACGTTTAGATCATTTTTTTTAAATGGAAAACACAATTTAAAGCACTCCCAGATGCCTAAAGGCAGGATAAAGACTTGATATACAGTAAATTGGTTTTATGGTATTCATTACAATTACTTAGCATGGTAATAATATACAATAGAAATGCATCCTATAGCTAGATTACTTGATGGTCATCGGAAGAAACCAAAAGGCTCTGCCCAGATTACTTAATGGTCATTAGAAAAAAAACAAAAGGCTGTTCCCAAATATGCTGATCTACAAAAATCTTTGCCCCAGGTCCAAGCATTTGGAATGGCAGGTCCTAGGCCGGTACAATACAATTTTGAACCCTCAGATCAGCAAAGGCTTCCTCTACATGTTCCCTAACTGGAGCTACCTAGTTACTCGGATCCCCAAGTAAAGGTGCACTGTGCTCTGAACCGTAAACCAAATATTTTTAATCCGCCCACGGTGCAGAACATAGCCAGCCCCTGCAAGAAGTGTTCTGAGCACTTTGCAGCTAAATGTTGCAATCATTTTGGTCACAAGTTTAAAAAAAATGTTTTTGGCTAACATTATATATATATATATATATTTAGCCAAAAATGTAATCTATAAAGGCAGGAGTGAGTGAATGATGAACAGAACACTTTCCTGCTTTTCTGCTCTCTAACTCAACAACTTTAAGGGGGGGAACATGGGACATAACTGTTCAGTGAGTTTGTAGTTGCTCCTTAGCATTCAGCTCAGATTCAAAAGCAAACCGTTATGGCCCATGTGCCCCCCCCCCTCAAGTCACTTATTGGTTAGTGACTATTATGTCAGACATCCTCAATATTGTATATAGGAAAAGGTACGGCCAAAGGCAGAATAACTACAATGTGCATTTATTGACACACATGTTTCGAGCATAACATCCCTTTATCAAGGGTTGTTGATAAAGGGTGGTTATACCCGAAACATGTCGTGCCAAAAAATGCACATTGTAGTTATTCTGCCTTTGGGCGTATACTTTCCTATATAATATTGAACTATAACAAACAAGGGAAAGTTGTGCTCACCACAAATTTTTAAAAACATTAGGCGGGGGCGCAATGAGGCTGTGACTACAAATATATATTATATAATATTGAAGTTGCACATATGTTTGGACGGGACGTGGAAAGATGGTCTTGCTGAAAGGTAACTGTTGGGTATGTAATAGTTTATGTTAGACATCCGTTCACTCCAGCCTTTAATACATTATATCTTTGGCTAACTAACTATATTAGAAACATTTTTTATTTTTTGCACAGCCTTTTTACCCAGTTTTTATTTTTACACTAAACAATTCCTTTAATCCAAAACATTGGCAGTCATATTACATGAAGCTGTTTAGTTTGCCTAGTCCTATACTTCGATTTATAATTTAGTTCAGTGTAAGACGTTTCTCACATTATGTTTTTGTACATATATATATTGAAAAACAAAGGAAGAATTAAATTTTCTCACGAAAACCTAAATGCATACTGTATATTTCCACATAATAGATCCTAATCATGTTTGCCCAGCTTTTTATTACAACAGTTGCTAGCCAAGAAAATGAAGGAAAGAAACCATGGGTTGATTAGTTATAGAAGGATAGTTTATTTCCAGTAAGTATGACCATTCCCAGGAGCAGTAATTGAATAATACCATTTTCATCTCTAGTGGTAAACAAACCTCCATACTTTAATTAAAAGTATTTTCAGTGTCATTACTTGGCACAGTAAGACTCTGACCTTTCCTTTGGCTTTCATAAGAACACGGAAATACAATAACCAGCAGCTGAATGCCTGGCTACTTGTATCTTGACGTTTTATGTTTAAACATGGAAAGCAAGTTCAGTATAATTATTTCTGACACTTTCTGTAAGCTGCTTCATTTGGTTTTCTTCTCAATTCTTATTAAAAATACATTAGAATTGCTATTCTTTTTTAGCTAAAGGAAAGGAAAGAATTCCGATCACCCATTAATCAAATGCGGGTTTCATTTGATTTCATTTAGAATTACTAAAGATTTGCTCATGTTATGCAGTTTTTCTTGACTGCTGAATATTTAAAAATATCTTAATAAGATGACAAACTTACAGATAACCTTAAAATGATAGTTTTATAAGTTGTGCAGACATCTTTACCCTAAACAAAACCTTGGTTGTACTGTGGCTTTATAAACTGTTTTTAATCTCTGGGACACAGGTGCCTGCAACCCATGCTTTAATGGATTGCAGGTATTGGTTATGAGGTGCCACCCTTTTGTGTAGAAATAAACATAAGGATATGATGGAGAACATGTAAGTCTACGAACATGTAAGTCTACGAGATTGGTAACCACTAGGTGTGCTAGGCAGTGTGTGTTTAAGGAAACTGTGGGGCTCAGGGGGTCTCAAATATAGACTAAAGGAATCAATGTCCCTTTTACAGGAAACTACTCATACTGTCATTATTCTGATGGAAACCTACGAAAAACAAAGCAGGAACACCAGGCAGTGCAATGTCTTTTTCAGCAGGAAGAATGTGCTGGAGAAATACACTGCATTCAGCACAAGTACACTAGCATGTAGCACAGCGCTCTAGGCCACTGAGAAATTACTCTGATACAGAGATTATGTACAACTAGAGGGTGTCGTTTCTGAAGAAACCACGGGATGTTGGCTATGAAACGCTATAGGTGTCTTGCCCAGTCGCCCCCGGTGCCTAGAGAGTACACAAAGTCGGTAGAATCCGGATTAAAATGGTGAAATTTAAAGCCAATCCAATTTTACCATTGAAATCCATTCAAACAAACTGGCTATTTTTGGCTCCGCCCACTTTTAAAAATTTGCATCCCAGTCACCCCTTCACCAAATGGACCAAGTTTGAGCACTCTTACATTAACAGTGTAAGATTGACAGGAATTTAAATATTCCCATTGAATAGCGTTTGGTAAAATGTGATTGGCTGTCTTAAGCTCCGCCCAGTTTTCTGAATTTTAACCCCAGTTACCTAGTCATGGTCAGTGCCAAGTTGGGGGCCTCCGGTTTTAAAACAGTGAGAACGGCGGTAATACAAAATTTTACATTAAAGTCAAGAGGTGAAAACTGATTGGCTGTTTTTGGCTCCACCCACTTTTCCTAAATTTTGACCGCAGTCACCCAGTGAGTAATTGAGTCAAGTTTGGTACACCTAGCATCTAAACTGTGATAATAGCAGCAGTTTATCATTTTTCTTTAAGGTCAATGGCTGAAATCTGATTGGTTGTTGTTGCCCCGCCCCTTTTTTTCCAAATTATGAACCACAGTCACTCAGTGACTTAACATTTCAAAGTTTGTGAATGCTGTCATTTAATGTGTAAAAATGGCAGCATTTTTATTTTTTTCTAGTGAAAATCAATGAATGAAATTCGATTGGTTGTTGGTGGCTCCGCCCACTTTTTCTAAACTTGAAGTGGAAACCCCCAGCGGCCACATTTGTGATATTCAAGGTCCCTGACATCAATACTGTGAGAATGGCAGCCTTCTTAATTGTTCCCATTAAAATCAATCAAAGAAATCTGATTGGCTGTCTTAAGCTCCGCCCAGTCTTCTGAATTTTAACCCCAGTTACCTAGTCATGGTCAGTGCCAAGTTTGGGACCTCTGGTTTTAAAACTGTGAGAACGGCAGTAATCAAAAATTTTACATTGAAGTCAATAGGTGAAAACTGATTGGCCGTTTTTGGCTCCACCCACTTTTCCTAAATTTTGACCGCAGTCACCCAGTGAGTAATTGAGCCGAGTTTGGTACACCTAGCATTTAAACCGTGATAATAGCAGCAGTTTATCATTTTTAATTAAGGTCAATGGCTGAAATCTGATTGGCTGTTGTTGCCCCGCCCCTTTTTTTTCCTAAATGTGAACCACAGTCACTCAGTGACTAACATTCCAAAGTTTGGGAATGCTGTCATGTATTGTGTAAAAATGGCAGCATTTTTATTTTTTTCTATTGAAAATCAATGAATGAAATTCGATTGGTTGTTGGTGGCTCCGCCCACTTTTTCTAAACTTGAAGTGGAAACCCCCAGCGACCACATTTGTGATATTCCAGGTCCCTGACATCAATACTGAGAGAATGGCAGCCTTCTTAATTGTTCTCATTAAAATCAATCAAAGAAATCTGATTGGTTGGTTTTGGCTCCACCCACTTTTCTTAATTTTAATCCCAGTCCCCCAGTGACCAACTGTGCCAAGTTTGAGGACCCTGCCATTAACCGTCTAAGAGCGGCAGCAGTTTAACATTTTCCTATTTATTTGAATGGCTGAAATTTGATTGGCTGTTGTAGACTCCGCCCACTTTAGGTAAATTTTAGCCGAGTCACCCAGTGACCCACGGTGCCAAGTTTGGGAGAGCTCTAGCTTTAATACTGTGAGAATTACAGCTGTTTACATTTTCTCATTGAAGTCAATAGGGAAAATCTGATTGGTTGTTTGCGGCTCCGCCCACTTTTTTGGGTCCCCAAAATAGGACAGAATTTTTCAGTTTCACCCCATGACTAAATGAGCCAAGTTTGGTGAGTGTAACTTCAAAGCTGTACAAGTGGCAAAAGTTTCAAGTTTTCCAATGAAAGTCTATGGGGAAAAAAGGGGTCGTCGGGGGGTCGCCACAGGGGCACGGAGGTTGGGATCGCTTAACAAAGCACAAGCAACCTATTCGAGCATGAGTCGAACAAGTGTGCAAAGTTTCATAATTGTACTCCTAAAACTCTGGGAGGAGTAGCGTTTAGAAAATTGCTCAATTTTCATTGGGCGTTGGTAGCTCCGCCCACTTTGGGGTGCCCCCCCAAAATACTTATTTTTATTCGGGGTGACATCAACTATATGTGGTCCGAGTTTGGGGACTGTATCTTCAAAACTGTGCAAGTGGCAGCGATTTGAAATTTTTCCCTGTCAATCTCAATGGGAAAAAAGGGGTCGTCGGGGGGTCGCCACAGGGGCGGGGTGGGTCCCCAAAATAGGACAGAATTTTTCAGCTTCACCTCATGACTAAATGAGCCAAGTTTGGTGAGTGTAACTTCAAAGCTGTACAAGTGGCAAAAGTTTCAAGTTTTCCAATGAAAGTCTATGGGGAAAAATGGGGTCGTCGGGGGGTCGCCACAGGGGCACGGAGGGTGGGATCGCTTAACAAAGCACAAGCAACCTATTCGGGTATGAGCCGAACAAGTGTGCAAAGTATCATAATTGTACTCCTAAACCTCTGGGAGGAGTAGCGTATAGAAAATTGCTAAATTTTCATTGGGCGTTGGTAGCTCCGCCCACTTTGGGGTGCCCCCCCAAAATACTTATTTTTATTCGGGGTGACATCAACAATATGTGGTCCGAGTTTGGGGACTGTATCTTCAAAACTGTACGAGTGGCGGCGATTTGAAATTTTTCCCTGTCAAAGTCAATGGGAAAAAAGGGGTCGTCGGGGGGTCGCCACAGGGGCGGGGTGGGTGGGATCGCTTATTAAAGCACAAGCAACGTACTTTGCTATAAGAGGAATAAGTGTGGAAAGTTTGGCGCTTGCACCCCTAAAACTGTAGGAGGAGTAGCGTTTAGAAAATGGGGTTCGCCAATAATAATAATAAGAAGAAGAAGAACGAGCCAACATAATAATAAATGAAAATGATACCCCCTCTATAAATATACTTTATATTGTATAAAACCGCTCATATATAAAATCTGCAAATATATAAAAATAAACCATTTTCATAAAAATATACTTTTATAGTAATATGTGCCGTTGGGTAATCCTAAATAAAAAAAACTGCCATTTTAAGCGCTACTGGCAGTTCATATGAGTCACAGTGCAAACAAACAAAGCAAGGGCACACATACATGTTAGGTCACACAGCTAATTTAATGGATAAAGTTCTGTCTTTTACACACACACTTCTTCCTGTTAAAGTTAGAGCTGCATTATTTCCTGTCAGGTGATCTCTGACGAAGCACACAGACCATCACAAAATGGGGGCTCAAGGTGTAAAAGGGCAATATTTACTGATATACTGTATATACCAGTTTGGTAAGATTCTTTAATAGGCAGATTAGTATGATACAATACCAATTGTTAAGTTTTCATTCTGGGGGTATACTGTATATACTCGAGTATAAGCCGAGTTTTTCAGCATCCAAAATGTGCTGAAAAAGTCTACCTTGGTTATACTCGAGTCAGTGGGCAGTAGCTGATATAGCAGTCACTTTTAATCATTCCTATACCAACAGTTCGCTTGGGGAGAGACTGCAATATCACACAGCACCGTCTGTTGGTTATATGAAAGAATAACAGTGCTCCCTCTGTTGGTTATATGAAAGAATAACAGTAACTGCAATATCACACAGCACCCTCTGTTGGTTATATGAAAGATTAACAGTGATGGCAATATCAAACAGCACCCTCTGTTGGTTATATGAAAGATTAACAGTGACTGCAATATCACACAGCACCCTCTGTTGGTTAAGCATCCCGCTTCTCATAGATTAAGCTATAGTACTATGTCATTAACATTTCTGCAGATTCTAATATTACCTTGCTTGGTAATTGTGTGCTTGCCTGCAAGGGCCTTACCCGAATGTTTTATTCAGATTGCTCTTATTACTCACAGATTTTATTCTCTCTTAATACATGGTTATTATTAAGCTTAACAGTCTTCTGTTTAATTGCCCACACCCTTCTTCTCAGA
This sequence comes from Xenopus petersii, assembly GCA_038501925.1. NCBI lineage: Eukaryota > Metazoa > Chordata > Amphibia > Anura > Pipidae > Xenopus > Xenopus petersii. The sequence continues at coordinate 70,041,461 of CM076674.1, read as the reverse complement.
GAACCCCAGCAGCACAAAGAAAGGAAAGAAAAATAGAACAGTTATGGGATGGAAACAATTGAAATAGTGCAGCAATATGCCAACAAATTGCAAAATATCCAGCCACATCCTTAGGCTTGTCTATTTTATGGACCACAAACTCAGAGTGGCCTGCTGAAATAGTAAGGTTACTACTGGTAAATGCATTTATGTAATTTAGCATTTGTATTAGTAAATTAGCCCTTATTAAAAATTAAAAAAATGTCAATGTAAAAGGTATCTGCAATGCAAACAAATTTCCTTTGTGTGCAAAATTGTTGCACACACAATAACATATATAAGGGACCACACATTCATGAATCAAAACGTAGAAATGTTTATTAAATCAAAAATGATAAATTACATAATATAAAATGTTACGTGTTTCGATGCCCAAAGGGATCTTCATCAGCGGTAAAAAAAAGTACTAAAGGGCAGCAACTACAATAAAATACAAATATTTATCACCACCCTTAAAGATAACACAGCTCCTCTCGACAGAAAAAAAATTTTGTTTCCTTAAAGCCAGTGAAATAATTAGGGACAGTTAAGTTCAGAACAAAATAACTGTCTAATAACAATACTGGGAACTGCAATGTTGTGTTGATTTTATGAATATTATAAATGAAAAGGCAGCAGGACAGGAAAGATATATTTGCAAAACATTGGATCACATGTCCTTCAGTTATGGCTGAACTACATCTCCCAGAGAGCATTAATATTAAAGCTTTGGCAGGTGTGTTAGTGCAACAGTTGTATTCATGTACAACTCATTATAGTTTTGTTTTTGAATCTCTACAAAGCAAGCAGCCCCCAGAACTAGCATTATCAACATCCCCCAGCATCCACAGTCGACAGAGAATGGTATAGTTAAATAGAGAGCATGACGAAAGAGATTGTGTTATAGTGCATCTTGTATTGCTCTGCAGTTACTTCTTTTCTCACTAAATATACCCTGTTATGAGAGATTATATCTGTGGGGAGCAAATCACAATACTACTACAACAAGTTCATCTTATATGGCAGACACTGCACTTGATAAAGTAGGACCTGGTCTCTCCTCAAGGATTTAACTCAGGGTTTGCTTGGAGCAGGCAGGCGAGGGCCATCTGTTGGCTAACTGTGGAAATGTTGCTAAATGAGCACAGTGTATGTCTGTATGTCTGATGTAAAAACCCCATGTTCCTTTCTGATTACAATGTATTAAGCCTTATCAATGCTTACCTAGTTTGCATGTCGTTCTGCTTTTTATGACATACGGTAAATACTGTAGTCTCATTTAATCTTCTACTTCCCTTACTGCGTGTTTATTTCCTCTCTGTGTTTAATTAGATTGCCTCTGTCACTGTATTAGCCTTGGCTGCCCACAAGTGCAGTGAATATCATCAGCAGGTATAATTAATGCACACAGCTGCCAGTGTAATAAGGTGTGCTATTGGTTAAAGTAAAAATAATATATATTTATATAACATACAGGACTGATTGTAAAAGCCTGCTTGTTTTCTATTGCATTCAAGATTCTTGCACTTTCAGTTGACTTTCAGTTTACGCATACTCAGACTAAAAACTAAAGATTTGCATTAGTATGGATTAGTACAGATTAGAAAATCACTTTTGGTAAAAAAAAAATGACTTGAAAGAGAGAAGGAATAGCTAGATTCCAGGTTAGTCAGTCCTACTGAACCAATATCTGTGCCTGTAGGGGCTTAGAAAACGAGCAACCAATTCTCCTTATTCACTCTGACTCGTTCCTTTGCTCTATGTTTCAACTGAATTTTTTTTGACATAACGCAGCTCATAATTCTAAATGTGTAGGTTGGTTAAAACAGAGCTAATTATTGTTGATAAATGTTTTCTGTAATTTACTACTGTTGTGATTGCAGTTGATATTGTGCTGAAGAATGTTGGGTAGCAGTGATTTCAGAAATCTCTGTCCGTGGTGCTGGAATGCTTTTAATTGTGTTTCTCAAGGCCATAAAAGCACAGTTGTGTTCCAAATGTATTGCTCATCTATAACGGGCTATGTGGAGAGCTATACAGACGTGTCTGATGAATTGCAAAGCACACTGCGGTAGGAAATTTCAAGTTTTCTAAGCACTTTAGCCCTGATAGGGTTATATTCGACACATAGGTGTGAGATTTGGTGGGTAACTTGATCGGATATAGATGCACAGTGGTTGGTAACAGGTACATTCTAAAGGATCTTTAATATGAGGCTATCAAGTTTTGCCACTATTCATGGATGGGAACAAATGTATCGGTTCTTAAATACTTTTAATGTGGGAACTAGGCACAGAGGGGAGTTGTAGTTGGAGAATTTTGCACACTGGCCCCTTGTAATGAAATGCATGTGTACTTGGAGCTATGTCACTGTGGGGACGGTAGATGGATTTTCCTGCCAAACACTTTGTATATAGGGGTAATTTTTATACTAGTTTGTGATGTTGAGAAACATGGTGCGACAGCTGAAACGTTAGTGATGGATTCTTAATAAATTATTCATTGTCCTATAAGTCCTGTGAGTGCAAATATGTGTAACTCCAAAGCAGCAAATGAACCACACTCGTAGGTCTTTTATTAACAAAAAGAAGTATAATTTTGTTTCAACGTTTCAGATCCTGAACCCGAGCTGTCCTCCTGAGTTCAGGAGCCAAACTGTTGAAATAAAATTACACTTCTTTTTGTTAATAAAAGACCTGTGAGTGTGGTTCATCTGGATATATTTAGTGTGGTACTTTGGATATTTATCTCTATAACCAGCTCCCAGGCATTCGTTATATTGGTTTTTGAGTGCACCAGCCTGGATTTTACTATATACTGTGTATATATATATATATATATATATATATATATATATATATATATATATATATATATACACAGTATATAGTAAAATATATATATATATATATATATATATATATATTCCCAAATCCGAGGTGCACACCGTTGACTAGATTTTTGCCCGGGTGCCAGCATAAAGGATATATTGAACATAAAGCAGGATGCGGCACTCATAGGGACTTGATGCAAAAACAAAAAACATTTATTGGACTCAACGTTTCGATCCCCCACAGGGAAGTTCATCAGGAGAAAAACAGCAAAAAAATAGTTTTTCAAGGCAAATGGCATGTGTCTTTGCAATGAATCCAAACTGTGCAGGAAGCTGGAGCTAACTGATCCTGAGATGGAGCTGAATGATTCATATTTAAATAAAGTAACAACAGATTTGTGTGTGTGTTATGGTACCAGTACAGCCTTTGTTACAGTGTTGTGTTTGTTGCTGTTACAGATATGCAACCTTCACCTATGTCACTGAGATATTTAATATACCAATAAATAGTGTTAAAGGGGAACTCCAGCCAAATACTGAAAAATACAATTTTGCATAAAGGAAGCTAAAAACACTTGCCGATATATATAAAAATGTCAATGATGTTACAATTATTTGTAAATGTAATTGCTATTGAAAGTAGGGATGCGCCGAATCCTACTTTTAGGGATTTTGTGGAATCCTTCACACAGGATTTTGTAGAATCGTAAAACTGAATCTGAATTCTTTCCCAAGGGTCGTAAATGAGTGTTCTGCAGCAAAGATTAGACAAACTTGCTGAATCAGTGTGCACGTAAAAACTGACACATTTTTAACACTTCATATGGTTCAAATTCAGTTCTCCCAGGCTCTTGGAATCGACCCAAACCACATCCTGCTGAAAAAAGGTTCAGATTTGTCTGAATCCTGAACCAAATCCTGGATTAGATGCATCCCTAACTGAAATCAATCTTGTAGTCCTTTACTATTTCCTGCCCTGTGGATCCAGACTACATGTACCTCTTAAATTCCTTCAACCAAGGCTCCAGTTCCCACAATGCTTTGCATTTTTTGTGAATAACACATCTGTGGAGAATAAGTGTGAAAAGCATTATGGGAAATGGGGTATTGGGTAAAGGCGAGCAGACTTTTGCTGTATTGTGTAAACTGCCCTTGTAGTCAGAACTAGATATGCAAGGAAAAGCAAGCGACATACAGATACTGCTTTCAATAGCAGATACAGTTTGAAACTACTTTAAAATCACTGACTTTGTAAATTTATGAATACTGCAAAGTTGCTTAGAAGTGCACTTCGCTAAATTGTATTTATTTGAGTGTTTGTATTTCCCTTTAATATAAACCCAATGTACCATTGGTTCAAATTAGCCAATGAGTCCCTTATGAAGCCCATCAGGCAAGTTAGCGAATCGACAGTATCTTTTGACTTCAACTTCCATGACAGCCAGGTTGATTGATTCTTTGCTTAATGCTCTGAGGCTACCCTATTGTACTTTTGAAAATGTATGGCTACAGATAAAATCTCTTATATTTGACTCTATGATATTTAATATAAAGATTCTGGAACAATAATTCTGGAACAATTTGTTCTCACTCAAAATTATAGTGTCTGTTAATCATACCCTGGCAGGAAGGCAATCTGCTCCCTTATTGTTAAATGCAGGCCAGACCCTCTAGTGGGATTTTTCTTGCATTCAGCTCTTAGAACACATAAAACTCCCAGTTACATTTGCTGAGAAAAGGGCAAGAAAAAGCACACATTGCTGACAACTACTACTTATATTGCATGTATATTGCTACTTATATATGGCATTTTTTAACATGATCTGTAAAACACCTTGGAATACCTTCCCCATTACAGATGTCAATGCAGATTTATAGTATTACAATCGACTGTCATTACACAAAACACAAGATAATCTGAGGAGTCTGAAAATAATCAGATACAGAAGATTACAAGTCAGCATTGTATGGGTTCACCTCAACTAGTGATATGTACACCGATTTTGTCTTTAAGGTGGATTTTGACGTGACAGTACTCATTGAACAGAAATATACGCAGTTTTCTACATTTCTTTAGGAGACTAATCACTTGGCCCCCTTTGATCTGGTTGTTCTTTCATCCTTCAGTCTTTGTTTACATATAGGAAATATAACAAAACTATCTCCTTAAATGTCTTCATATGTTTCTGTTTTCGTCTTAACTATGAATAAATTAATAAGTGAGATATGGCATCTGCACATTTTACATTCATGAAAATGCTGTAAAAAAAAAAACATCAGCTACGCAATGAAAGGAATAAAGCAGGCAAATGAATTAGAGAATATTAGCTGCAAGGACACTTTTACCACATATGTAATCTGGCTCCCGCATTAGTTTGTGAGTCCTAAACATGCAAGGTCAGGCAGTAGTTTGAGTTGGTATCTGTGAAAGGCAACAACATGATGTATCTGTGCGGCTATTACTGATTTGATGCAGTACTTTTTGTTGTACTTTTTCCTTGAAGACAGGGTGACAAGTAAAAAAAGGCACACTGAAAATATGTTATTTTATACGTTTCAAAATTCATATGATCAACACGGTTCATTCAACCACAAAGGCAAACAATACCAGAAATATTCAAAAATGTCTATTTATATTGTAAAGTAATGAGCCAAGTGAAGAATTTGCCATCCAGTGGCATGTAATACAAAAGAAAACAGCATAGCATTGCTAATAGCAGGAACCCACCAAATGATGTGGTGATGTGGGGTCTGAGTGGGCATGCTTCAACTTGAGGAGGTCACCAATATATCACAGAGTGAACAGGCACTTACAGAAACATGGTCATGGGTTTTAAAAAATAGTACATCTTTATTGTAGGAACATGCTAGGCTAGAGACAACCTTATGCATAGTTTGGTTTGGTAAGTCACTATGATTAAATGCCTCAAAGCTCTAAATGCAAAGAGCTACCTAAAGGTGGCCATAGATGTAACAATTATGATCTTTCTTGGAAAAGATCTTTCCAAGAAAGATTGTTTGTTTCAATACACACAAGTAGAGCTGGATCGTCAGATATACAGGTAGAAACAATAGAATTCTACCTGTATCTGACGATTCGGCACTAAACAGTGGCCAATGTTCAGGTGCCTTCAAAGGCACCTAATCAAAATTTTCCACCTGGGGCGATCAACAAACCGACTGATATCCAAGCCTTCTGCCAATATCGGTCGGCTCATTTCCTTGCCATACACGCACTAAATGTTACGAAAATTCATTTTATACGATATTATCGATGCTTCTATGGCCACCTTAAGACTATTTTCCTTCATTAATGCTGTACTATTGTATGGAACTTTAGCAAACATAGCAAGAATGAAGCAAGACAGCATATAATAACAAGGACTGTGGAGTGAAAAGGTAAGTATTCAACCCATTGTGAAGGGCAGAGCGAAACAACAGTGACGGTGCTTGTCTAAAAAGAACAGTAGTGGAATCCAATGATGCATATTTCACACAAACATTATTGTTCTACAAAGAGAACACAAACAATTTTTCAATTTTAATCATATTTGTATGTTTGTGTGTGTTGAAAAACATTTACAAAGGAGGTATTTGTAAAAAGAAATCTCCAAACTAGTGATGGGCGAATTTATTCGCCAGGCGCAAATTTGCGGGGAATTTGCATGATTCGCCGCCGGCGAATAAATTTGCAAAACGGCACGGAAATTTGCCAGCGTAAAAAGACTAGATGCCGTCGACGTTTCGCAAATTTTTTGCGAAGCGAAACGCCGCAAATTTGCCCATCCCTACTCCAAACTAAATAAATCAATCCAAAACAACTAATCTACAATTGTATACTATACCCATAAGGGAATCAATCAAAGCATAAAAGAAAACTCAAGTCCAAAATTATGAAAGTCCCGGTTGGTATGTTCCAAAGTCCAGCAAAACCACAGTCGGGCTTTCCTCTTCCCGTTCAAAAAACAGATTCAAATAAAATGAGTTGCTGTGTTCCTCAAACGACAAGTTGTTGAGGACGGAACAAAACAGGTAAAATAATATAGTGTAGTAGTTCTTTTAAAAATATTTTAAACACCCTTGTGCTATTAAGTGATTAATTTAGTGATAATACACTTCCTAGAGACAATAATTATAAAAAATAAAAATAAAAATAATTATAAGCAAAACACTTAATATATGTTGCATAAATTGCCACAATCATTCATGTGAATTTTTAAAAGATCGTGTTGCTATGTTAACGATTGTGCAACTCCCAAAAAATAATTAGTGACTTAGTGTGCGTTAAATAAACACATAATATTGTGAATTATAGAAAACCGTATCACTGTGTTAACGATTTTAGTAGAAGTAAATTTGCTTATTAAGCCAGGTGAAATGAGGAAGATGAATAGAGGTGGTAATTAAATTCAAATAGTAGTCCCCCAAAGGGGTAGGAGCCTCTAGTGGTATATTATACTCACAAGAGGGAGTTTAGTTCCAAGCAGTGTAATTAACCCCTTCTTCGATATGGGTCTTCTTGAATCCTTGGTGGACATAAATTAGAGCAGCATGTGTAGGTACTTTTAAAACATTTTAATAACTAATTAAAAGATACACTCACAAAATTCGCTTGATAAAAACATATGTAGGGTATCCTGGAGATCTCACTGCACTGCTTCCAATATTAGCGTCTTTCGTTGGCCGCTGCGCATCTGCAAATTTGCTTCTGCCGTCTCCAGTACTTCAAACTGTCTCCACTAACGCGTTTCGCCTGTCGGCTTCGTCCCAGAGTGGTGACGTATTCTCTTTGCGCTCGCTCTTTCAAGTCCACGTAGATTCAGATTTTTTTCAGATACCCTACATATGTTTTTATCAAGCGAATTTTGTGAGTGTATCTTTTAATTAGTTATTAAAATGTTTTAAAAGTACCTACACATGCTGCTCTAATTTATGTCCACCAAGGATTCAAGAAGACCCATATCGAAGAAGGGGTTAATTACACTGCTTGGAACTAAACTCCCTCTTGTGAGTATAATATACCACTAGAGGCTCCTACCCCTTTGGGGGACTACTATTTGAATTTAATTACCACCTCTATTCATCTTCCTCATTTCACCTGGCTTAATAAGCAAATTTACTTCTACTAAAATCGTTAACACAGTGATACGGTTTTCTATAATTCACAATATTATGTGTTTATTTAACGCACACTAAGTCACTAATTATTTTTTGGGAGTTGCACAATCGTTAACATAGCAACACGATCTTTTAAAAATTCACATGAATGATTGTGGCAATTTATGCAACATATATTAAGTGTTTTGCTTATAATTATTTTTATTTTTATTTTTTATAATTATTGTCTCTAGGAAGTGTATTATCACTAAATTAATCACTTAATAGCACAAGGGTGTTTAAAATATTTTTAAAAGAACTACTACACTATATTATTTTACCTGTTTTGTTCCGTCCTCAACAACTTGTCGTTTGAGGAACACAGCAACTCATTTTATTTGAATAAAAGAAAACTCACTTGGTTAAGCAATCAAATAACAGCCTATGGAAAATATAGATTTTCTGAAAAAGGTTAATGTATATCTAAGAAGCAGGATAATTTACTTTCTCATTCAAACCAGGTGTGTGGCATAAAATAAAAAATCTTTTCTGCTTGTATCCTTGATTATAATGTATTCCTGGCATTCCCCCTATTTGTAACGTTTACATGCTCTGTCCCCAAAAATCTAGGGAAAGACTCATTGTAACTAAATTATACACAATGCTTCTTTGGAACCTTCCCTGGGCACACTAAAGTGTTTGAGAAATATCTTTAAGCTTTTCACCACAAATTATAGCCCATAAGTGCAGATAAATTATATAATGGGTGGTCTGGCACACCATTCTTTGTTTAATTGAATCTACAAAACTAGTGAAGATGCCAGTAGGTTGTCCCTACAAACATGTATTTACATACAGAGCACTTGTAGCATTTAAAGTTGCCAGGTTTAGAATGTTTTAGAATGTTAGAAGGTTTAGAATGTTGCCATTTTTAAGACAGTTGAATTTTTTTCAGCATCAATAAATAGACTTTCAAGTGTGACTTGAGTATTTTTCTGCAAGGATTATCATTAACCCATTAGTTTAGACAGGGACGACTCTCATCCACCTGCCACCCTGAGGTGACTCACTAGAAGAGACAAATTTCCAGTTTAATGACCAGAAATGCATCTCTTAAAATTACCAGGAGTGGCTTTTTGCAGCTTCTGTTAACTTGTGGGGCTCTGCCGGTGAGTTTCTCAACTCATTTGCACACACCCCCTGTGTTAACACATTACACATTCTTTTACTGATCATTTTTACATTACAATTTACAACAAAATGTCACAAATTCCACTTTATGTGAAGTAGGTTTAGCACCTACTCACCATAGTCGGAAAGAAGAGTGTCACCGTGATCTTTTAGAAAAGGGGTAAAAAAATCCAGGGCTCTTTCTGAATAGTGCAAAAAAGCATAATTATGAGAGAAAATTGGAGGTAATTTCCCCTAAAACAAAAACCAAGTGTTTATGTATTAGGAATTATGAGGAAATGCACAGTTCATGCACAATCTAGTGGAAAATAGGTTCTCATCCAGTGTAGGATGCTTATGTGTTTATCAAGAAATCTACCCTACTGGAAATAAATTGCCTGAGCATTGTTACCAACATCTTCCCTAAAAAGCCATTGGGTTATTCATTAATAGATCACTTGTAATTGAAAGGGCTGAACAGATAAATAATCGATTTTATTTCCTGTAAGCAGAGCTCACCCAGAGCACATAAAAATGTATAAAAATAAGGGACATATTTCCTTAAGTGTGAATTTCTCCTCAACTAACATTGACAATGTGTATCTCATACTGGCTAAAATTATAAATCCAATATGCTATTGCAAGAGAAATGTGGTGAAGATTCTCTAGAGAATTTACACCATGAAGAAATTAGGGTGAAGAAAGTGAAGTAGACAATGAGATGCAAGTTGCTGCTCTATCTTTATAATGGTAGTTCCGCAGCCTGAACCTGTCAATTTGCAAAAAGGATTTTTACCAATGCAATGCAAACAAAATTCAGCAAAACTTGTTATGCTCTCCTTTTGGTAAAGTGGTAATGTGGGCAATTTTAATTTTGGGGAAAATGTTCCAAATTTTTTTTAAGCTTGAATGTGCTATGGGTAAGCTTGACTATGCCACGGATAAATTGACTTGGGCCACATCAACATTTGCAAAAAAATCACACAGCAAAAACAAGAGCTAGTAACAACTTATTGCCACCGGGATCTTTTTCGGCATTTGTGAGCATATTTTTGAAAATCATCAATATCAATCATGCATTCATAAAATCATGGGAAAACCGCAAATCTCAATTTTTTTCCCATGCATTCTGAAGCAAGTTGATAATGTATCATTGATTTGTGTGTTTATCTCAATAGATTATTAATTATTTATTTTTAGGGGATATTAGGTAAATTGTACAAAATTGTGGGAAAAAACTCAAGGAGTTTCCTTGATCTGAGAGAGTCATGTGACAACAACATTGCAGTTAAATACAAGTTTTTCCTAATGGGCCTCTTGGTGTAAAGTTTGTGTCCTTTGCTACATTAACCCTTATTTTTTTTCTCACTGCCAATGACTCACTCTTTCCAACATACTACGCCGATCGGGTGGATATGGTTGGTGGTGGCAGGAAGCCCAACACCTACAAGCACTGGATTTGTAAAAAAGTTAGGCCAACAGTGCACACTGACCCTAACCTTTAATAACACACTGTAAGGGGGTTATTTACTAAGCTCCGAAACCCGGAATTCCCCGAAATCCGAAAATTTTTTGATTTTTTGTTTTATAATAGGCTTTTAAAAAAAATCACAAATGTTTTGGAATTTACTAAACCCAGAGGGCTAAAAAGCCCGAATATAAAAACACGGCATCTCAAACCTGTTGAGGTTGCACGAAAGTCAATGGAAACAGTCCCATTGATTTTTGGTTGTGTCGGGATTTCGGGCAATTTCACAATGTTTTCGGGTGAAAACTCTGAAAAATTTGGAGTTTTCAGGGAAGATTCATGAAAAAATCGTGAAAATCTGAGCTTTTCCTGCAAAGGTAATTTGTGGGAAAATGTAATAATAAATAAGCGTTAAAAACCCGAGCAGCTTAGATCAGAGTTTGTAGCAGCCGATACTGAGATAAATTCAGACCTCAACTGTAGCACGGAGCAACACATGGAGTCGGACTTTAAAAATCAAATACTTTATTCGTCCATTAAAATCAGTACCATAATTATTTGTGTTAAATGTGCCTGTAATGCTATAATAACACACAAAATACTTATATGAAAAAATATTAATAATGTGTAGTGATGGACGAATTTGCGCCATTTCGCCAGAAAATGTGCGAAATTCGCGTTGTCGATGGCGGGCAAATTGTTTCGGGCATATTTTCGTAGGTGTTTCGTGAATTTATTCGCTGGCGGCGAATCACGCAAATTCGCTGTGAATTCGCGCCTAGCGAATAAATTCGCCCATCACTAATAATGTGATATGTGTTATTAAACTTCCAGACGGCATAAACAATATGATATATTTTTATCATGTTATAATCACTTCATTTCATGCTATTTTTTTGTTATTTAATTTCACTTGTTTTACCTACCTACTTTATCTGTATTGCTTTCAGGAAGAAGAAAGATGCTGGCACTACCAATCAGCTTAATATAATGCTCAGCTATTAAACTAATTTGCCTCTGACAGCCATTTCAAACAGTTTTAAGTGGCTGAAAACAGTAACCTTTAATAGAGAGAGGCCTTTTGAACAGAACGGCACAAATCTTGTACTAGTGAAATTCTATAAATGATAATAGCTTATTTACATGAATGCTTACCTGAATTAATAAACTAGAAATGTGTTAATCTAGATCATGATGTTCAGTATAGTGCCTTTATTAAACCCCAGTATATGCAAACACTGAGCAATCATGAACTTGCAATTGAATTATAATTGCTTAGTGTGCTGAGTCAATGTTCTCCTTAAAGTGAAAACGTCATTCTAGATCTAAAGTGTAAATTGATAAAGTAAATATATCTGTAGGTACAGAACCTCCCAAAAGAGCACCAGTGAACACCCAGTACCTGTGAAGCACTATTGTGTCACCATGAGAGTCAGATAGCTCACTCCCTCTCCCTTGCTTGACTAGTACATTACAGCAGTGTGCTTTAAAAGATATATTAGCCTTCTGGAAAGCCAGCTCTCAAAATTCACTACATAATGTATAACATATTAATCAGTCCCTAGTAAAACTGCATGTTAGCGTCATAATCTGAATCCATCTAAAATCTCATTTTATATATTAATTATATTGTCACTTTGAAGAATATAGCAATTTTTCTTGCTGTCATTGAAAATTTGGTGATTTCATATTCTGCACTGAAAGACCTATTGTCTATGTCTAACAATATTTTAGACCTGTAACATAATGACATTTTCTTCTGTATCATCCAACATTGATGGCCACCACATACAGAACAAAACAAAAAGACCAAACTGGTAAAATATGAAAAACATCTGTATTTAATGTAATTCAAATGACGCCATCATATATATCTGCATCGTTACAAAACCACAAAAATAGAATTCCTGGGAAAGAAGCTAAGTTTTGCAGCAAAAATTAAAATTTTCAATACCCTATACGATGAAGCTCACCCAATGAATTTTAAAATTCCGCCAGGGTATATGATTATAAGATGCCAACCAAGAGTTGTCTTGCCCTTATTCAGGCTCATCAGTAAGTGACATCTGGCCAGCACCTTTACTGGCTGTGCCTTAAAATCCAGTAGATGAGCTTAATCTTATATGGTATTGCACAAAATTACAAATTTGGAACTTTCTGCTTCCATCCCGATAAAAGATGGGGCTCTTCTTACTTTAAATGTTCTGCGTTTGAACTGTTCCCCTATGATTAGCTCCAATGTCTACCTGTAAGCCCCAGTGAGCTTCAGCTTTTAGGGTATCCCATGAAATTGGAATATTTTGTTCTGTGGCTTCCTCCCCTTGTTCCTAATTGTTTTGCTTACAAATAAGGTGCGGGTTCGCCGCTAATACAATACAAATACTTGACAGCAATAGGAATTTCTGTTTTTTCACATCTTTTTTGTTAGTTACTTAGTAGCTGAGGTTGAAACACATATATCGATCAAACAATAGCTTTTGATGCTGCCTCCAATTTGCCTTAAAAGCTGAGAAAGTAACTTTCTGACTCCAAGGAACCAATTAACTAGTATTGTACTACGAGTATTTATACAAGGATCTTTGAAATCTTTCTTACTTGCTAAAAGGCTTCCAGTTTATTCTTGTAATTACCATATTTTCCAATATAGCTGCTTTCATTACTTCACATTTCTCACTGACAAAAGATCCAACTGGAAAGATCTACTACTGAACAAGGCACTGAAGAATTCTATTGTCCCCTTATGTATTCATACTGTATATAGTGATCCCTAAGCAACTTTCCTTGAGTAATAATCGTTGTCTCCTACACACTTCCCTAGGCTCTTTTTAATTCCATAGTCTTCCTTGTTAATCAAAACAATACTGTCCTTTGATCCCATATAATGTTATTTTAATACAGAGGAATAACTCCCTTGCCTGACTGTATTATCTACATGTATCCCCTATCAGCAAACACAGATACAATGTTTTCAGTGTTCATATGTACTGTAAGCCATTATTACGCATACCCAATACAACAGGCCCCAATGCAGAACCCAGGACCCATTTAAAGCCATAGATGAGATACACAGAACATATAGGATATGGTACATTCTACCAATATTGACACAAATACACTTTGCCTACCAACATTTGAAACCTATTTTGCCACAATATTTCGATGTATTCAGCACACACATAGCCGCAGTTCAAGCTTTGTGACTACATTTATGTAAACCATTGCTCACAAAAAATAACATTTCCTATTTGTTGTGTTAGGTTTGTAGACTGGGCTATGTTTATGCCTTGCTAGATTGTAAATAATCAGCATAGCAAACCAGATCCCAATTTACAAAAAAGCTATCCATGTTCTATATTTTCAACTTTTACCATTTTATTTTATGATTAACAAAGTCTGAAGATTTAAATATAAAATCCACAGTCAAATCTTGAATAAAATACAAAATTTTATATAAGTGCAGTAGTTACTTACATTGTCACAAAAAAGAAGAGCACTCATGTATTAATCATCCTAGATATTTATTTGTAAATATCACTGGTTTGATATTATAAGGGGCACTGTTGTATCCATAAAAGTGTTAACTAGTGCAATTTTCCCTTACTGGTATGGCTCATTTTTTTTCTTGTATTCCCTTGTTTGCATATTATTTTAAACCTATATATATATATATATATATATATATATATATATATATATATATATATATATATATATATATATAGATATATATATATATATATATATATACAGGTATATATATATATATATATATATATATATATATATATATATATATATATATATTTAATTTATTCAGTTATTTATTCAGTTTGTTTGTTTGTTCCACATCTTCCACATCTGGGTGACAAAATCATATATAGTGAAAAGTAGAACTGACTTTTCCTAATGAAAATAAATGGGGGAACTTACAAATTGCCAGACACTCGAGGCAGCAAACTCTTTGTCTGTTTTCATCATGCTTTATTCAAATCAGTCATGTTTACCAAAACAATTAAATTATGATTTGTTGGTACTTTTTTGCTTTGGCCTGCCCATCAATGCAGTGTTTGTAATAGCACTCAGGCTCACTTGAGTTTCTGTCTAGTACACAATTTCCAGCAAATAAATTTGCTCATGTTAATCCAGTTTTTTGGCTCAGTGTTCCATTTTCTGATTCTGGTTCTGCTTGTTTTTGCCTCTTAGACTGGCTCTATTGATTTTTTTCTTCAACATTACCTGTCAAATCTATATTCATAATATAATCATAATTTAATTTCTGCCTTTGCGTTATCCATCTGCCTGCTGTTTGCTTTGGCACTGTTTGCCTGGTTTCCATCAAGTTTGTGTACTTGATGTTTTGCCTGCTGATCTGGTCCCACAAGACTTTGTTTGATCTTACCTTGGATTTCTGCTGCAAGTTTGCAATGCCTGCAGTTCCAGTATAAATAAATTTGCAGCAAATTTCTGCATTTCGCCACTGGCGAATTCACAAATCTCCCTCGAAAATTCACTGGTGAAAATTTGCAATTTCCAATTTTCATGATTTTTCCATGAAAATGTTAGAATTTCACCATTTTTTTGTGAAAACGTTCAAATTTCATGTTTTTTTTGTGAAAACTTTGGAAAACGTTCAAATTTCCCAACCATTTTGTTTGCACTGTATAATATAGGACAGTTATAAAAACGTTTAAAGACCCATAGCCTTTAGCATTCACTGGAAGCATGCAAACAGGGCACACATAAACAATAACATAGTGAGTATGTAGAAAATGAACTGCAGTAATGTAGTGGTGATTTGATGAGTTCTCCTGTGTGCTGCATAATGCTGAATTTAATGTTTAATGTATTACAACCTGATACAAGGGAATGGAAAGTAAAGTACTGCATTTGCATGTTCAGATTTTTATACCTGCTGTTCAAGACATAAAGCTGGTGACTTGGGACTCATTATTAAATAGAAATGGCTCAGGTAGAATTATGATGTGTATGGCTGGAGGCAGTGTAAGAGGAATGCATGCTTACGCAGTTTTAACTAAAAAACATAATGCACATTATAAAGTTAAACAGGGTGACAGTGCTTACCAGCTAAATCACCAATAACAATGCTGGATATAATGAAAAATATATATGTTTTTAAAAATATATGTATTACACAGTACCATATAAACACAACAGCATAACTCAGAACTAAGAACTAATCTACCCAAACAAGGACAACCAAGCAATGCAAGGCAAAAATCAGCCTCAGGTTTCTAAAGATGTCCAAAAATGTGGAGGCTGGAGAAAAAGAAGATAAATAATGTGTAAATAATTTCAAAATAAAAAATAAAAGGGGGAAAACCTGGAAATAATGTGATTGCTGAATAGAGAACAACCAATGCCAGATAAAAGTAAAGAGCAGAAACGATGGGAGACACAAGAGAGAAGGGGGAAAACATGAGCAAATTTAAGAGTTCTTAAGATACAGTACCTATAATTAATCAATGTAGATTTACATAGGACACAGAATTGAATGACTTCTTAACATATTACTTATTGTACAGTTATGGTATCAGTTATCATTAATGGTCAGATGTTTTTCTAGTAAGGAGTCTTCAAAATTTGGAGCACAATGTCTTAAGGCTCTTAAAATCATTTAAACATTTATACAATAAAAGCAGGTAATAGGTTTGTATTGTCATCAATATGGATTTGTGCTAACATGGAATATATTAAGTGCAACTTATGGTCTTTATATTACAAACAAGATGCAAATTACTCAAAAATGTTTTTTTTTTTTAATGAGGACAATATACTAAAGCCAATACTGTATATAGGAGATTCTGGATAATGGCTTTCCCATACGTGTGCATACCTATTTATACTATAGGTTTTACTAATAAACTATAGAAATGTACAAGAGAATCTCACAGTCATACTTGAATGTACATCAAAGCTTTTTAAAGTTTGATGAAGCATTACTATGAACCTTTGTGCCCAAAACCTTTTGAAAAGCTTCAATTGTGAACTCTTTCCTTGGCATCTACTAATGCTGTGGCACTAAATGATCATGACTATATTAGAGAATGAATCTTTTGTAACTCTTGTTCAGAGGCATCTTCGTCAGAGGCATCTACACTTATGATATTCAACTTTGGCCAGGAAAATAGATAAAAGGGGCATACCTAGGGTTGCCACCTGGCCGGTAAAAATGATGGTTGATCCCAATGTTATTAATAGGGAAAAAAGATAAATATATAGGAAGGTGGCAACCCTAGGCATACCCCATAGGAAGTATTTGGCATATTACGGGGAAGAACTATGATGCATTATAAAATGCAACTTTTGGATGTCATGCCTTTGGGTTATCAGGTGCTGGTTATTATCTCATCGATTGTTAGCCACTTACATGCACTAACCACTGTTTCAAAACCAAAAGTCATTACCTAGATTGGGACTGAACAGAATATTGGGTCATTATATTATGATACATATATGCAAACCCTTGTGGATTAGCTCTCATTTCAGAGGGTTATGACTGGCACCATTTTAATTTAACAGTAAACTCTATGGCCCCAGTGATACATAACTTAGACATTTTAATTTGCTCCTAAATATTTTTCTGTTTCAAGCAATGTGTAGATTTCCTACGTAATTTCTGAACACGCTGATTTGCCATATGGTAAGCAAGATGTCAGGTAATGCATTACAAGCATTTATTTTATTAATTTTACAGAATTATATGTACATAATGTAAAATTAATTTGTGATGATGCATGGACTCATGCTCCTATGGCTTCTGTCCATCTCAACACAGCTCTCTACAGAGTTCTACGGTAGCAACGTGGGTCCTGTCAGGGATCTAAGATTTATGGTTTGAAACTATTAACTTTATTACTTTTGGATTTAGATCTTTTTTAATATGTAAAATACCATGGGGCAGATGTATCAAGGGTCGAATATCGAGGGTTAATCAACCCTCGATATTCGACTAGGAATTGAAATCCTTCAACTTCGAATATCGAAGTCGAAGGATTTAGCGCAGAAAATTCGATCGAACGATCGAAGGATTATTCCTTCGATCGAACGATTAAATCCTTCGAATCAAACGATTCGAAGGATTTTAATCCAACGATCGAAGGAATATCCTTCGATCAAAAAAACTTAGGCAAGCCTATGGGGACCTTCCCCATAGGCTAACATTGACTTCGGTAGCTTTTATCTGCCGAACTAGGGGGTCGAAGTTTTTTTTAAAGAGACAGTACTTCGACTATCGAATGGTCGAATAGTCGAACGATTTTTAGTTCGAATCCTTCGATTCGAAGTCGTAGTCGAAGGTCGAAGTAGCCCATTCGATGGTCGAAGTAGCCCAAAAAACGCTTCGAAACTCAAAGTTTTTTTACTTCGAATCCTTCACTCGAATTTAGTGAATCGGCCCCCATGTGTTTACTCTCCTAATATTGTGATTCCATCTCAAAATTCACTGAACTTTTTTATTTTGAACAAAAGCATTGCTAGTGTATGTAGTTCTGAGTTAACAGATTAACAGTGTTTGGATAACTTGAAATCATGAGGGAATTCTCCCTAAAACCTTCTCCATCGAAAAGGGGGTTAGGTCTTAGTGGGTGGGCCAAAGCTGGGGGCAGGATTGATTTGAACCTATTGTCTGTGTTGTGGAGTGGGTTTTGATGGTCTGCTATTTTAATTAGTTTCACCTGGTTATTATTATAAGCTAAGGGGGTGGATGCATCCCTCCTTCTCACTTTTTGTCAATATTTAAGTTTTTAATTTCTTTTTAAACTGATAATAATGTCTATAGGTTTTTTAAAATGAAACTGCTGGACTGTACTTTATTGGGACCTTTTCTCCAGTATAGCAGTCTGTGTTGTTTATACTGTATGTGTATATACTGTATATATTTACAATGTGTTGTGTGTGCGTTTATTGCACTGGGAATATTGATAGTTAGCTATTTTAGAAATTGCACTATGTTTCCAGATACGACCCATCTGCTCTTTCTAGTTTACCGTATTTGCTAATTTTTAACCCAGTGCCTTGGCAATAATCCTGAATTTGCATCACAGTCACTTGATCATGGTAACATGTTCCATACACCTTCCCCTTACTGTCTCGATAGCAAATCTGGAATCCATTCAATTTTTTTTACTGTATATGCAACGGACTGTAAAAAGCATAGACAGAAGGTAAAACTTATGTTGGAGCATTTATAATGTGTAAGGTTAAATGCACACTAACAAGCTATGCAGACTGATTTGTTTATAATAAATATAGTACTGTATGTGAAATGAGAATTCTTAAAGTCCCTTGGATTCAACCTATAACTTCCATTTAGTGTGTCCTTTTAACTGTCATATTGTTGGGCTCTGTGTAGACCCGAGACACCTGCCAGCCCCCCCCCCATCTGCTCACAATGTATGTGCAAAAATGTAATAGTGTAGGTCAACTTTTCAGTTCTACAATTGACCTTTGGCCTTGTAGCTGCCCCCTGTTCCATGACTACTTTCAGTTGCCACCAGCAATCTCCCACCTCCATCCAGAGAAAAACTACACGTTAGCAAGTTAGTATATGAGGGTTTTTTTTGTATTATGAAAGTTGTCAGGCCGATTTATTGAGGCTTAGCCTCCCCAAGCTTTAATGAGAATCCATCTATAAAACAGACAAGTAAGGAAGAAGGAGGGAATCTTACCAATTGTTATAAGTAAAGGGGAAGGGTGCTATAGTTGATGCAGAATTGTCAATCTAGGAAGCTTAACTTTTCCAACAAATACCAGTGGTATTCTAAGTGAGGCTTAAAAAAGAGAAGAGAGTCTCTCTTTCTTAAAAGCCGCAAAAGCAGGTGGCGGGGGAGGATCTAGCCCACAGGTTGAAGCCAAGATTCAGGAGACATTTACTCCAAGTGATGCTATTTCGCAGAGAGGTAAAAGACCTTTTATACTATGACCAGAGGTAAACAAGTTAGGGACCACCGTGTGGGGTTTAAGACATTTACATGACATATATGTGTATAATTCTGGAGGGGGGTGCTGCATCGGAAGCTGGTGGACTAGACATTGGCATATAAGTTACATTTCCTAGGATCTACCCCATTGTAGTATGTTTTTCAAGAGTTGTTGCAGCAACACCCAGAATGTCTAAATATGTGGTCTGGTCAATGGAAACATCTGTGGGAAAACACAGATCTACTTACTGGGGATATCAAAATTTATAGCATATAACAACTAATTCAAAACGTTTTTTATTTTAAATGAATTTTGTTATGTATGTACGTATAAAATATCTTGCAGGGTGACAGTGTGACTATGGTTAAATTGAATGAAAGTTCATAAATATTCATAAATAATGAAAAGATAATACAGGTGGAGCAACCATTTTTGATGCGTCTGGTGCACGCAATGCACAACAAACACCCTTCAATTCAAATGGAAAAAGAATGTGTTTGTTCATGCCAAGTTCACAAGTTATGCTTAGACAAAATGCCATCTGTAAATCTATTATGGGCATTCATGGAAATCTTACAGGTTAAGTTCAACTCAGCAGGGCTTTGAAACATACAGTATCTTGGGTATGAGATAACAGAAGCATCTACAGAATGTTTCTTCCCTCTGGTTATTTCTCAACAACGATAAATCCAACAGAAATGATGTGGGTTAATGTCTTGTTTTATAGCATCACAGCTATATTTCTTATTCTTGTAATACATTTTATTTGCTTTCAATACTTAGATTTTTGACAGTGTGCTCAAAATATTTCATTGATTTGCCTAAAACGAACATAAGCAAAAACAAAAGATACCTGCCCATGACCTGCAATAACCTGTCATTGTAACTGACAAATTATAATATGTCAGGGAATGTCTGATAAAGTTTCACTTTATTTTTGTGTTGTTGTTTTGTTGATGTCCACATTTTTTAGGTTTTTAAGGATGGGGGGGCTGTGGATTTTCACTGTTTTTGGATACACGGGTCCTTGAGAAAGGTCACGCTGTAGTGACTAAACCACTGGACTTTATAATGTAATTGCAATAAATATCACAGTTGTTTTTTTAAGACCCATTGAGTGCAGAACTTTTATCTTTTTAAAGATATTGTTTTATTTGCACCAGCTGTTAATGGAGCAGATGGTGTACACTTTTGAGCTTGCTCTCTCTGTTTCTTTACATGTATATACAACACCAAATACAGCAACAAAACCTAGATGCTACGACAGCGCTCCTGGAATGTAAATGCAGAAAAAGTTTTATTACTCAATGTTTCTGTCTCACACAGAAAACTTCATCTGGAGTGGAAGACATTGCATTATTGTTTAGCAATCCTGTAAGTCCTGTGAGTGCTGTCCTTGGCCCTGTAGGCAATGTATATATATTTTGTATACATAGTTGCTACTGTATATAATAATGATGATACAGGTATAGGATTCATTATCAGGAAACCCGTTATCCAGAATTCAGAATTATGGAAAGGCCATCTCCCATAGACTCCATTTTGTCCAAATAATCCGCATTATAAAAAGTGATTTCCTTTTTCTCTGTAATAATAAAACAGTAGCTTGTACTTGATCCCAGCTAAGATATAATTAATCCTTATTGGAAGCAAAACCAGTCTATTGGGGTTTTTAACACATACATGATTTTCTAATAGATATTTGGTATGAAGATCCAAATTAGTTATCCGTAAAAAAACCCAGATCCCAAGCATTCTGGATAACAGGTCCAATACCTGTAGTAATAACAATACTATATCTGTATTCTGGCACTGTCAGGCTAAGAAGGGAATAGCATATTGGCTTTTGACATGTCTGATCTCCTTGTTTTTCCATCTGTGTCTGGCAGCA
Source organism: Xenopus petersii (assembly GCA_038501925.1). Taxonomy (NCBI): domain Eukaryota; kingdom Metazoa; phylum Chordata; class Amphibia; order Anura; family Pipidae; genus Xenopus; species Xenopus petersii. The sequence continues at coordinate 70,020,044 of CM076674.1, read as the reverse complement.
TAAGATAAATGTCTATAGTAAATCTGTCTTTGCTGGTAGGCTTCTCTTGTTTTCATTTTGACATGCACAAATATATTTCTTGCAGATAAAGTAATCCATCAGACCTCTTTACCACTGAATATCTTACATAATGTTACAAATTATACAAATGTGATTTTTACTAACTGTGTGATTAGAGAAAAGAGGGAGAGAGGGCAAATTGTTCCATTGTGCCATAAAGGGTTAATATGTCTGTAGAGATATGAGAGATATTATAGGGAAGGCTGTCCATGTAAAGCTGTTCTTACCTGATCTGGCCATCCATATAGTTGACCAAATCCACCTGTGCAGATCCATCAGGTGTGGAGTGGACCACATACACAGCCGTATTAATGTGTTCATAGTCCAGTGCGATTTTCCGAATTGAGATCTGGCCTACCCATACCAGATATCAGTTGAGCAATGTAATGGTGATGGCTCGGTGAGGTCAGGGCCAACACTTCAAGGACCAGAAAAAGCCAACTAGATACCAGGGAAAACCAGGGTGTGACATCCTTGCATGATCCAGTACTTACTTTACCTTCCAGTTTATCCCACTTGTGCCTGTGTTTTAATAAACTTAATATTTTCCCAGTCGGTTTCCAACTTGGTCCTCACTTCAAACCTTATTGACCAGGGATCCTCTGGTTGTCTGTAGTAGCAGCCTCTGGTTTTCAGACAGGCAGGCAATCGTAAAACGCCCCATACATGAGAAATAAACTGCTAATTTATTAACTAATATACCTGTAAGCCATGCTATGGTCGACTTCATTCAAAGATAACACATTTCCTGCTCTGAATTTTAAAAAAAAAGCTGCACAGTGCCCATGCTACGCTCAGTAAACTTTTTGTGTGCCAGCTGCAATCTATTCGAAGCAGACAAGTGCACAGATGCCAGGCCCCTCTGAAGATTTTTTTCAGCAATCTCTCTTTTCATGCAAGTGTCGGAGTCACAGTGTGATTCACAGTTAGGTTTAATACAGTGATGCACACTCTCTTTGTCTAGAGAATGTATTAGCGCTAGCTGTCAAAATAAATGACTCCAACACAAAAGTGCATGTAGAAACAGTGATTTCTGAGTGGGGTATAGTGAAGAATAAGATGATTTGTTATCTGAACGGTACAGCATTTTTAGTGTTATTATTTTTAGAAATTTGAAGGTTATATTAAATATTCATTTTCGTGATAGTTCCCCTTAAGTGGTGTTAGGTTGACTTTTTCATGATTTATACTCAAATTTAAGTTATATATTCTTTCTTTGTTGCCTAGTTTTGGTTGCCCTAATATTGTTTTTTGCTATTTTCCTTTTTTTGTATTTTTTTTTAACTTGTTCATTCATATATACAAATTTGTTCAGTTTTGGACCTCCCCGTCCCTTTGTGTCACCCCCCCCCCCTTCATATTATTGTCCCATCCCTTTGTGTCATTGCCCCACCTCTGGTATCACTGGTGCCACCTCCTGTCTGGATTCCAAGGTAAGAAAAGATGGCAACCATAATACAAATGTGTGATTATAATACGTATAGCGCGCTTGCCATTAGGTGTAAAGGAAGTATATATTATTGCAATGTTTCTTCACATTGGATGTACATTGTGTAATGTAAAAATGTATAATGCTATGTAAACATGTAGCTCTATATTCAAAACTTTTCAGCATTTTAAGAAGTTTGATACCTTGCAGACTACAGTTGTTACTCTTGTTCATGTTATTAAAATATATCCTGTTTTTAGAATAAGTGCATGTTCCAAAAGCTTTATACAGTCCATTATCCAGAAACCCTTTTCCAGAAAGCTTTGAACTACAGGAAGCCCATCTACCATAGAGTCTATTTTAAGTAAAAAAAAATTTTTCCTGTAAAAAAACAGTAGCTTGTACTTGATGGTAACTAAGCTGTATGAATCTTTATTTATGGCAAAACTATTTTATTGGGTTTATATAATATTTAAATGATTTTAAGCATACAGAAATATATCTTATCCAGGAAACCTCAGGTCATGGATTCTATATAACAGATATTTATATACCTGAATTTTACTTATACCCTAATATACACTTATATAGTCTGAATACCTTATTCTGTGTGTGGGGGGCTGCTGTGAATAAAACACAGGCTTATATTTGCTTGAAGATGCTCTGGTTGTGGTTGTTTCTTCATCTTTTACTGCTTCTGCCATTTAAGTGAACCCCCACAATATATACATAGACATACAAATATATAATATTTTTTTTTTACATATTTGGTGGAATCCTGTTTTCATATGATAGAAAATTGCAACCGGGCATTGTTTAAAATATCACTGCTGGTCTTGATTGAATTTTGGAACAAATCAATTGGAATCATATTACGTCTTGTCTCCATTGTGTTCCCATAGGTCTAACTTTGCAAATATAAAATGAGTTTCATTTAAACTTGTAAAAAGACAAATCAATACACTGATAAAAGCATTAAACATACATAAAAGTGATGGGATACAAACTGAAACAGTGAAAGCAGTTGGTGTTGAGGATAATATCATAACTTATTATGGATCAGGAACATTAATGCTTATTGCAAACAGTCTATTACATAGAAGGATGTTCAATCTCCCTCTGGCTGAGTTGTAGCTGAGTGGATCCTTCCATTATAAGAATAGGTGTCAACACTTCCAAAAGCAGTTGTACAGGTAAGGGATCATTTATTAGGAGTAGGCAGGTGCCTAGGGTGCAACTATAAGGGGGGGATTTTTGTTTAAAGTCTGTGCATTGGCTTGGCCTACTTTTTAAACCCCAAAAATGTCAAAAGGTTGACCTGTTTTACCAATATTTACTGAAATTAGGACCTCATGGTGCCCCTTTACCTGCTTACCTCTCCCCTGCAGTCACAGGGTCTGCTTCCTTTGTATGACCCTGAAAATAGCTGCACCCTGCACAATTGGCTTGCTTTACTTTATCCAGTGTCTGGTGCAAGCCTTGCCACTTCCTCTGATGTCATTCATCAAGCGGTGACAGGTTAAGCATTATGAAGTTGCTACGGTAGTGTGGCTCGCTTGCTTGCAAGGAGAAATGAACTTTATCTTGCAGCCCAGGGTGTTGTTTGATGTGGCTGGCTGCTGACACAGGAAGCAAATATTACAGACTGAGCATCATTGAAAGGGGCAACTGGGAAGGTATAACAGCCTGTCATTATTTTAGCATTTTGTTTTTCTGGCCTAGGGATAGTGTGGGTCGTGCTGTAACTATCTGGTGTGGGGGCTTGGTGGGGCTGTTGTGTATTGCTGTGACTGTTTTTTGGTGGGGGTGTCTGCTGAGCTGTACCTCAGGTAATTAGGTGGCTGTGACTGGGGGGTGAGGTGGGCTATTGTGCTGTGTTTGGTGGGGTTATGGCTGCTGTTTCATGTGTGCTATTATCATTTGGGCAGGAAAAGTGACTGGTTGGGAGACTGCTGTCCTGTGGCTGATAAGGTGGGACTACTTGACTTGGGTGCCAAAATATCTTGGCAGGGCTGGAACTAGTAGTAGGCAGAAGAGGCACCTGCCTATGGTGAAACGATAAGGGGGCACTTAGCGTTTTCTGCCTACCCCAGTCCGTCTTCGCGGTTCACTGCCCTCTCTACCTCTTTCCTCCCTCCTCCCCTCTCCTTCACTCCCCTCCTTCCTCTCCTTCACTCCCCTCCCCCCTCCTTAACCTTGCCTCCTTCCCTCCCTTACCGCTGCTCTGTTACCGCACACAGTCTTGGTCAGACGTATTCAAGCACGTTCAGGTGCACGCACAGTGTGTTGCCTAGGGCGCGTGGTCGGTTTGGCCCGCCCATGTATCTTGGCCTAGCCCTGGGATGTCCATCAACTATAGAGCCCACTTTAAAAAAATAATTGTAATTTTTAAAAATTAATAAAGGTCTAAAAGAAACACGTTTGGAATTCAGTATCTGCACAGCAGCAATAGTAAAAAAAAGTGTAGTTTGTGACCCAAGAGTCCACTCCACCTCCTTTCCTTTCAGGGGTACAGTTTCAGCACCTCTGTGCAGGCAGCTGAGTTATAGCTAGTAATTTCTCTGCAGTGTGTATGGCCCAATGCTTTAAATCAATGACATCTATTCTAATTGTTATACGTCAGCTTCCAGAACCTCACCCCTAGACAGTGTTCAGCTGCATTGAGTCGTTTTAACAGTTCATTCAAACAGCTTCTTGAAACATTAATAAACATTGAAAAACCCATGTATATATGATTTGTGTGCACCTCCCACCAATGTATTGCTAAGTCTTGTTGCTTATAAATGAGCTACTGACTTGTTGTTATATATAACTACTAATGTAAAGGTCTACAATGAATGGACTACACAAAAATACTCAATATTAAAACTGTTATTTCTCTATATCCCTGTGTATTTGTTTTAATGCTTATGGCCCATGTATTTTTGCACTAGACACTGCCATTGATTCATTCAGGCTCCGTGCAGTGGTTTCCTTGTAATAATGAATTCTCCTGAAATCATCATAACGGGGCTTGTAATTCTGATAAGTGGAAGAACATTGCCCACTGCTGGATAAAAGGGAAACTGCAACCAGATCAAAGTTACCGAAAAGTACATTTTAATTTAACTTTACCTTATTTACAATTTAACTTGTTTTGAGTAAAAAACAATAAATAAAAAAAAAAGCGAGTGTTCATCTTATTCCTATATATATACTGTATCTAACTAATATATGAGTGAATTTATAGTTATTAAAACAGTCTGAACATGAATTGTCCTCTGGAATTGTTTAAGGTGCTTCCAAAACTGGTATAATTAAGGACCTTTCTATTATTTATAAATGAACTCTTCCCATTGACTCCAGAATACTACATACAATAAAATAATTTTGATATGAAGTTATTCATAGTAACAAGATTTCTTAGTTGAGCTGGATTTTTATACATTACCTATGTATGCTAACCGATATTGTTAAGTATTAGGGTATTATCTATGTTGTATGTTACATCACTGTGCACAAATTCACATAAGTTATATGCAGATATGGTACAAACATTAGTCTGAGTGGTGTGACATTTCCACTGCCCCTGACTCTACATACTGGGACAAATACAAAAGTCCTCTGCACCCAACCCATTATCAAATACAAGAGTCCTCTGCACCTTACCCTTTAAACAAAACAGGTATTGTTTGTCCATATATTGCAATATATTTAAGCTGGCCAACTACGTCAAAGTCATCCCATATCTGGCCAGTCCTACGCTCAATTTTCATCTGATTCATTAAGAATTCTATTGCTTCATTATACATTTTACAAAGGGACTTAGTTTTACCTGCAACTTACTAGCTGTAAAATTCCCAAACTTGGCTGCCCTTTTATTAGATACCAGTGGGATCACCTGACTATAGCTGTGAAGGGTGGGAGCTACAACATGGAGCTGGTCACTGCGCCTGTATAACTATAACAAACAAGGGAAAGTTGTGCTCACCACTAATTTTTAAAACCATTAGGTGGGGTTGCAATGAGGCTGTGACCACAAAATACTTAGACAAATACAAGAGTTTTCTGCACTCAATACGTCTTAAATATATTGATAATGGGTTGAGTGCAGAGGACTCTTGTATTTGTCTATATGTATTTTTGAGTCACAGCCTCATTGCACCCCCGCCTAATGGTTTTAAAAATTAGTGGTGAGCACAACTTATGATCCTATGAGTAAGTGCCCCAATAGGCACGAAACGCGTTAGGTAACATGTCCTAATAAATTTTCTACTTTTTTACATTTGCTTTCGTATTTTTTGGAGACCCTCACATTCCGTTTGGACACAGCAATTTTGACTTTGCACCTTGGGACTGAGGTGAACTGTGAGTGTTTTCTCCTTCATTCTTTACTTCAATTGATATTTTTTGATTTAATACTTTTTCATTAAGTGGTACCACATTTATTTATTATTATGTGGCAGTAGGGATGTAGCGAACTGCCGTTAATGTGTTCGCGAACGCCGTTCGCGAACACCGGCAAAAAAGCGAACAGTTCGCGAACTTCGAACGCTCGATAAAATCGTTCGATCGAACGATCGAAGGATTTTATTCGTACGATCGAAGGATTTTCGTTCGAATCGAACGATCGAAGCTATTCGATCGAATGATTTTAATTCAATCGAATGCTTATAATCGTTCGAACGAATGGAAATCGTTCGATTTTAGCGATCGAATGGTCGAATGGTCGAATGGTCGAACGAAATTTTACTTCGAATCGAACGCGAACACCAATTGGCGAACGTCGCGCGACGTTCGCGAACATTCGGCGGACGCGAACAGTCGAAGTTCGCGCGAACTAGTTCGCCGGCGAACAGTTCGCTACATCCCTATGTGGCAGTAGCACTAACCTTCGCTTCTATAGTGAGCACAACTTTACCTTGTTTGTTTGTTCTACATACTGGGACCCTCAACACAATATTTAGGCTTTTGCACATTTCTACACATTTCCACAAAAAGAAAATTTTTGAGTAAAAATCCAAAATAATTGTAAAAAAGAGAATTTCTCTAGTAAACTCTTGCAGTGCTTTACCGACTGGACCTGGGACTCTTTCTTACTGTACATTATTGGAAGTTTTAATTTAAGTATTTGGGTGCTGAGGCATACTAATCCGCGGCTCAATCCCAGCGTGAAAATAAAAGTTTTCAAAGTTTAGCTCGCCCAATACGAAAATGGCCCTGAGAGTAAAAACCCCAGGTCTGTCACGTCCAGGCTCGACCTCCACACGTTGACAGTGTGTATAAGTATTAGGCAATAAATGTACTTCACTCACCGATAGTGTCCGGTGGCTTGGATGCAGCGCCCTAAACCCGTAGCTTAGGAAGAAACACCGACAATCTGAAATGAATACACACTCCTGGAGCCGGTCTCGATATAACTTTATTCCAAATATAAATATATATATTTTATTCCAAGTAGCTAAAACAATAGGTCCTTTCGTATCTAGAGATAAGTCATCATAGGTACAAAAAGACCATAGAGATCCTCTAATGCCCTAGACATGAGCCCACCCTAAAACAAATGTGGCATGGCCATGTAGCTCTAGATATACGAAACATGTTAGGACATATTGTTTTAGCTACTTAGAATAAAATCAAGTTTTATCGAGACGGTTGGCTCCTGGAGTGCATGTACATTTCAGATTGTCGTTGCTGAGGCATAGATATTTTTCGCCAAGTTTCACCACGAAAAGGATGCCTATAGACTACAATGGTTGAAAAAAATGTTGTGGTCCAAAAAAATTTGTTGAGCTTCAAAAAAATGTTCTCACCCATAGGGGCAGATTTTCTAAAGGGCGAGTTGGCCGTCTGTAGTGGAATTAGTTTCACACCCTATCACCAGGTGAATTTCTGCTCAGGCAAATAATCGTTACTCCTAATAAAATGAAGCTTCTTCCTCCTCAATTTTATGTCGGTGACATCATATCCTGTATGCCAAAAACTCATAAAAGTTGTAAAAAACGCTGGTGTTCTTTTATTTATTAAAGCGGAATTGCCTTCAAGAGTGCTAACTATTAAAGATTTTTGTGTTAACATTTTTTTTCCAACCATTTGAGGGTCATGCCACATTTGTTGTAAGGGTGGGCTCATGTCTAGGGCATTAGATCTATTTTGTCTTTATTTAGCTTCCTTGGACATGTCACTTTTGCACCAACATTTCTAATAAAGGCAAATATGCAACCTATATATTGACCTCAAATTGACGAATTAACGCTAGCAAAACTTAGCCAGTGTTCAGCTGCTGAGGTGCTACTTTGCATTTTAGTGAATAGTGCTAATGTGGCTGCCGAAAATCTGCCATTTAGTGAATTTACCCCATAAACTTGAATGAATTTTGGCCAACTTCTGCTGTCTCGTGAATTTTCAGCAAAGTGAAATGGCTCAGATTTGCCCATCACTATGAGGCACAGAGAGAATAAAGATGTTGTATAACTGCTGTAGCAGCTCATATTAGGCGACTGCTATTTCTAAAAGAAATGAACGAGGCTCCTTTCAGTGTATTCTACATGAAACATTATTCATCTGCATTTCAGATAAACTGTAATGTAAATTATCTTAAATCCTATCATCCATTACTTTTTATCATAGCTTTTTTTGATCGAAGGAAAATCGTTCGATTGATGGATTGAATGAAGGAAATACGGTAAATCCTTCGACTTCGATATTTGAAGTCGAAGGACTTTACTTCGTCGGCCGAATATCGAGGGTTGATTAACCCTCAATATTCGACCCTAAGTAAATGTGTCCCATGCTGTTTAGGGGAGCATTTGATTACCCCTATGTGCTCTAGCACTAGTCCCACAGAGAAAAATCACCCCTTTTTTTCACCTGTGATTAGAATGCAGTTAGGTAACTATATAACATAATTTAATTGTGCTGTCAATGCCACAAGGATTGACACATGAATCACCCAACGCAGACCTTCCTGGGCTAGATCTTTTTGTGGCATCAATTATAATCTACTAAATTAATAAATAACATAGAAATAGTTTTTTTTCCTTGGTATTTACCAGTAACAAAGTACTAGCATTATTAGAGTTTGACTTACTGAATACTGATATTTTGCTTTAATAGTAGGGGTGACAGATAATAGAATTGATGCTGTAGAATGTGCTGCCATATGTGGTAATAATAAAAATAATGGTAATGTGGATTTGCCATTGAATTCAAGGTGTCAGGATTTATCGGAGTTTGAACCCTGATCTGCATGGTTATAAGTTGCTGCAATATCCTCCTGAGCCACTGGGGGCTTTTTATCACACCTTTGTTGACAGCTCTGATAAACTTTTCTATACTGATTCTGTTCTCAACTTTGCCTTTTTTACGCCAGGCGCTGGTAATTACACAATTAACTTTTATCCAGTCCTTTCCTGCCCTCTTGATTCAAGTTACTGCTAAACTGTGTTCCTGAGTTCCTGCTACCTATCCTTCATATTTCATCTGCTGGTTTTAACCTCTGCCGGTTTGCATGGATTTGTTTTGCTTGCTGCCTGACTAGACCTCTCGTCTGATTATACAGGCTTGTTTCAGCTTGCCACCTGCCCTGATCACTGGCTTGTTATAAAGTCTTGTCTTATAGGTTGTATCCTCTAATGCTGTACTTGGACTTGATTTAAAGGAGAAGGAAAGGTTAAAACTAAGTAAGCCTTATCAGAAAGATCCATCTAAATATACCAGTAAACCCCCAAAGTAGTGCTGAGTCCCCTGTCAAAAGAAACACTGCATTTCTTTCCTTCTATTGTGTACACATGGGCTTCTGTATCAGACTTCCTGCCTTCAGCTTAAACCTCATTGCCCTGGGCAAGAGCATGCTCAGTTTGCTCCTCTCCCCCCATCTCTATTGTAATCTGAGCCCAGAGCAGGGAGAGACTCAGGCAGGAAGTGATGTCACAGCATGTTAATACTGCAGCTCCTATCCTAAAAAACAGAGAGTTTCTAGAGCTTTTTACTCAGGTATGGTAAAACATTCTACAGAATAAATATAGCATTCTAGCTTACACTATTGCAGCTCATCTATTGGCAATAAAATGCCTCCATAGCTTTCCTTCTCCTTTAACACCATGTTACCAAATGCATAGGCCCCTACCTACCCCTACAAACCTATGGCTATATCTGACACAGGGTGCTGTGAAACACTTGTTTAAAGCTGTTATTTTGCCATAACCATGATTTTTTTTAAATCTCAGGAGAGTCACTTTTTCTCCGTTAGTTGGGATGTATGATTGTATTTAATAGAAATATTTACAGAAGCATTGAAACCCCCCTCCCAACTGCAGGAATGAAATGTACATTATTTGACTGTGCAGGTTTCTTTTAAGATTACACCAGGGTATCATCTGTAAAACCTCCATAAGTTTATCTAGGTAAATTCTATGAGCCTTTGTCTAGCACTCTGTGTCTGGGCAATATCCCATACATGTGTTACTCACTTCACAGACTGATTTGTGATGGGACACATTTGCCTTGTTTGACTATCTGTACAACATGGAATCGGTGCTTAGTCCTATCCCAGCTGCATCAGTAGAGTGCCTAAATATATGGCAAGTCCAAGGAGTTAATGTAGGTAGTACATGAGATTTATACACAATTTTCAATTTGGATCAAAACACCTTTTTTGTATTAGGTGCTGCATTGTGTTCCATTACTGATCCACTGATTATATCGCAAATGTAATGTACCCTCTATTGTTGTAAAATATAAGGATTTTGTAAGACACAGAGGAGTCCCATGACTCTGGCTTCTGTAGAATCTAAATAGCAGTGGTAGAACTCATGTCAGGAGTGGGAATTAGAAACATTTAATATAATGCAATTTCTAATTAACTATAATTGCATCTTGCAACCTCTGTAACACATATTGTTTTCCTTATAGTGAAAGTCATATGAAAAGAGGAGGAAACAATGGAATGAAAAGTTATTTCCCATTTGGCCATACCACTGCTTAGTATTTATAATGTCAGATAAGGGATGCAGTTTAAATTTCACACATTTTAGGTTCAGCCAAGTGATAATATCTTTTCCTCCCTTGCATTTCTTTACAGCCTTTTAATCCCTGGGAGTATTTTAGAGCATATTGAAGATATTGTAAGCCAATGAATGAATTTCATCTCAATGTTAGTACAAAATGAAAATGAGAGCTTTAGCTGTTAATAGTGTTTGCAAGAGCTTATCTCTGTGTGCCAGAAATGACCATGGGCATCCATTATCATGCTAGGCAGAGAACTTGGCAAACCCCTTCCCTGTTATACAGAAATAGATTTGTATTGCGGTATAATCATTTGCTCTGCATCATGGGCAGAGTGGCAGATGTTAGACTGTGTGGCAAATGATTCCCATGGTCCTCCTGCATATTAAATCTTCAAGCATGAGTTGGAAAAGCATATTATGACCTCATACACTTCTTTTATATCCCTTCTGGTGCTGTGCATAGTGTTTTGTTTTTAAATGAAAATAACACAAACATACAAAAAGAACAGGCATGTGCACTGTACAACATAGTCAGAGTTTTAAATCTGTTTGTGAGCACCCAGCAATCTACAGTTCTAAGTGGATTAAATTCATTTTTCTTTCGTCCCTAGCATGGCTCATATAGTGCAGTACATTTATTTACAATGAGTCCCTTTAATTTGACACCTGATACACTGGCCTCTTTGGTAGGAGTCTAAGGGCATACAACAAAATTTACACCCAACATGATGCCCTTCAATTGTTGTTATGGTTATTATAATCTTACTATTAATTTGTTTTAATTTGTGTAACTCACCTATTAAAGATACATGCAAGGATACATGGAACTGTGAAAAACATTAGGGCTTATTTACATCCACAAGAGCAGTGGGCAACTTGTTTTTTTCCCCTTACTTAGTTCTGCCTAAAACCACTTTTATTAAAGGTACTTTTGTCAAAATGTGCTTCTTTAGCTTACTGTATAGTTGCATCTGGCACCACTCAGTCCTTCCTGCCCAAGGCAAATCGGGCACTGTTGCCCATATTGCGCCATGTCCGTAGGTGAATCACACGTGTAAGGGGATGAAATGTGAATTGTTAACAATTAATGTATAATTAGGTTGGCCACTAGGGGGAGCCAAGGAGTTCATAAGTTTTGTGACAGTAGAGGCGACTCTAGAGGGAGTTAGTGAGTGACAGTGATTTCCTAGGGTTAAGGCTAGAGAAGTTATAAAAGGGGAGGCTCCAGCGAGAAAAGAAAAGGGTGTGTCATGGGAGAGGCCAAGCAGGTACTCTGTCAGGACAGAAGTGGAAAGGTAGAGCACGGAAGAGAAACCAGTGAAGGGTGTGACACTTCCATTGAAACCACCTGCGAGCCTAGTCTCTGGGCAAGGCCACGGAAGTAGGGGAAGTGTTGACTATACCCCTAGTAGGACCCCTAGTAGGACAATGGAGGCAGAGGGTGAGAACAAGGGACACTGGAGAACTTGGGGATTGTAGGAAAGAGGTGTCCTGTGAAAGTATCTGCTGCCACTGTCCCAGTGAAGTGTAATCAAGTTAATACACAAGTTTGCATTGCAACTCCTGGCAACTCCCTGTGTTTCTAGTGTGAGCTACCTTCTTACAGAACTTCTTACACACTTGTGCCTAAAGGATCGGGTGCAGACATCACTCACATGGCGAACCAGAAATGACACCAAGCAAAGTACAAATGTAGTTGCATCCATTTTGACAAATGGATATACTTGTGGTAGACGCAGAGGAATTTTGTCAAGAGACTCACACATTTGCATCTGCAATGACTCCCAAATTCTGAGCAAACAATGATGATTGTTCACTGCACTTTGCGCACTGTGCTTCAGTAAGTGAATGTGACCTCTTGTGTTTCATGAATAGAAAGAACCCATGTGAAATAAAACATACAACAGTTTATCAGTGGTGTTTCCTCCAAAACGGATCAAACAGAGCCATGGAGCTAATAAGGCAAAACATAACAGACAGTACAATTCTAGAGCCTGGGAAATCTGCTCTTCATCTTCGTCATCTATTTTGCCTGTGGCCTTTGCCACATGCCTCCACTAGTGCAATACGATATGGACACCAACATTTCAATCAGCCAGACAAGTAGGTGTTTGAGACAGTTTGTGTAACTTAAAGGGATGGTTGACCTTTAAGGTAACTTTTATTATGTTATAGAATGGCCAATTCTAAGCAACTTTTCAATTGGTTTTCATTATTTATTTTTTTAGTTTTAACATTATTTGCCTTTTTCTTCTGACTCTTTGCAGCTTTCAAATGGGCATCGCTGACCCCTTCTAAAAAGCAAACGTTCTGTAAGGTTACAAATGTATTGTTATTGCTACTTTTTATTACTCATCTTTGTATTCAGACCTCTCCTATTCATATTCCAGTCTCTTATGCAAATCAATGCATGGTTGCTAGGGTAATTTGGTCCCTAGCTACCAGATTGCTTAACATGCAAATTAAAGAGCTGCTGAATAAAATGCTAAATAACTCAAAAAACGTAACTAATAAAAAATGAAAACCAATTGCAAATTGTCTCAGAATATCAATACATCGTACTAAAAGTTATCTCAAAGGTGAACAACCCATTTAAAATGACAGAAATGTGGATAAATGTGGCATACATTTTCTACACTTTCAAAGTTCCCTGGATGCTAAGAGACACCTGTTTAGAATACTCCAAGGCCTGTGCTCCTTTACCATGAGTGCCCACACTCTATGGTATGTTGTGTATGCTTATATATAAGATTTTCATCTTTTCATGCTTCCAAGTAAAGCTATCATTGATTTGGAGTAGAACATTATTATGAACATTAATGTTTAACTCAAAACTTCCAAATAAGTATGAATTTTCTCCAACATTGGTATCTATGGTGATTAAATAATTAACCTTTAACTAGATCTTGTGTTGGAGATTACCACCCCCAGTGTCGGACTGGGACACCAGGGGCCCACCCAAAAACCTTCGACCAGGGGCCCACCAATTAATCTTAGACAAGTGGTCCACTCTTAGTAATATTATTCTTCCTCTCCTCACTCAACCTCTGTTCTCCTAGTCTCTTTTCTTTACATACTATAATTTATTATTCCATCAATTGAGTCTCTTTGTTCTCATACAAATAGGGAATGACCATTAAATAGACCAAATACAGCAGGAGGGCCCACTTACACGTGGGCCCACCAGGACTTTTCCTGGTATCCCGGTAGGCCAGTCCGACACTGGCCACCCCATCATCACACATGATAAATCATATATAAAATCCCAATTACCATTATGCTCTTGCTAAATCGATATAAAAGGAGTTGCTGGATTGTGATCTTGGTGATAGCATTGCTATGTAATAATACAGACCTGTCTATCTCAATTAGTTTGACCTTGCTAGCACCCTGTGGCTTACCATGTGAATGTGGTATTGATTTCCTTGCAGTCTGTGTTTTATGTAGCGTGACGTGAGAAAGTAATATCAGCAAGGAAAGGACTAACATGGGAATACTTTCATTTATCTAAAACTTTAACGCATAACTCTAGTTTTGTATGCTCTGGCATTTGGTATTTTACTGTAGCACTTTGCAGTCCCCAGCCATTCGGTTTTCTGTGTTTTTCATTAAGTAGGATTCTTCTTTCTCCAGATCAAGTGCAGAATTTGGTCTACAAATTCATACAGTTTTACTTGGAGGTCACAGTATTTGGCAATTACAGTGTTTACATTCATTATAAGAAGCACAAAGGAGTGTTAGCAGGCATCCTTGCACAAATAAATACTGTATGCAATGCTAAAAACCCGAGACTTGTGTGAACTGTAATGTTGTGCAACTGGGTGTTTTTTCTCATGAATGAACACCGGCAGAATCTGAAAATAAATAGACTTTGAACTTGCATAGTTGAGAATAACAGTGCATGTAATGGGTCACTAGTGATGAGTGAATCTGTCCCATTCCACTTTGCCGAAAAATCTGTGAAACTTTTTTGTTGCAAATATTTTTGTTGCGTGACAATTTTTTTTGTTGTAGACTACATTAGAGTCTATGGGCGTTTTTTTCGTGGCACCTTGTTTCTGCTTTGGGGCTACCAATTAAGATTGGGAGGGCAAAATCACATGTATTTTCGCTCAGTATATTGCTACACACATGCCCTACATTGTTAGAGGACTCCTATCCACTATGCTACATCTAGTTTTTCAATAGAAAAAAAGGCTCCCATGTTGCCAATTTCTTAAAAATGTGTCTGTGATTTTTGACATCTCTAATCAACTGGTAATGGTCTACTACTACTACTACACTATGTTGCTGTTTCAGCAAAATATACAAAATATACCATCCATAATTTATATATTACTAGCTTACTAGTTTACAAACACAAGCACACCTAATAATACAGTATATTGTATCTGACCACCAACAGATAATATCTGGGTGCTTTGTATCCCACATTAAAATGAATCAACCATATATTTATGTGTACCGGTACTATATAGATAGAGTTAGAGATCCCTTTGGTTGATGTGGAAGGAGAGGGGAAGGATAAAATGATGTATGCATTTGTTGCGGGCAACCGTTTTTCCTGCATGCCTTTTTTTTTGTTGTGCAAAGCAAAATGAGCCGATTGTGCAGATCAATATTTTCACTCATCACTTATTCTATTCCTAGTCCATGCAGCCTGTTTTAATACAATGATATAATACAAAGAAGCATGTGGGCAATGCCAATTCTTTGACCCCCAAACCTTTGACTACTTTGTTTTCTAAAAAAAAGTCTTGGAAACATCAGAAAAATGTATCAATGCCTATCACCATCTTCTGTCTATTATATTTATAGCTTAGCAAGAATTTTTCACATGAAAATAAGTCTTAAATCCACTGAATTATAGACATCCACAAATTCCATACCCCTTAGTACACTGTAAGATGCAATGAAAAAAAATAAAGCTGTTGTAATGTATGCCTGGTTGGATTTTGACTCTGCATAGTGCCAGACAGTATATTTTTACCTAAGCCCACTACTAGTTTTTGATTCTCTAATTTGTTTTTCTCACTCTTTTACTCTGTTTTTAAACCTGTCCTATCCTCTTAAATGACCATGGTCCATAATCTATTATATCTGCATTTTTCATAAGATAAAATGATTGCCATGCTACAGAACTACATCTTGTAGATAAATTCCGTATATATATAGTAAGAACATTTTGGACTTTATCTTATTTGACTATGACATACCTTCCTATAGTACTGTACCACAATACCTATAGTGTAGATTTCAGTGGGAGTCATTTATAAACTTTTAGTAGTGCATATTTCTTCACACAAATGTTTTGCACATATTTGAATCTACATACATAGCCAAGTTGGTGCTGTGATCCTTTTCATGTGAAAAAGCCCCCCCCCCCACTATCTACCTATAATGCCCTCTAATACACTTGTAAAGAGTAATCATATCCCCATGCAAGCATGCTGCTTGCATTGTCAATATTGGGGTTGTTTTCTGTAAAAAAAGATGCTTATAGTCCTGCACAATTTAGTTTCATCAGCAAAAATAGAATGCCCACATTCAGGTCATTAATAAACAAGTTGAAAAGCAAAGGACCAAGTACAGACTCCTGCAGTACTCCACTAGCAACACCAGTCCAAATTAGAAAATGTTCCACACCAGCCAGTTCTCTGTCCAGGTACAACTACTGTGTTCCAGGCCAACATTCCCTAATTTAAACAGTAACCTTCTTTGTGGTACTGTATAAAATGCTTTAGCAAAGCCTAAGTAGATCACATCCACTGCCATCCCAGAGTCGTAGTTCTTGCTCACCTCTTCATAAAAATAAATTCAATTAGTCTGGAAAGCTCTGTTATGCATAAAACCATGCTGGCATACACTCATAGGTATTATTAGTTATTACTAAAAGAGAATGATTCCTAGTAGGTTCTTGAACTACCTGAAATAAATAGTTGTCATTTTGCATGCTATACTTGGTTATTTCTTTAGTGCATGGATTTAAATCAGCCTTTCATAAAAATATACTCCCCCCACCTTGTTTTAATCCCTCTGTCCCTCCTAAAAAAAGGTTTAACCATTTCAATTCACAGCCCAGTCCCATGTTTCATCCCACCAGGTCTCAGTGCCAGTCATATCCTAATTAACTCCAGCGCTCCCATTTTAGCTAACAAGCTTTGTGCACTTGCGAGCATACAGCAGAGGTTAAAGGGGAAGGAAACCTAGTCGGCGCAAACCCCCCACCCCCCCCTCCCGTTTGTTGCCCACCCTCCCTCCCCCCCCTGGCCTACCCGTCCCACTGGGCAAATGCCCCTAACTTGTTACTTACCCTTCTGCACAGGTCCAGTCCAGGGAGTTCACAGACGACATCTTCTTCCACGCGATCTTCTTCCTGCTTTGAACGGCGCATGAGCAGTAGGATCATTTCGCCGGTACGATCGACTGCGCATGCGCTTGACTTTTGGCGCATGCGCAGTAGATCCGTACCGGCAAAATGCTCCTACTGCGCATGCGCCAAAACGCTGTTCACAGCAGGAAGAAGATCGCGTGGAAGAAGATGTCGTCTGTGAACTCCCTGGACTGTACCTGCGTAGAAGGGTAAGTAACAAGTTAGGGGCATTTGCTCAGTGGGACGGGTAGGCCAGGGGGGAGGAGGGGCAACAAACGGGAGGGGGGGTGGGGGGTTTGCGCCGACTAGGTTTCCTTCCCCTTTAAACATTGAACTGCTGTGCCCATTCTTCCTTGTTTAGCTAATCATGGTGAGATGCGCATTATGCACAAATATCCGCAAATGAGCATGGCCACTGTGAACGAATATATCGCTGACAGTAATTTTTCCATCACCAAAGTTGTGGCATATCTTTAAAGCAGAGTGTGCGCATAAATATTCACAATTTGTAATAATGTCATATTTAAAAAGCTTTCAAGGATAATTGCAGCAGAAATAAAATGCTACAATTATATTTGTACTTAAAATGCATGTCAAGCTTTATCAATATAAACATGCGGAGAGCAAATCATTCTGTGCAAAGTTTATAAATGAGCCCCATTGTGTTTAGTTCCAGCCCTTCTACTTAACTATTTGTGTAAAAAAAATGGGAACAAAATACACCACAAATCACCAGGCATCACTGTGTATAAAAAGGCATATTTATCAAGCTGCGTATTGATTTTCAGCAATCAAGTACCTCTGTGTAGAAATCCGATGTAAATAGAAGCAGCCATTTGAAAATGCTATGGGAAAATATGGCATTCATCTATCATGTTTTTTTTCCAAAACTTACTTGGCTCTTTAATAGATTATACCCAAGTTCTCAAGTGGTGTAAAACACCAAGTCAAATCCGGTGTTCGGGCAGTTTAATATAAAACACGTACTATTTATTTTACACCGCTTCTTTCAACTTTTTCTGGTGTTAATTTTTTTGCACAGTTTGATAAATAGGCCCCATGTTTGCCTAGATGCAATAACCCATGGTAACCAATCAGCAAGTTGCTTTTGCTCCTTTTTTTAACCAGCTTTTTTCTAAAAGCAAACATCTTATTGGTTGCTATAGGTTGCTGCTCCTGGGCAAACGTAGTGTTTTTATTTTACTGAAACTATTTTAGTTGTTTTACATTCGATGAGTCATAGATATTAATAATACCGGCTAATAAAATGCTATAAATGGGTCGTAGACGTTAATCATACAAAACACAAGAGCATCAAGGCCTGTTAAGCTATAACAGTTAGGTAGCAATAAGTAGCTATGTGGTCGATGCACATGTAAACAGATAACAATATAAAAGAAAACAATTATGAAAACAGAAGAAGAAGCGATGCTTTTGAGTATCCAAAGTAAGGGTGGCCATACAGGGGCTGACAATATCGGTCCTTTAGACCAATTCGTCAGCTTATCTACCCATGCAGGGGGAGTTCTGATGGGTTTCCCCTATTAATATCAGGCTAAAAATTGTCCCGATATTGATTTGGCAAGTTTTATTTTTTTTGGCGATCGAGGACCACATTGGCTATTTGATGTGGTCTTTGTCCTGTCAGCGCCCATTTCCTTAGTTGTATTACAATTGGTTGGCCCTGGGGCCGAACGATCGGATTAACCCGATATCACCCTGCCTTTGGTGAGCATATCGGGTTAAGATCCGCTCATTTGGCGACCCTGCCAAACGAGTGGATCTTATCATGTATGGCCACCTTAAGGTTCTGGGTGATTAGCCAGAAGAGGGAGAACTGGTAAGCAATATGTTTGCTTGGTCTTCTAAGTCCAATAGTTTCCAGGGTGTCCATACATCTAGGAAATGTTGGGTATATTTGTGGATTGTGGCTATATCTGATTTAAAAGCCTTGTTGAAGTTAACCCTTTGCTTGATTTTTGATATTTCTGACCATATTGGGAGTATGGTTGGACAAGACCAGAATATGTGGGGGAAGGTACCAATCTCCTCACAGTTCCTCCAGCATCTGAGGAAGTGGCCGGTAGCCATAAAATGCATTAATCGGACAGAATATCATATGTCCTGGTCATGCTTTCATTTTTTTTAATGATTCTTCAATGAATTTTCATTTTTAACGGACTAAAAATTGGCTCCTTTGGTGCTCCATTTTTCTTGTACTCAACAAGAAAAATGGAGCTGTATGGGATCACAGTGTTTGTGCAGCACGCTGGAGCTGAACTCTGACCGGTAAGTGCTCCCACATTTATTCATTGCTGTCCTCCAGCATAATGGTGAATGATCAGGAAATAGAGAATGCAACTTTGTTGGGGTGTGATTCCAAAACATAAGAATTTTATTCATAGGCAATGTCCTTTTTTTCTATTTAAAATTGTATTTTTGCCTTGTGCACATTACCATTCTTTTTGCATTTTCCAATATTGATCTGTAAGAGGTTGAGGAAGAGTCCCACTTGATTATATAAGGGTGTCTATAAGTTGGTTGATTCTTGGGGTTCAGAGAGCATTTGATATATCCTAGAAATTAGCCCTTTCTTTGGGAGACCTAAGAGGCCTAAACAAAAGATGCCTGCTTTCAGTTCCCCTAAAGGAGACCTCTCTACTTCATTGGTGAGACCCAGGACACATTCTATCCTGTTATTGACTTGCTAAAACAATTAGAATTATTAGAAACTTAAATGGTCCCTCGCTGACCACAAACAAATCTCTATCTATGAAGGGCCTGAATGTCTGCTCCTTGTTTTACCTCTTCAGAACAAGAGAGCAGCTTACTGCCTGATACTTTTATGACACAATGTTAAACGTAGTGTCACTCGATTACATATCATTTCTTTTGCACTAACACAACATCAACAACATCATTAGTAGGTGCTAACAATTGCCTACATGTTTAGTTACAAATTAATTATCTTAACATTTAATTGCTATCAGTTGGGGTAACAAATGTTTATGATATACCACTAGCACAAAAAAACCCCAGCAAAGTAAAAAATCCTATAATGAGAGTTTATAGTTGATGCTTGTAGAATTCTCTATTGCTTTGCCCTCAGTATTCCAATTCTCTGCTGACTGGGAAGAGAAATAATTCAGAATGTACATTATCCAGGCCCCATGGCATAAACAAGCAAAAAAAAAAAGCAGTGGTGTTACTTGACACTTATTTTGCATATATGAATGCCCTTGGTTTCACACTGAGGGAAGACGGCATTACCAATAGCTATCAAGTTGTAAATTATGCGCAGTCTGTCCCTAAGGAAGGAAAAGCCCTAATTTAATCTGCAGTGAAGCCAAACTTATGGGAAAATTATACAGACTGAAAAGATCATATACCCATTTTGCATTTACTCTTCAAAAGATTAGACAGACTCAGAAATATCCTAGTCAAACACCTGTGTCAAATAAAATATGTCCTGTTGCATGTATGCTATCTACCATCAATATTTAAACACATCACGCTAATATTGTAGGTTAATTAAAAATAATATATATATATATATATTATACCTTATATATAAAATATATTATTTTTTCAGATGAAAATATGCTGGTATGTTGCTGCAGGTCAAGTATGAACGGCACATGACCCTCCAGTTATTGCTGAACTATGATTTATGCTTTTACATGTACTGTTAAAATGTATACTTCTGAAAGGTTTTTCTCCTCTGCTCCTTAGAGATGTTTTTGAGATTGTGTCTTGTTTTGAACTAGATCAGAATATGGTAATGCCATTAAAAGAGGTTGTGAACACTTTACAATTAGCAAAGCAGCATTAGTCAAGCTGTTAAAATCACCATGACAAGCGTTATCACACACAGTTTTTTTTCTTCTTCAGCCTTAGAATTTAACTCCCAGATGAAGGCCATTATGTAAGTGAAATTAGGAAGGAAGCGGGGAAGTAGTGCATAATTTACCACAGTGCTCGTGTTAATATAAAATGCTATCCAAGTAGAAAATAACACCATGCCACTCAGTACAGGTAGATAACATAGCGACTTTCCTTAAGTTATTTAACTCTCACTGAACCAAAAAGTGTCACTGGTTCTATGCTCCTTGGAAGCCCTTACCTGCTGTTATCCTAGCAAAAGTTCTCTATATTTTTTAAGTCTTGTAAGGTCACCCATTCTGAATTATTGAGCTTTAGCTGCTGCAATACACAACTATACCACAATCTCCCTCCAGTGCTGCAGGTGTCTCACTTCTAGCTGTTTCACTCTCCACTGGCTCTGAATTATTATTGGAACACAAATAATAAGCCAACTTCCTTGTATTCTAAAAGCATATAGCAGAGATCCCACAAACTCTCCCACAGTTTTTCCGCATAGCAACAGGATACAGGATACTGTCCAGGGGGAAACCAAGGACAACAGTAAGAAGGTTGCTATCAAGCTCCCTACACATGTTCAGCAAGTCTTTAATGCCTTTAGAGAATATATATATATATATATATATATATATATATATATATATATATATATATATATATATATATATATATATATATATATATATATATGAAATTTGAAAATTTTAGTACAAAAAATGAAAAAAAGGAGATGAAAAGGCATAATAACAATTAAGTATGTTTCTTTGCTTGTGTATTTATTGCTTGCTTTATGGACTTTCCATGGCAGAATGTTTCTGCTATCAGCCTATTTATGTTTAACAGCTTTGCCTTAGCAAGAACAATTTTTTACACAGATGGAGTTCCTGTTACATAACCTTTTAAAAAATTGAAATGCCACATATCTGACAAAATGCAACATATTGTGCTGATTTGGGTACTGTTTTATTTCAAGAACAGCAATGGCATTTTGACTTACAAGCAGCTGTAATGAATTACATATTTTTATTATAATTGCATAATTTTAATTCTGTATATTTTTTTGTTTGACTCTGGTGATGATTCCTTGCTTACCATTCCTCTCTTAATATTAGTTCAAGTTAATAGGCATTATTTACCAATTATAGTCTCCTTCTAAGAGTCCCTCCTACCTATAGACTTTCTGTATATTCAAAGCTGCGGGGAATCCTAAAGCTTTACAACAATCCACAGATTTAGCATTGACACCTATTGATTATATGACTTAATATTCTCATTTTAGAATTATAACTAAGAGGTAGTATATCAATATCAAATGAGCAATTATTGTAAGAATTTTATATCCTAAATGTTGGTAATTTGTTTATGCTTATGCACTTTTTCAAATAAATATCCAATTTATGTAGTTGCTGTAGTATACATTAAAACAGCAGATGGCTCTCTTGAGTTTCCTTTGAAAAATAACAGCATTTACCAGAATCACAAACTGTAGAAGCAAAAATGTAAATCAAAGCATCCAGCTTTAATTCCAAACATTCATTTGCAACAGTGAGTGATTCTAATTTGCAATGTTGTGTGTGTGTATACACACACACGTCTGTATAACAAATGTATATTTAATTCAGTCCCATGCATTAAGAATGTTATAGCTGTTGATATAATCTCTTATGTGTTCATGGCAGTTAAATGTAATTAACGTCTGCAATGTTTGAAACTGGGATTAAGTGCAAAGCTTCTGAAATGAACTGTCCTTGGTGCTGAAAGAGATTTAGGATTCAAAGATGCAGAACATTCCTCAAACACGCTAAGGTTCTGACACTGTCTTCAACCAAGACTACAGAATAGAATTTATTAAATTGTACAGTTAATCTCCAGATTTGCGCTCATTTTGTAAGCATGCAATTTAAAATAGATTATGATGTGTCAAGCCAATGTGCTCTAAAAATGAAAAATCTAGGGAAATTAGCTCTAAGTGCGCACAGCTCTCCATTAGGGCAGCTATTGTCTATAAGATCTTTTTACATTTAGCTAGACTGCTCTAGTTCCCCCTGATCCTAAATCATTATTAAAATCTATTCAGCCCAGCAGTGCTTTGTACATACAAATTCCACCTGAAAGAGAGTTGACTGGCTTGGAAATAATCAATAATGTCTTCATGTGGCTTTGTGAACCTAACAGGATGGAGCTTTTGAGTGCTTACAGATGAAAAGTTTTGTATTTGACTTTGGAGTTTTTGCATTTGTTAACAGTCGACAAATCAACCTGTGCACTGCATTGGAGAACTTGGAGTGCACAAGATATTCACACAGTAGGTGTTTTTTTTCACAGCACTCCAAGCTACTCCTTTTTATCACTCTATTTATCGTTTGTATCCATCCAAGTAGAATGTTTTTCATTTGTTCAGCTAAGATTCCTTTCTTTGCAATGGCACCTCTGTTATTCACACATTTTTCACAGTGGAATAAGAAAAAAAGGAGCAAACTCTTCTTCTGAAATGGTATCCCGACTGATGAAGAGCGAAAATGTTTGTCTAGGTCATTTTCCATATTTATGGCTCTTAAAGCAAACCCTTTTTCCACTCTGTGTGTGGCTGCTTTAGACAGAGATGTCTAGGAATGTCACTACTGTGAATTTGATTTGCTAAACCTACTAGGGCTTATCTGTCTGTAGCTGTCAGATGTTTCCTCTGTTTTTACCTTTCATTTAAAACACCTTTCCTTTTGTTATGCTTGAGTTTTTTGCCAGTGGCATCTTTACACGGTATCGTTCTAACGCTGTGTTGATGTCTTTCAGCTTAGTGCCGTGCCTCCTGTTCTGCACATATTTTTCACATCGGCACATTGTCAGCACAAAGAGAGTGACTATCTCTAATACACCAGGAGAGCTGTACTGATAACTTTGTGTTATTTATTTTTTTTATATGGTCAGTGTTTCCTGCTTTTAGCTTTTCAGTACATAGAAGGCAGTTTGTTTTCTAGTAGAATTAGCTTTCCTATTTCTCGGCAAGATGTAAAAGCAATCCAGCCAGAAGATTGCAGTTAAACATGCTTAATTTCTGGGGAGCGAGGCATTGCAATCAAGGACACCAACTGAGCAAGGGGCTTGGCTCTGTTAGAAACTAGCAATTTCTCAAGAAAATTGCACAAAGCTGTGTTGCTTTTTCACTCCTGCCTTTTTTAAGGAGTGGAGAGAAGGGGGGGGGGAAGAAATGATTTGATTAGAGAATGAGCAGGAAAGAAGATTGCCTCCTGATGCTGATTTCACATGCAGTGCTTCTTGGTGCCTGAAATCAGAGAGGATCGCGAAGCATGGTCTTACGGAGATACACAGAGATGGCAGTTCAAGTCTGTTGATTCAGCTGCTTAAGCCTTCATTTACCTGCTACCATGGCCATGCTAATTCAAAAGGAAAGCCTGCCTCCTCATTCTTTTCCTCCTCCTTCTATTCCTTCCTCCTCTCTTAACCATCTTCTTCATCCTGCTTTTTAGCTCACTTGAAATAGGGAAGCAGGCATTGTCTGGTGTGTGGGTGGCACTGAGGAGACCAGCTAAGCCCACCCCCATCTCACTCTGAGCTTTGCACTACCAACAAGCAGAGATGCCAGTTTCTTCAGCGGAAGAGGTGAGAGAAAGCTGCTAAGGAAGTTCTGTTTGGAACATACCAATATTTTTGCTTTATTCCTTTTATTTCAAATACATGTATGTATAAATACATATACATATATGTACGGTACTTTTACTCTACTTGTTTATTTACTTCTCCTTCTAAAGGGAAGTAACTCTGGGTTGTCACAGTCCTGTTTCTTTTCTCCCACCTCACCACTGGTTGTCTGACAAAGGGAACAGAGGGATGTCCAGCTATCTTCATTGGGGCTGAGCCTCTTGGTTTGGCTCTTTGTATCTCCAAAAGACTGATCATCTGGGTTCTATATAAAAACTTGGTGGGGTGTCCCACCACGGCTTTCTGCTAGCCCCTCCCTCTCGGAGCTTCCCAGCCCGATAAGCGTGTGGCATGGCAGCAGCTATCGCAAGTGGACTGATCCGACAAAAACGTCAGGCACGGGAGCAACACTTGGACCGTCCCTCCGCTAGCAAGAGGCGCAGCAGCCCTAGTAAGAAACGAGGCCTTTGTAATGGGAACCTGGTGGATATTTTCTCCAAAGTGCGAATCTTTGGCCTGAGAAAAAGAAGGCTGAGACGGCAAGGTTGGTTGCTCTGTGTCTGTAAGCTGTTTTCATGATTACATTGTTTTTTTTCCTTCTCTTGGATTCTGTGCACCCAATGGCAGAATGTGTGCGCTCATCCTTCTTTTTAATCCCTTAGTGTCTCTCTTTGCTCTTTTTGTGCAGTTCTGTTTATACCGTGCTGTCTATTTCTGTAATATGTTTGAACACAAAATCCATTTTCCACTGCTCAGTGTGATGAGAAGTTGACTTTCTAACTTGAGTGCAAATCTAGTGTTAGTAGAGATAATGTATATTATACTCTAAATCAACCAGTGTCAGAGTTATTGGTAGGGCGCAGAAAAGAAAAAGGGCAAAGGACTTTAATGTAGCTTATGACTTATTGCAACCTAGTATTTAAAGTTTTTGTCCATTTGCATTCATTTGTGGCTTACTCATCTACTGCATTTAAGTACCCAAAATACAGATTTGTTCATGCTTGTTTCCCTTAATTCATTCGGATGGGGCGGGGGCAGGTGTAAAATAAAAAATATCTATAACGACCACTCACCAGAGAACTAAGAGTAGATACTTAAATCCCAGGCTACCTAGTTTGGTGTCTATTAGTATCTATTAAAGACATATGAGACATATGATATGTATGTATATATATATATGTGTGTGTGTGTGTGTAATACATGTATTTAAAGCACAAATAATAAGCCTTTTATGATATTTATTTATTTAGAGCCTCAGTATAACAATTACAGTGACAAACCTCTGGAACTGTACATTATGTATGTACCTGTGTTAATGGTAGACAGCTGTATTAATGAATATGAATGAGCATTATCAGGACCACCGTGTTCAGACTTACTCCACAGGAGTCCTGATTCTCTGTCATGAGCAGAATTGATAAATGCATGCATTAAACACACAAAGTAAACCAAAGCGGATCTGCACAATAAACGCCTTAAAAAGAGTTTCAGGTAAATATTGAATATTCAATTTTAAATAATTTAAAAGTGGAATTATCAGAAACTGCCACTTTGACATTTGGGGTTAATATTGTTTTTGCTGTATAAATTATAAAATTCAAATCCAAATTACTAATGCAAGTAATAGTTTACCGTGAGATTAAAGTGTTCATCCTCACTTAGTTGATGACAATTCTCAATGCTGGTTTTGTGGGAGTGAGGCCATTCGGAAATATTGTAAAAAAAAAAAAAAAAAAAAGATCTGTTTCATGTGTCTGATTCTGAGAAATGCTCACAGTAGGAATGGTAGAGATACTTAACCCCATCAATGACATCTTCTGTATGTCTCATATAGAAATGCAATTATTTCCAGCTGAAAAACCTGCAGTAGATCTGAAAAAAAACACAGCACCTAATCTCAGACAAGGTTAACAGGTTGTATTTGCCGAGTACCATTTGTGGTGTGAGTCTAAAGTATATTTTACATGATATAAACCTCTTTTGTACTGTAGTTTAGCATCTTAAAATAATTCATTATTTTCTAAATGTTGTGTATAATGATCATTATTATTATTAATATTATCATCATCAATGTTTTAGTAGTCATCTTTACTATCAAAGGATAACTAAAAAATGTATAGTACTGCAGATAACACAACATCCATATATGTTAATGTATTCTAAACCAAGGTTATTTAGGATTTTCTTAGCTGGCTAATGTAATAAAAACATTACAGTTGTGTTAATAAGATAAAACAAATGGTAGAAGTCAGAGAAGCCAATATTATATCCAGGTTCACATTCAAGAAATTATTCTTTGTAGGCAGCTCCAATGAGTTTCCCCTGTTTATGGGTTGCTATGGATTTTTTTTTTGTTCCCTTATAGCTTGGGGGGGGATACAGAAAATGGATTTTATGAAATTCTAATAAAGCCCCATAGTATGAATACATCTTCTCTAAATAATGTTTTCAGTTTAAATAGAACAAAGTATGAAAAATTATCCCGTGAAAGATTTGACAGGTTAGATTGTACCTGCTGATGTGTATAAAATGAGCTTAGAAGTGTAGAGATCTTGTTATATGGAGTATGTCAGTGGATGAGTCTTCAGTCCTGCCATTCATTTTCCTCTGCTATATGCTATGTTTGCATAAATGGAAATCACCTAGTTTGGATTTATTCTTAATGCTGGTGTCAACAGGGAGGAAGGGAAAGGCAATGTACAGTAAACCAGACAACGCATATTTGCCATCAATGGTATATGTTTATTTATGATGTGTTTCCCCCCTGTTACTTATTGGTGTAGGATTAATTTTACCTTGGGGTGTAAATATTTGTGTCAGGAATGCAAAGCTGTATGAGTTTCCCTTGAAAAAAATAAATGAATAAAATCACCACTAAAAGAAATGGATCTTTGTACTGTCAATAATGGTAGAAGAATCAAGGAACAAGGAATCAGGTCAGTATGACCTAAATACAACTTTGCAGATTTTCACTGGATTTCAACATTCAGTATTGGTCAGAGGATGCTGGGAAATGTATTTTCAGCTCAATGACATCCATGCTCTTATCATGACTGGGTCAGACATACAACTGCTACAGGTGTTCTCTTTCTTTGGTTTCTAAAGCTCCTTTGGACGTGCAGTGATTATGCATTTGTTATTAAGCCTGGCACACTCTACAGAATATATGAGGTTGTAAAGCAACATAATAGTGTGCTTATTTAAGAAATCAGTGTAATTAGTATTATGACTTAACAGCTCTTAAAATGAAAGGCCATTTATAATCAATAATGTCATTTGCTGTTACAACAAATGATCCATTGGCCATGTACACCCAGTAGACCACAGGTCTGTATTTTCCATTGACGTTGAATGTACTTGGAACATTTTGCAACATGATCCCCGTCCGTCATTTATGGCTGTCATTTTATGTTCAGGTTGAAAACTCCTCAATGTTTAATGTAAATATACTTAAAGACCTCGGTAAAAATAGAGGCACCCAATAAAGGAAATGATAATAAAGAGAAAGCAGTAGCAATTGAACAAATACTGTATTGTTTTATTACATATTTCATTGTACAAACATAATTTAACATAAGACTTGCCCTTTGGGTTACTTATTATTTACATGAGATTATTCTCCATTTCCTGAACACAAGAATCACTGAAGATTGCCTGTTACACCATAAACAGCACAGGTTGCTCTTCATCCCCACTTACATGCATTGCAAGCTATATACAAATATAACAGTGAGAAGGTCTGTACATATAAGATTGTTTTACTCTATTACACTGATCCATGTTTCAGTTCTCATGCTGCAGTTCTCTAAACCTGCAGCTGTAATCATATACCAGTAATTTTTGGTATAGTAAATTTTTTCTTTTCTAGAGCAAATAATGACTACATGGCCACAAAAGTGTGTTTCTGGTTTTGGGCTATGATGAATATTAATAAAAGAAAATTGTATTCAGTTACTATACTGCAGGCTTGCCAGACATCTTAACATCAAGCTGTTGCAACCTACAATTCCCACCTTCCAGTTTGGAAGCTTCGTCTGTGAGCAATTTATTGCATATTTGTGAGTGAAGTTAGTTGGGTTATTCAGGCACCATAACTCATACATTTGTAACAGATCCATTACCAAACAACCCTTGCCTGATGAAAGGTGTGTCAATAAAATAACTGAAATAGAGTTCAAACATAGGAATTATTTTCAGGAAGCTGTGATTAAGACATTGCCAGGGAATATGCTGTTACTGCACTGAGCAAAGCATCAAAAAGGTTTGCAAAAAAAATGGCACCCCTTTGTAACTGAAAATCATAAACATATCTTAATAGAAAATGCTTGTATGAAAGAGACCCTTTAACAGGACGTTTTTATAAAGTAAAATAAAAAAAATGGTAAAATGACTTGCTACACAGTCACTACATCTTTCATTATCCCCCAAAGCCTATTTATGGATCCAATGAAAACTGACTTCAATCACTGCTGACATCTATCTTAAAAACCCCTGATTACAATGTGTGATTGTACTGATTAATATTTAAATCCAGAGTGTAACAATAAATATGTATTCTGTGATGCCACTCATCATTTCATGTATTTTTCGCTGTGACAAATAAATAATAATTCTAATGAATTCTAGAAATTATGCTAATTGGCACCTTTTTATGCTACTGTATAGAGGATATTATTTTCTATAAAATTGCACAACCACATGACGACATGACACAATCATTAAGGTACTCTTTACTAACACAACAGAAGTCTTGGGGGAAAAAATGTATACATTTTTCTGTATGTTTATGTAATAAACAAAACCCATGAATATCCTGTAGATTATATCCTTAGAATCAGTGAAGTCATCAGTTAGAATCAGTACTCAGTGATGTCATTTCTGCTACATGACTCACTGAAACATGTGTATTATAATAAATAAAGTACCCCCAGATGTAAAATATGAGGCCTTCAGTGTCAGCTTTTATATGGCCATGGAACTCTTCAGTGACTTATAGTATTCCTATATTTTTACAACAGTGTGTTTATAATTCACTATATAATATGCAAGAGCCATGAATATCCTGTAAATGTTATCCTTATAAACAGTGCTTTGTGATGTCTCATCTGTGAGTATAATGGTGTATACTAACAGTGTTTAATATGGCTAAATTGGTGGCATAAAAGCAAATACCCAGCTTTATAAATATTCCATTTATTTTACACCATTTTGCTTGTGTAAATCAGTTACATATGGTAAATATACGTATTTATATTTTACATATATGTGGCAATATGTAGAGCACAAAAAATGGACACAAAGAGATAAATTTACCAAAGGGTGATGTGACCGTTGCTAGCGAAAATTCGCCAGAAAGACAATCCGCAGGGATATTGCCAATATTGCGGTAGCGAAAGAGATTAATGCTAATGAAGTTTTGTGCCCTTTCGTCAGGCAAATTTTTTTGGCTAAGGCAAACGATCGTTACTCCACAAATTCACTAAAGTGCGAATTTTCCATTACATCGCCCCTCTTGCCAGAGTCTGCTTTGCCAGGTTATACCTAGTGAACTGATAATATGAAGCTACATCCTCCCCAATCTTTTGTCAGTGACATCATATCCTGTATGCCAAAAAGTCATATAAATAAGACAAAACACTGGCATTTTTTTCATATTTTAAAGTGGGATTGTATTTACAAGTTGTAACTGTTAAATATATTTTTTCATTAAATTTTTTTAACCATTTGAGGGGTATGCCACATTTGTTTTAGGTTGGGCTTGTGTCTATGACAATAGAGGATCTCTTTATTTTACTTCCTTGGGCATTTTTTTTAATAACTTCATGCATTTTCACCAACATCGCTAAAAAAGACATATATATGACCTATATGTACCTGCCTTTTTCAAAATGATCTAAGCGTAAGTGTATTAACAAATTTTCGCTAGGCAGAAATGAACGATAGCGCACGGTCGATATGAAATGCTCACGATGATGAGTTTTCACTACGTTGTCTGCCGAGACGTAACGTCACATTTTGATGAATAAGCATATGCACTGTGAATTAACATCTGGCACGAAGTGTGGCAGAGCCTTCTGAGGCGAAAATTCGCCATTTAGTGAATTTCCCACAAAGTGTCCAGTTTTTTTTGCTTCTTGCATATTGTCTTAAAGGGCTGCTCTTATAATAGAAGAGCTCGGAATGCAGTGCTGCCTGAATTCAGACTAACAGGCTAGGGAATGCCAGAGGCTGCACTAGTGCCCTGTCTTACCATTGCCTGTGGCAAGAATTAAAGGACAAGGAAAGGCGGATTCACTGGGAAGTAACAAAATATTAGACACACAAATGTGTAATTTTTTCATGAGCTGTTGCTTCTTTAAGGAAAAAGATTCTCTGAAGAGGGGTAAAAAATACCAAAGATGGGCACACATTTTACTTGACTTTCTTATATGCTCCAAGTAAGGAATTACAGTCATGCATGTGCAGTAGGAAAATATTTTTACAAAAGAAAATATACTCGATTGCACATGTACCAGCCAAAGTTAGGGGTGTCTGTGAATAAGGTCCATACGTATGGTGCTGCACTGAGCCTGTGCATTTTTTTGGAGCACCAGCCCAGTCAAAAATCATAAGGATTGTGTGGACAGGGGAGGGGTGCCAAAATGGTAGTGAATCTGCCTTTCCTTGTCCTTTAACAACAGAATTCTCCTCCGGATGACAGGACTGTGCATACAATACAAAGCACTTTCCCAGGTTCAAATGGGAAGTACATGATCCCTAAGGCGCACAGTTTTATGTGGGTCAGTTGGTATATTCCTGTATGTATTGTGTGAAATAGAAATGCTTATATATCCCCATGTACCCTTCACTCATTTTTGTTTTTTGCAGATATAAATTGTTTGCTCTTAATAACCCCTGTCTACATCAGCCAACAGTGAATCAGAGGTTCCAGTATGCAGGCCAATATTCCCAACAACTGCATTGAATATACTGAAAATAGTCACTATCCTAGGTGCGATTTTTGATTGGCGTTAATATGAATATTGCCTCAATTGCCACACTATACAAAGTCCACATTGCTTCCTATTCTATGCATCCCTACATTGTAGATACTGTAAATGATACAATTTATCAGATATCTCCCAATGTATGGAAGAATGATGCATCTGCGCAGGCCCGGATTTGTGGAAAGGCCACCTAGGCCCGGGCCTAGGGTGGCAGGATTTTAGGGGGGTGGCATGATGCCCAACCACACCCCCATTGGTCCAGATGATGAAAATTTGCACAAAAAAAGGGGAGGGGACAGGGGCGACAAACGGCAGTGGGCCTAGGGGCGCCCACTATGTAAATCCGGCCCTGCATCTGCGGCTACATTTCACACTGCTACTGTGCTTATTCTATGTGTACCTTGCTTATCAATGTATCCATGAGTTCTTCAATTGCAGGGCCTTTTTTACATAAATCCTACATATATAAGAAGACATATTTTTCTTCTTTAAATTGCTTCTGACCTCTTGACATCTTTGTTGCAACCACAAATCAATACTATAATAACATTGATTGGCATTCTTTGTTATCTTTGTTATATATATATTACAGTATATAGTCATATTAGAGGTGTATACAAGAGGCTAAGAAAATCTAGAGCCCACTAACTTCAGCCCTCAATTGCTCTCTGTTATACAGTTAGCAGGTAGGTTTTAGTTTTATTAAATGTTCAGAGGATTGTTTTGGCAAGCTGTGTTTTGCAGAAAATTCTCATTTATATTGATGTTTGCATCTATAAGGGAACTGCTAAGGTAAGATGATACTTAATTTAATCGTGTGATATAGTTTTACAATATATTCATTATTCTGTCCATTAGCAAACCTAGGGAATGTCCCTGCTAATGCTATGCCTGGAGAATGACTTTCAGCTGTACACACCTCCAAATAGTCCACTAGACCAATATCCTGACGATAATCCTGAGGTTTATATATATATATATATATATATATATATATAATAATGGACCACTTCTTATACAATTTAAGAATATTATAAGTCCCCGAGAAATTCCACGATCATATAAAGGCACAAGGCTAAAGGCCCAGTTCTATTATACAGGTCATAGAGCTTAGAGATGACTTTTAATATCCCTATATTTTACAACAGGGTGTATGTTATTATAATACACCCATTTCAGGGAGTCCTGTGATGAAAATGACATCTCTTGGAACCGATTATAACCAAGGACTTCACCTGTGGTATCCACGGCTCTTGCGTATTATAATTGTAAATAATGTAACCCCTGTTGTAAAATATAAGGATAAGTCACCATGGCATTCAATGCCGTTATAAAGACAAGAGATTTTCTGCACTCGCTATGCTATTTATAACCATATCAGCGTAACTACAGGGGAAGCAGACCCTGCAGCTGCAGTGGGGCCCAGAAGGTAGAGGGGCCCATGCGGCGGTAATTAAATATACATTGGTAAATTAAGTCAATGTCTGGATTTTTCGGGGACCCTAAACTTAATTTGCTGTGGGGCCCTGTAACACAAAGTTATGCCACTGCACTATATTAAGGACATTTTTGTGCATAATGTACTAGGATCTCTAAATGTTTAGGATTCCTTATCTTTTTTTATGAGTTTTGTGGTCACATCCTCTCTTCACCCCCACCTAATGATTTAAACATGTTTAATGGTTGTATAAAAAGAACAGAGATAGAAAAGGGGTATCAACCCTCCACCCAGGGTGGACTTAGTATTGTATAAAAAGAACAGAGGCGCCAAAAGAATAAAAGGATATAAACGAGTTTAAAAACCAAAAATTGGTAATCAGAGGAGGCAGTAGTGGACTTACCTCCTCCAAGCAGACACAAAACTACTGTAATTAAGCAGTCAAAATTTATTAACAAACTCCAATCAGTGCAAAGCGTTTCACGGGCTCAGACCCGCTTCTTCAGGCAATAAACATAGGAGTTACAGCTGTGAATTGCAGAGACCAAAGTGACAATTAGTATGCTGTATGCTTATTCATCAAAACAAAAGCTTTTTTAGTATTACAAAAATATGTATGGTAGTCATTATTCTGGGATAAAGTTATGGTGCAGGGATTGGTTAGCTATTAAAAAAATGGGGCGGTTTTGGAAAATACCAAAGTAAAGGTTGATAGGTATTAGAGAATACAACAATTATACAGGTGAAGTGCAGTAAATAGGGTAAAAAGGAAGTGCAGTGAGCAAAAACATAGTGGGGCTGCAAAGTTAATATAAAGTCATAACTAAAAATGTTTTTGATTACAATTTTTAATATATGTTTTAGATAATGTTTTTATTATTCTGTATAAGCAACCTGTTTTTGCTCCATATGGTTATTATTCAGGCATCATGCACTATGGCACTCCATTTTAATAACCTGCCCTGATATAAATTTACATTTTTTTATTGATTTATTTATTTTTTTTATACATATATATATATATATATTTTTTTTCTTTTCTTCTCCGATTTTATAGCCGCTTGCCCACATCAATATGATCAACACTCCCCTATTTCTTATATGTGTACCCTCACGCACTTTTATGTACCTATTTCACTACTCTGTCCCATCCAACATGGCGGCTAAGTAACCCCCACACTGCCCCTCCCAACATGGTGACTATTTACTTCCTATACTATAGTACTGAACCTTTTGCCTTAACCCCGCCCCCTATGATGCACTCACTATGATGCACTTCCTGTTTTTAAGACGCTGGTTCCCCTCCAAACTCTCACTATAAAAGACACTCAGGCGTCCTTCCTACTGCCAGATGGTGAGTCTTGTTATTTATTACCACACACCACTCTATGCCTTATCGGTTTTGTTAGTTATGACTTTATATTAACTTTGCAGCCCCACTATGTTTTTGCTCACTGCACTTCCTTTTTACCCTATTTACTGCACTTCACCTGTATAATTGTTGTATCCACTAATACCTATCAACCTTTACTTTGGTATATCCCAAAACCGCCCCATTTTTTTAATAGCTAACCAATCCCTGCACCATACCTTTATCCCAGAATAATGACTACCATACATATTTTTGTAATACTAAAAAAGCTTTTGTTTTGATGAATAAGCATACAGCATACTATTTGTCACTTTGGTCTCTGAAATTCACAGCTGTAACTCCTATGTTTATTGCCTGAAGAAGCGGGTCTGAGCCCGTGAAACGCTTTGCACTGATTGGAGTTTGTTAATAAATTTTGACTGCTTAATTACAGTCGTTTTGTGTCTGCTTGAAGGAGGTAAGTCCACTACTGCCTCCTCTGATTACCAATTTTTGGTTTTTAAACTCATTTATATCCTTTTATTCTTTTGGCACCTCTGTTCTTTTTATACAATACTAAGTCCACCCTGGGTGGAGGGTTGATACCCCTTTTCTATCTACAGAGAGTGACTTCTTAATCCTGAGTGGGGTCAGGACAATCTCCCCACCTGCCTTTACAGTGGTTGCCTATTGGTAACCTTGGTTTGTGAGTATATGTTATCTACTCTTATTTCATTATCCCTACCAATACATATTACACTATTGGGGCTCTTGGTGTTCCTTTTGTTTATGTTTAATGGTTGGTACAACTTTTCATTTTTGCTATCACCATATAGACATGAGGCTAAAGGCCAAATGCTTGTATACATGTCATGGAACCCTGCAGTGATGTATTATCTCCTCATGTACTTTATTTAATATAATACACAAGGTTCATGGCTCTTGTGTATAATAAGGATATCACTTACAGGGTGGTCTATTATAATGGGATTCCTATACAAGAAGACACAAAAGAGGAAAACTTATGCAATGCTAAGACATCAGCAGTACCTTCATAGAAGCTTAGGGAAATTAATAAATAAATGAATACATCTTCCTAAATGTCTTTATTATGCAAGTAAAAGAAGGGGCAACAGTGTCCCTTTAACACATTTACTGAAGCGATTTCAAGTCTAACTGCCATTAAACTCCATCTGTGCCAAATATAATATAATTTGACTTATTAGATACCAATCTGATATTTGTTTGGTTAAACAGCTCTCTAAATAGCATTGTCTGCTTTATTTATTCTCCCAAATGCATATTAGTTGTGTTTATTTAAATGAGAAAATAGGTCTCTGCGAGGAAGTATTCACTGCTGTACTTGAATAAATTTGGTTCCTATTTAAATAACTGTCTTGCAAAGTTTTCGAGCTACAAGCAACACAGACGAGAAGGAGGTGCCCATAAATATATTGAAAATTAGATTCGTATATGGTAAGGACATTTCCATGGTTAAACTCTCTACAGAGGGGTAGTGATGGGCGAATTTGCGGCGAATTCCCGCGATTCACCACAGGTGTATAAATTCGCCAGTGTCAAAAAAAAAATTGTGAAATTTCGGCAAAAACGGACGCCGGCATCCCAAACAATGGACGCCGGCGTCAAAAACGAGACGCCAGCGTAGTTTTACGAATTTTATACCGTTTTTCGAAGCAAAATGCCCCAAATTCGCCCATCACTACAGAGGGGTGGTTTTAACCTGCAATGATTGGAGTTTTTTTCTAGCACTCTCAAACCAGAAGTACTTCTCTTACTAAACAGTAATTACCAGAAAATGTTGATCCGGGGAGAAATCTTACTGTTAGTTGTTTGGTGCTAGGAATCAATTGCTTCTCCACTGGCTAATTGGAAATTTCTCTGGTCATCATCACACTGATATATGTGGTAACATTGGATGAATTTGTTTCTGCTTCAGACCACTGAACTGCATATCTGTCTTCTTCCCAATATAAACTAGAAAGAACATTCAAAAACTCAGTAAGGGAGAGTGGAAAATTCACAATAGGAAGAGATTAAATGGTTAAAGTGTAGCTTTTTTCTGCACATAAAGATTAGAAGAAAATAATTATACATGGACAATGACCATGAACTGACCATCTCTCAGAGTAGTACACTCACAAACTTATGCAAGTGAACACTGCTAATGCAACCATTGGGTTGGGTAAAGAAGTATTATAGACATAATCAACCCAGACAAGTATAATAGACCAAATCATTCCTGGATTGCCTGCTCACCAAATAAGCAGTCAAACTTAGGGGCATGTTTACTAACATTGGAGATAAATATCTGGAGAGATTTCTGGAGAAATCAGCTAATCAGCAATTAGATTTAAACAGCCACAGCCAAGTTAGAAAACAAAAGCAAAGATCTGATTGGTTGCTATGGGCAACATCTCCAGAAATCTCTCCAGATATTTATCTCCAATGTTAGTAAACATGCCCCTAAGAGTTAAAGGGCCCCATTTACTAACAACAAGACAAAGGATCATATTTACAGGTATGGGATCCGTTATCTGGAAACCCATTATCCAGAAAGCGCCGAATTACGGAAAGGACATCTGCCATAGACTCAGTTTTATGCATATCATTCAAATATCCAAATATAATTTGTACTTGATCCAAATTAAGATATAATTAATTCTTATTAGAAACAAAACCAGCCTATTGGTTTTTTTTATTGTTTACACGATTTTCTAGTAGATTTTGGGTAAGGCCACACGAGGAGATTCGGGAAGATTTTGTCGCCTGGCGACTAATCGCCTCGTCTTTTGAGCCTCACTGAGGCAACTTTGGGAGACTATTGAAAATGCAAAGCGGCGTGTGCATTAGCGCAGGCAACTTTTCATTCTAGCCTATGGGGAAAAACGCTGAGGCAGTTCGGGGAGATAGTCGCTCAAAAGACGAGGCAATTAGTCGCCAGGAGACAAAATCTCCCTGAATCTCCTAGTGTGGACTAGCCCTTAAAGTATCGAGATTCAAATTACGGATTAAGATCCATAATCCAGAAAACCCCAGGAAAGTGTAAAAAGCTATTCTAACCCCATGGCGCATATAAACGTACACACATGCTTTTAATCTTATCTAACACATTTTTGCATATTTGAAACAGTGGGTACAATTCTGACATAAAATGAGAGAGCATGAAACCTGTACTACCTACCTTACCCAATTTTCTTTTAGAATGCCTTTCTTATATAATGCCATGGTCGCATTAATACTGTTTCATTCTTTTATAAATCCTATACCCTCAGTGAATATTTGATAATGTCTGAGTTTTTACAAGCCCGCTATTTGCATAAACCACAATCATTACCATTACAGCATGGGAATACATGGTGCTTCAGTATTGATGCATAATTCTTAAAAGGCATTATGCAAATTGTTAGTTACTACCTGGTGTTTTTCATCAAATAAGAGTTTTTTTACTACTTGCAGGGGCAATTAGATGTAACATCATGTACCAAAGCATTGTGGGGCTGAGAGACCATCATCACAAGATAGAAAGGGATCTTACTGTACCTCATCCAGAAAATAATACTGCCAGTGGAACTTAATAGACATGTATAATTGCATAGGGAACAATGTTAGGAATGTATTTGTTTACATTTATACATATGACTAATAAATCAGTTAACAACTTGTTGTGGTATAAGCAACAATGCATGGGACAATTTACTTGCCATCTTTTGGTGGCCCAGACATTCAACAGCCATATTTTAATCTGACTTTGACCCAAGGGCATTTTATAAGCGTGCTTCTGGATGGCACCAAACAAAAGTATGTTTTGCTATTATAAATAAGTGGGGAAATATTAAGTGGTACTGTAAGGAAATTCCTGTTGCAGCTAGATTACTATCTTTTGTAAAGACATTTCTAACTCCACTTTCAGTCTTTTTTCCTTGCATAAGCCATTTATTATGTATCTTGTTCCCATAATCCTCCTTCTATCAACTTCAAATTAAATAGCTTATAGATGTAGCCTACTGTCATTGAAAGGTAGGTCAGTTAAAAATAGCCAAACTTTCTCAAGAGCTCCATGGATGACAATCTATGGCACAGGTATGGTACTCAGCAAAAATCATTTATATGTATATAGATGTGTAACATATTTTGGCAGTGGTAGGTTATTGGCATAAAAAATGTTTTATCTTGGAAAAAGCTTATTCCCCATATTGCTTAATTTCCCTCCATAATTGCACGGTCTTTGTGTGCACTATAACATTTTGAACCTTCTATTAAGTACATGCAAGAATTTATCAGTACTGATGCATCTCTTGACACAATAGTTTCTCTAAAATAATACTGTATATAGGCTGTGGCACTGGCTTATATTTACAAACTTTGAATTTGCATGCTGTTCAGTCAGCTCAGAGGAGACCCCCTCACATCATTTTTTTGTATTCAGATTCAGTTCGGCAGAATCCCGAACCTAATCCTGGATTCAGTGCATCCCTAATGTGTATGGTAACCACTAAAGAAACAAGTCAAACTTTATGATGTTAGGCTTAGTTATCATGCATTACTAGCTTGGCACATGAGTTTAACAGCAAGGCATATACAGTATGAGAGCCTGAAAGAGTTGACTATTTAGGGATGGAGATGGAAACTGATTCAAAATGCATGTATAGTCAGTTGCTCTGTAGGCAACTACTAAATCTACAACTTTCCAGAGAATCTGTGAACCACAAATAATGTGTGTACACTGTATATGTTTGTGTGTTTTCTATTTACATCATGTTAGCCTGTGGTCCTCCTGATTTTGTAGTCTACAGCTCTCAGCAACTTCTCAGATCCCTAGTGGCTATTAACATTAGCTGGAGGGAGACCAGTTTAATCACTCTCATCTCAGCCATGTTGAGTTTTTAGGATGCTATTCACCTTACAATATATATTTAATCTCTTTTTGTTTGTATTTATTATTTATATATAGTACCTTTGTTTCCCGTAGCTTACAAACAATAGACATACCTATTTGCACATACAGAGAAGATGTACATTGTTACACTTGCATATTAAAAGACAACATGGTGGAGTCCAGCTAGTGAGAGCTTTCTAATGGAGAGGAATTGAGACATTAATTGGGGGTGACCAATGGGGTTTTAGAGGTCTTGTCATTCAAGAGTGTAGGGGTAAATGTTTATTGGTAAACTTTATTTATGGTATTTAACTAATTATTGTTTGTGTGTGTGTGTGTGGAGGGAACGTGTAATTGTTCTTTACTAAGAGTAAATGCTAATTATAGTCTCAGTATTACATAACATGCTTCTGTTATTACAGGGACACTAAAACTGCCCCTATCAATGCAGAAAGATTGATTAATAAGAAGCTTACAGTAACCTTCAGCACAGCCTCTCTAATTTTGTCTGGCACATCATCGATAACCAATCGGAAAGTCCTAACTATGTGTAGGGACCTATAGGATCTATTAAGCTCCTATAGAGTTAATCCCCTACCTTTCCTTAAGTTCTCTTTTCCCTTGTTATTGGGCCAAGCCCTTCTAACTGGTTAAGTGTAACATCTGCACCTATTGGACAAAGAGTGTAATGACACTCCCCTACCACACTGCGATATAGTGTTGTGTAGGGAGTGGCTTCTTCCTCTTTGGCTCCTGGTGTCTGTGCTGCTAGGTGTTTCCCATTGAGCCTGGGATCACCAAGGCCCCAGTAAGCCATTTACCCCAAAGGGACCTGTACCTTTGGTGCTGAAGTCGGGAACCAGGCAATCCCGTGAATGAGGATTAGCTATCATTAGGGAACATTCTGTAATAGTCTCTCTAGGAGAGAGAGATAGCCAGATTTAGTTAGTATTAGCAGCCTCCCAAAGGCTTCTAAGGTTGCCTTTAGTGTAGGGAACTCAGTGATAGGGAATTCAGTTTAGCAGAGCACTGCCTGACCCCTACTTGATCGATCCTGTTTCACATTGGTCGCTGGTCTTTGAGAATGAGATATTCTTCCTACTGTTTGACTTGAGGAGTGACACCTGTACATGCTGCATCATCATCAATGCTATCCTTTCTCCTGTGTGATATGCTAACTCCTACTACAGCTCCTGTGTGAGTAAACCTGTGGTCAATTGCCTTTGCATATTGTTGTGCTAATAAACCATCTCACTTGTTTTCACTATCTAAAGAACCTCCTGGTGTCCATTATTCTATCTTTCACTCTAATTAGCCTGTGGGTTGTACTTTTACACCATCTTAAAGGGGAAGCTTCCATTTAGCGAAGGCTCCGCCCTGAGTGTAGTTTCACAGTGTAACCCATGCTCATACACTAGCTGGACACTCTTAACCCCTAATTGGCAGAATAGGCCAAGAAAGCGTTACATATGCATTAGATGTACTGGGTCACAATGTTTTCTTGTTTTGTTTAATAGTCACACAAAAACAAATTGTACATTTTCTCATGGTAAGGATTAATTGACTATAATAGTTTTCAAATAATGTGTCTGGACTGGAGAGGCTGGTAATTGGAGGTAAGGTCACAAATTTATGGGGATTATATAACATTATTGAAGGATTATGCCAGCACCTGACTATATATTCATATATTTAGCGCTTGATTTCTTTAAGTGCAATACGTGGAAAATGCAGCAACAAACTTACGTGTGTGTCGTGTATGTCCTTAATCATTTTTTGTAAATAAAGAAATCTTGTCCCTTGCATTGCCAAAAAAAGAGAAGGGACATTAAGAGACTTGTTTTTGGACTTTGATTGCTTCAACAAGAAGTTTATAGTATGAAAGGTGTCTCTGCAATTAGAGGCCCGTTTATTAAAGGTCACATTTTTGTTGTATTAGGACTTTTTGAAATTATTTGAGTTAACTCTATTTCTCTAAAATCACAAATGCCATGAAAGTTATTAAAAGATCCAAAAGTAAAAAAAAAACGGAAAAAAGTGTAGAAAAAGCTATGAATCTCTAAATATCTAAAATCTCTAAAACCTCTAAAAATTCAGGTTTTGGGATAATAACTAGCAAAACAAAATCCAAAAACCTTTAAAAGTCTGAATGGCTAAAACAAAAAGTCCAA
This sequence comes from Xenopus petersii, assembly GCA_038501925.1. Lineage (NCBI taxonomy): Eukaryota > Metazoa > Chordata > Amphibia > Anura > Pipidae > Xenopus > Xenopus petersii. The sequence goes on along the minus strand of CM076674.1, from coordinate 69,978,813 downwards.
TAGATCGGCACAGTTCCCATTAACTACTATGGGACCTTGACTGCTTTTACTTGGAGAAGTTTTGTATCAGAGTTTTTCATGGTGTATACACTTAATTTAAAATTTTTTACAGTTTTAGAGAAATTTTAAAAATACAATTCGTGAAAAAGAAAATCTGAATTTAAGTAAATAGGCCCCATGGAGGTTTTTGAAACCACAACGAAATGAATTTTCTCTAAAACCACAAATGTCATGACATTTATTAAAAGATCCAAATAAAAGAACAGAAAATGACTGAGTTATCTGAAAAAAATCAGAATACCTCTAAAACCTCTAAAAATATCTTTTTAAAAGAAATCTGAAAACATTTAAATATCTGAATTGATTTAAAATGGTCCAATAGGATAATTGCAGTTCCCATTGACTTCTATAGGACCTTGACAACTTTTACCTGGTGATGTGTTGTATTAGAGGTATTCGTGTTTTTTACATAAAAAAATAGGAAAACCTCTTATTTTTAGAGATTTGTGAAAAATGCAAAAATCTAATTCTATTGTTAATAAAAGGGCCTCTTAGGGGCACATTTACTAAGGGTCGAATTTCGAAGTGGTAAAACTTCGAAATTCGACCATCAAATTCTAGAACTTTGATAGTGGAAGTTTTTTTTTTTTTTTGAGTGAATTTTGCCGTTTTCGATCAAATCTAAATCGTTTGAATCAAATGATTCGAACGATTTAATTGATCAATCGAGCGATTTTCAAAAAAAAACCTTTGACTTCTAAAAACTTAGCCAAATATTGGCTATGGGTTCTAGGACGTTCCCATAGGCTAAAATAGCAATTCGGCAGGTTTAAGGTGGGGAAGTGTCGAAGTTTTTTAAAGAGATAGTACTTCGATTTTTGAATGGTCCACTATTCAAAGTTATTTCAATTTGAATCAAATTTTGGTCTATTCGATGGTTGAAGTACCCCAAAATTACTTTGAAATTGAAAGTTTTTGAATCGAAAATTCACTGTAAATTCACTTCAACCCTTAGTAAATGGGCCCCTAGTGTTGCAAAAGAAATCTAGAAAAAGGTTCAGTGTGCAACTGTGGGAAAAGATACAAAGTGTATGATCTATAACACTGGTTTTGAGCCATGTTATCTAGGCCAACAGGTCAGGATTAAGAATAACCTTGCATATACACACACACATAAGGCAATAAAAACATATCAGAAATATAAATGTAAGTACATTCTCACCCAGTGGCTTAACTAGAGTGCGCCGACCCCCTCCCCCACAAAAAAATCTTCAGACTTCAGATCCCCATCCTCTCGCCCACTTCCTATCCATGTCCTGCCTCTGCCCTGCCAACTCTCCACCCCAACTCTGCCCACTCTCGCCAAACTTGCATCCCCCTTCTTCGCTGCAGGTAATAGAGTGGCTGGGGAGGAGGGTTTTTTTTATTAGCTATAGAGGAAGCAGACGCCCCCTGCCGGGTCTGCTTCCTCTATAGTTACACCACTGTTCTCCCCAAGTTGAGAGCAAAAGTGGCTGTAATTTTTGGCCTGTTGGTATAACTTAGTAAATATGCAGCTAACAGTGTCGCATTCTGCAGAGGAATAAATCAGCTATGAAGAATATAGCGTTTTCTTAGCAGTACATACATTGCTTTTTGACTGAAGACTCATCAGGATTCTCATGCTCAAATCTGTTCAACATCCTTCTCTCCTGTCAGGTGTGCCTACCAAACCTCACCGTCTGCTTGTCTCCAAGAATCTTTTATCTTGGGGATGTCAACCTGTAAACCTCCAGAAGCGGGGAAACTTCAGCTCCCAACAGCTGGCAGGCCACAAGTTTGACATTCATTCTTTAATTGGTTTCCCACTTACGATGATTGATATCTGATATTTTCATTACAAGGAACTCTTGTGTATATCAAGTATATGTGCAAGTGTGTTTGGCTGCAGGAGAATTAACTCAAACACTGGTCAACACATAGGGGCAGATTTATCAAGGGTCAAATTTCAAGGGTTAATAAACCCTCAAAAATACTCGCAAATGCTTCGATCGAATGATCGAATAAAAATCGTTAGATCAAACGATAAAATTGTTCGAATAGAACGTTTCGAACAATTTTAAGTGATTGATCGAAGGATATTTATTGAACCAAAAAAAGGTTAGAAAAATGCTGGGGAAGGTCCCCATAGGCTAACATTGCAGCTCGGTAGGTTTAAAGTGGCGAAGTATGAAGTTGAAGTATTTTTTAAAGAGACAGTACTTCGACTATCGAATGGTCAAATAGTCAAACAAATTTTACTTCAAATCGTTTGAATCATTCGATTTGATCGAATTTGACCAATTGCGATGGTCGAAGTACCCAAAAAAATACTTCGAAATTCACTTCACTCGAGCCTAGTAAATCTGCCCCATAGTGAACTTTTCAAAGGAAAGCTGATGGAAAAAAAAACCATGATTTAAAGTAAAGAGAAATGAGTGTAATATTGTAATTTAATGCTTCACTAGTAGGGATGTAGCGAACCGCCGCCGATGTGTTCGCGAACGCCGTTCGCGAACACCGGCAAAATTGGCGAACAGTTCGCGAACTGTTCGCGAACTTCGATCATCCGAAAATCGTTCGATTCGAACGATCGAAGGATTGTAATCGTTCGATCGAACGATTTTCGTTCGAGTCGAACGATCGAAGCCATTGGATCGAATGATTTCATTCGATCCAATGCTTCGATCGTTCGATTCGAACGAAAATCCTTCGATTTTAGCGCTCGAATGGTCGAATGGTCGAACGATTTTGACGCGAACGCCTATTGGCGAACGTCGCGCGACGTTCGCGAACTTGCGGCGGACGCGAACAGCCGATGTTCGCGCGAACAAGTTCGCCGGCGAACAGTCCGCGACATCCCTATTCACTAGTTCAGAGAATATTTTAATTTATGACAAATGCTTACAGGGGTATTAGGATGCATCCCATTTTTCAAAAGTTAAAAGCACGATTCAATTATTTACCATTTCTTTGTCTTTTCATGAATATTTAAAGATGTAACATTTTGTATTATTCCTGCTTAATGAATCGTATTTTCAGATTGAGTAATTTACCAGCAATGCTTTGTGGCAGATTGGCCTTGCTACAACCACGAGTGAAAGAGAAATACGCACTTAACATTACCCGTTTGTTGCTTTCTTTGTAGGATCTCTAAGTCCTGAGTCTGCCATAGAGTGAATGCTCCTTGTGATGGTTCATTAGCAATGATGTATTTGCAGTGTCTTTAGTGTTAAGTGTGTAAGACATTTAATCCTTGGATACCAAGCTTCACCACAGCTGTTCTTCTTGCTAAATCTACACGTATCCCTTTGGTTGCAACAGTACAGATGGAAAGGTACTTTTTTAAAATAAGTTCAGTATCACAGTGAGATATGCTTCTTTTACAAACCTGGGCTCATTGGCTATAATAGATTGAGCCACGTCACTGTTTTGGATAAAATCACCTGCTCTGCCATTATTATTATTTGCAAGAATATATATTTCCTCTCAAACATTATAAGTAGAGAGTTTGCAAGTTCAAACACATGGGTCAATTATCCAGATTATATTCAGTCTGTCTAATCTAAATAGTTCATCCACCTGTGCCCCATATTGGAGAGTAGATGGGACATAGTTAGATATGGAAGTAAGAGAAACTATAGCTTTGCCACACTTCTGCTCAGATCCTTTTCAGATCCTTTTGTTAGCCTTATTGTTATTGTGTTCACTATTAAATGAGAAGGAAAGCTAGCAAAGCAGTATATTGATAATAGATTATCCACAATAGTGCAAGCTATAACACTATTTATTCTGTAGAATGCTTTACCATACCTGAGTAAACAGCTCTAGAAACTCTCTCTGTTTCTTTAGGCTAGAAGCTGCCATATTTTCTTGGTGTGACATCACTTCCTGCCTGAGTTTCCCTGCTCACTCATAGCTCTGGGCTCAGATTACAGCAGGGAGGGGAGGAGGGAGGGGGAGAGGAGCAAACTGAGCATGCTCAAGCCCTGCCCTGGAGGTTTAAGCTGAAAACAGAAAGTCTTATACAGAATTCCATGTATACACAATAGAAGGAAATAAATGTGATGTTTATTTCAACAGAGGACTCTGAACAACATTACTTTGAGGGTTTACTGGTGTATTTATAGACCTTTCTGATAAAACTTACTCAATTTTAGCCTTTCCTTCTCCTTTAAGGATAAAGTTGAATACTACCGAGTCCCGACACATCAGACAGTGAATGTAATCAATCCAATATATAAGGTGCAATTATAAGTTGCATGAAAAAATCCAGTTTCTCATGTGTTTAGTAAAATATCCAATTATACCACTGTATTCCTGATCACTTAAACTGGGGAAAGAGAAAAAATGTTTTTGTGCCGTGTTACCCTCACAAAATGCAATTTACAGCAGATGCACTGATATAATGATAACAAGGCAGCAGCATCACTGTATGAAAAGCACTCAGCCCCTTGAGAAATCCCCCTTACTGCAGACACAGATTTGTTTCAATAATGGAACAGGCTGTGCACATTAAACCAGCATCATTCTAAGCAGCAGATTTTCCCCTTTTTATTTTATAATAAATTGGATATGATATGGTACTTAGTAGTCTCATGTCTTTTATCTTAGCACATAAAGCAACTCACTGGGTTTTCCCAAACTCAAAAGCGAATGAAAAATAGGTCAGGCAGCAAAATGTGTAGCGTCAGCACACAAATGTGGGGCTATATGGGCCAGTATGTTACAGTGCTGATGCATACAACTGATGGAGCCATCATTCCTCAGTTACTCTTGCGCCATTGGCAGCTATTTGTACTTGGACTTAAAGGAACAGTTTAGTGTAAAACTAAAAGTGGGTTAATATATAAGCTGTGTAAAATAAAACATGTTTCTAATATTGTTAGCCAAAAATGTAATGTATAAAGGCTGGAGTGAACAGATGTCTAACATAATAGCCAGAACACTACTTCCTCTGTTACGTTTCTCTAACCTTTTAGTTTGTCGGTAACTTGAAGGGGGGCCACATTGGACATAACTGTTCCGTTAGTTTGCATTTGATCCTGATCATGCAGCTCACATTCAAAAGCAAACAGTTGTGTCCCATGTGCCCCCTTTCAAGTCACTGATTTGCTACTGACTGGTAACAGGTTTGAGCTGCAAAGGAGAAAGTAGTGTTTTAGCTATCACATTAATAACAAATAAAAAAAACAAGCAAATACAAAAAGTATTGTAGAAGTGATATCTATATTGGCTAACAATAAAAATACATTGCAAGCTTTTCAGGCCCCTTCGTCAGGCAAAATACAAATGAAGGCACAGCATATATACTGTTAGATCAGTGAAAGGTATTAATGGGCAATAAATTAGGAAGTTACAGATAGATAGAGATCAATTGTAGAGATAATAAAATTAATTAGGGTGGGTTGTAAATAGTCCAGGAGTCTGGATTCAGTCAGGTCACATAGTGTGACATGAAACCTGACCCTAAATTTAAATTAAGGCCCTGTCTTAATGTGTTAAATAACTCCATATATTTAAATTCATAAATCTTCCTTTCCTGTTCAGTTTGAAGTTCCCTTTTAGAATTAAGACCTGTGTGTCCTGAAGACTGTGATTTTGACTGCAGAAATGTTGCCCCACTGGTGTATCACATGATTTGGTGTTGATTTTATGTCTGTGATGGTTCATCCGTGTGCGCAATTTTTTTTCCTGTTTCACCAATGTATCTGCCTCCTGTAGAGCACCTAGTACATGTAATCATGTATAGCACATTGGATGAAGCACACGAATAGTAGTCCAGAATGGTGTAGACTTTTTCTGTATTTGCTAAAGCAACTTGATCTTTGCACAGGATTTATTTGCAGGTTTCACATCTGTTGGTGTTGCAGGGAAATGTACCTGCTTTAGTTGTTTTTGGAAGAGCACAATCATTTAGGTGGTTGTCTATAAGACAAGAGAGGTAGCATGGGTTTCAGGTCTCTGGCTATTTTTCTAATAATGTTCAGTTGTGGGTTGTAGATAACTACAATAGGTACCCTGGTGTTTTCTGTCTTTTCTTTTTAATCCAAGAGTGTGGCTCTGGGTATTTGAGTTGCTCTGTGGATTTGATCATCAATAACCTGAGGATGGTATCCCTGATTAACAAAAGTATTCCGTAAGGAATGGAGATGTTTATTTCTGTCATCAAGGTTTAAGCAAATCCGGTTGTATATCAAAGCCTGTTTTGCACAATTGATTTTTTTATGTGATGAGGATGAAAACTGTCCCACATAAGATATGCAGGACAGCCTGTTGGTTTTTGGTATAGGGATGTTTGTATGGTTCCATTATTGATGTAAATACATGTGGCACAGTTTTCATCCTCATCACACAAAAAAATCAATTGTGTTTAGCCAGGCTCTAAGACAAAACCTTGACGACAAAAATAAACATCTCCATTCCTTATGGAAAACGTTTGGTTCTTTCCGTAATTTGGATCTCTATACTTTGTCTACTAAACAATTTATTTAAACGTTAAACAAATCCAATAGTATTGCTTTGCCTCCAATAAGATTTAATTATATCTTAGCTGGGATCAAGTACAAGATACTGTTTTATTATTACAGCAAAAAAGGTAATCCGTTTTAAAAATGGGAAATATTTGATAAAGGAGGTTGTTCACTTTTAAATTAACTTTTAGTATGATGTAGAGAGTGATGTTCTGAGACCATTTGCAATTGGTTTTAATTTTTTATTATTTGTGTTTTTTTGAGTTTTTTGCCTTTTTATTCAGCAGCTTTCCAATTTGGCAATTCAGCAATTTGGTGATTATGGTCCAAATTACCCTAGCAACTAGTGATGTGCGAGTCCAGATTTTTAGGACCCACACCCGACCCTAACCCGCCCTCACATAAACCATACCTGGCTCAACCTGGCTCGACCCGTCTCGGCTCCTCAATTTAAAGACCCGAGCAGGTGTGAATATATATATATAGAGTATAGAGGAGCAGTAAGCGGCAGCTGGCCTGAACCTGCCCGACCCGAGGGTAAACCTGCTGGTCCAGCTGGTTTCAGGCCAGGCCACACATCACTACTATCAAACAGGCATTGATTTAATGGAGAGACTGGAATATGAATAAAAGAGGGTTTGAATGAAGAGAAAATAATAAAAAGTAGCAATAATAATGGGATCAGTGACCCCCTCCATCCATTTAACAGCTGGAAAGAGTCAAAAGAAGAAAGCAAATGATACAAAAACTATAAAAAAGAATACATTAAGGCCAACTGAAAAGTTGCTTGGAATTAGCCATTCTATAACAAACTAAAGTTAACTTAAAAGTAAACCACCCCTATAAATGGTGTCTATGGGATACGGCCATCCTGTCATTTGGAGCTTTCTGGATAATGGGTTCCAGATAATGAATCCCATACCGGTACTTTAAATGAAAAACTTCACAAAACAAATTGCAGTCTCTTTACTAATTCCCCTAAGTGATTTTTATTTTAGATAAAACACTGCCAATTTGTTATTTATACCTGTCTCTAGTCCAGTGGTTCCCAACCCTTTGACCAGTGAGCCACATTCAAATGTAAAAACTGTTTGAGAGCTACACAAGCAAGCACATTCCTTGGGATGCCAAATAAGGGTTGTGATATGCTAATGATAGCCCATGTGATAGGCCACTCTTGGAAGCATCAATGGGCATGGAGAACAACATGTTGCTCATAAACCACTGGCTGGGGATCACTGGTCTAGACCATAAGCACCCTCCTGAAAGAATACATTTTGAAATTCGAAAACATGAATTTCAATGATATATTCTTAATGTGGATATTTGAGGAAGAAAGGTATTTTGGGATTGTAGTTACAGTATCTGAATTTAAATTGGGCCTTAAAGTTCATCTCGGTTTGAGGTACAATTCTCTGCTGCCTTGTTGTTCATTAAACCGTCTAATAAGGTTGCAGTTTGACATTACATTTTTTGGACTTTTCTAATATACTCTAGCATATAATTATGCTGTATAACTGTATCCGTGAAAGTGAAATAACAGAAGAATCTAAATTGCAAAGACATATAATAGTTGATTAGCAATCCTTTTTCCTTGATTATGGAATAATTATTAATTTACTACCTTTCTAATTTCAACCAAGACATCATATTTACAGATTGTAGACGTATGCCTCATCAGAAGGAGATACTTTTAAAACTGTGTGTGTGCGTAATGAATGATATTCCTAAAGTGACAAATGTCTTAAAAATATACACTCTACACATCCATAAATGCAACAATGCTGATCTACTGGGTTGATGTGGTGGAACTGTAGGTGGCTTCATCATTTGAACATTAAAATGTAGCAGAAGGGTATATATTACTTTTATACAGGGCATATAATAAAAACTCTATAGAGATCAAAGTATAGGCTTTTATTGGATGCTACACATCATTATAATTGCATGCACTAAAGGAAAATGCTTTGTTTGGTGAACTTTACGAATTAGCCGACCCTTGCCAGATTTTTCCATCAAAGTGAGTGACCCATACAACAGACCTATGAAGATCTATCAGGAGAAGGCAACATCTATGGGTTTTTCTAAATGGGCAAATATCGGTTGGGTAGGCTGTTGGGTAGGGCCAATTCATGGGCCTATAAACTGGCAAGTGGGGTGTACTGTCTTTGCCTCCCTTGCCTTTTGTTCTTGTTTTTTCTTCTTCCTCTAGGTAGGCCCTCCCCTTTCCTCTTGCACATACCCACATGCATTGGGATGCATAAACAGATATCAGGTTTTCCTATATAACATTGTTTGCTATTAAAATAAAGTTGAATATACTTTGACAAGGAGCTGTTCAAAATCAAATAAGCTTTGACTGACCCACCCATAACCATGTCTTAAAAGTGTCATCTATCCCATTTGTAGTTAATAGTTGCATAGATAACATTACAAATAGCCGTCTCTGCAGTCTTAGTTAGAGCCTATTTTAAATATTAAGACTGGCTGTTGAAATGCATGGAGAATACATGGATAGAAGACAAGTAGCAATCAAAAGAAAAGTCATGCTTGTGGATTAACTAGACATTTACATACATTAAATCCCTGACAAAAAATGATTACCACTGCCAGCAGAACATACCTTACATCAATCTCAGCTTGTTAACTGAAAAGACCAACCCTATCAATACTGTTGCTGTTAGCAACTAGACAGATAAAAACAGTATCTATAGGTGTACTTTCTATACTTTGCTTACAGCCTCTTCTGCATATGACTTACCTCATATCTGAGGGTATCCATTTAAGAATCCATAATAACTGGACTTTCCAATGCTCTGGATCCACCGAATAAGTGACTCCACATTCAGCATCCAGTCAAGGTCACTTCCTCGGGAACTATGAAATGAATAAAAATATGACAGATTACAACACCGAAAACTGTCACCATCTCATCCGCTCTAGATTTGCTTTTTGTAATATATTTTTCCACCCTTGTAAATGAAGTCATACACCAAACATTAATTTAAAAAGCACTGCACAGATATCAGAGCATTGTAACACCTTGAACTATATATCTCTACCCATTATTTACTATGCATTGCACTTCGTTAAGATTTACAGAATAAATACCAGACAGCCCTTTTTTAGGTGCATGTAATACTGTATGGTTGTTAGTGAGTAAAAATAGCTCTAATTAGCTTTAATAGTTCTACAAGGTAATAGAATAGCTTCTTGTTTATGGTTTATGTCTCAGCATTATCTAGGAGCTATTTTTTTCACACACTGAAGAAGTGATAAGAATGGGTTAATGTAGAAAGATCAGCTCAAGGGATCAGGATATTTTCTGAGAAACCTTTCAGACATCTAAATGTACATCCTCAGGCAGGAATTGTTTAAATGCCAACACACAGCACTGGTCTGTGAGCCTGAACACTGGTAACAAAACAATTGCTTACCAGTATAAAGCCACTGCTCCATCATTATCTGCCCAAACCTTTCCCACATTCTTTAGTGACAATTTTTTTATTTTATGATATAAAATGTAATTGTGAAAGAGGCTAGATGATTTTAATCATCTAATTAGGGACTCTAGAGATCCCTAATTTTATAAAATAATCATTTGATTATAGAACGTAAAATGGGCCAAGTGATAATTGTATCCTGATTGACTAAAAATAACCTCATCACTGAAGTACACAGAACTAATGTTTTCCAGCCACAGCACATGACATGAATGAAAATAGAGAACAAGCAAAATGCAGTATATATATATATATATAGAGAGAGAGAGAGAGAGAGAGAGAGAGAGAGAGAGAGAGAGAGCAAAGAAATTCACATTCATGGGTCTTTTGTGATGAAAAAAATGGGGTTATTCAACGTTTCGGCTCTTAGACTCGAGCCATCATCAAGAATATATAATATATATATAGTTTTTCAGATAATGGATTGTGCCGTTCATACCTTAAATCTACTTGAATATCATGTAAACATTAAATAAATAAATAAATAAACACAATAGACTGGTTTTACTTCTGATAAGGATTAATTAAATCGTAGTTTGGATCAATTACAAAGTACTGTTTTATTATTACAGGGAAAAAAGGAAATCATTTTTAAAAATTTGGATTATTTGGAAAATTGAGTAGTCTACGAGAAATTGCCTTTCTGTAATTCTGGATAACAGGTTTCCAGATAACGAATCCCTTACCTGTATGTGTATATGTATACAGTATAAGGAGATCCGCACACCAATTTTTCTTTGTCGTCAATATTTATTCCACAGTGCATTCCAACATTTCAATCACATTTGGATCTTTATCAAGGACCAAAGATTCAAATGTGGATTGAAACGTTGGAATGCACAGTGGAATTAATATTCACTAAAAAAAAAATTGGTGTGCGGATCTCCTTGACAATTGTATAAAAAGCATACAATTTTAGATTAAGCACCCGCTATGTGTGTAATGGATTAGAGTGCGGATACACACCCAAACTGTAATCCATTAATATATATATATGGTCCTATACTCTCCATTAATTCCATTTTTGTGTCTGTTCGTTATTTAGATTGCAGTAAAGTCACAATCGGTGTGGTATGCTAGCTTAATGTACATTGAAAAAAAAATGTTGGAATTGGAAACTTATTTGACATTACTTTATTGTATCTTTTCATTTCGTATACCTTTACACCTTGTGAAGTTTGGGGGGATCATAGCGAGATTGTTGGCATAAATGCAGGCCACTCCAAGGTGAAAAGAAAAACAGTCCGTTTATTTTGAACACAAAGAGCTTCCAGCAGCAGTCAAAATGCAACAGAAAGAAAAAGAGCTTCATTCAGCAACATAAAGTCCAGGAATAAACAAATAGCTTATTTCAGCGTTTTTATGTTTTCAGTACCCCAAGGTACTATCCAGGCTTGGTCTGTGGGGAAAACACCAGGAAAATATCCCCCTGGCTATCAGGCCCCCCCAGGTCTCTGAAAGTACAGCAGTCCCAACAATACAGCCCAGCCCTCCTGTGCAGCTCCTTCTCTCTCACACACCTGCTGCTGACTCCCTTAAAGGGGAAGGAAATGTCCTCGGCGCTAAATCCCCTCCCCCCCTCCCGTGTATTGCCCCCCTCCCTCCTCCCCCCTGGCCTACCCCTCCCGCTGGGCAAATGCCCCTAACTTGTTACTTACCCTTCTGCGCAGGTCCAGTCCACGGAGTTCACAGGCGACATCTTCTTCCACGCGATCTTCTTCCTCCTTTGACCGGCGTTTTGGCGCATGCGCAGTAGGATCATTTCGCCGGTACGGATCTACTGCGCATGCGCCAAAAGTCACGCGCATGCGCAGTAGATCCGTACCGGCGAAATGATCCTACTGCGCATGCGCCGGTCAAAGGAGGAAGAAGATCACGTGGAAGAAGATGTCGCCTGTGAACTCCGTGGACTGGACCTGCGCAGAAGGGTAAGTAACAAGTTAGGGGCATTTGCCCAGCGGGAGGGGTAGGCCAGGGGGGAGGAGGGAGGGGGGGCAATACACGGGAGGGGGGGAGGGGGGTTAGTGCCGAGGACATTTCCTTCTCCTTTAAACACCCCTTGGCTGCCTGTCCAGCCCACCTTCTGGCTGCTTAAGGGCTCTTACTGACGAGCGGTTGAAGCTGCGCTCCCCTGCATTCCGTTTTTCTGCGTTCAGCCTCAGGGGAGCGCAGGAATAAACGCATTAAGCTTTTTTCAATGGGGCTGTACTCGCACAGGCACGTGTAGGTGCCGAACGCAGGTTGAGATACAACATGCTGCATTTTACATGCATTTGGCGCCTACACGCGCCTGTGTGAGTACAGCCCCATTGAAAAAAACTTAAAGCATTAATTCCTGCGCTCCCCTGCGGCTGAAAGCAGAAAAACGGACCGCAGGGGAGCGCAGCTTCAACTGCTCGTCAGTAAGAGCCCTAACCCTCTTAAATGGATGGCTCAGAACCTAAAAACCGGGGATACATATCTGCCGTCCGGCTTGTACAACCAAAAACATTTTTTTCTTTTTGAATTGTTTTTTTTTTTATAATAGAGATGTTACAGGAGGAAGGAATATAATTATATAATATTTCTGTTGCTAGTGTTGCTCTTTTTGCTTAGTGTGATTGCATGCTTCTGCTATGCAGTGGTTGTTGGATTTTTTTTTTCAGTTCAAATGTCCCTTTCAGAATTAAAATGTAAGAGTTCAGGGCCACACTGAACTGATATCAAGGTAACAAATATATGAAACATTGTCTTATCAGAAGTTCTAAAAACAGTACAGGAAACCAGTCTCACTTTAACCTTTTAAGCTAGGTTTTCAGGAGTATAAAGAAGCACAAATAAACTACCCCCACAAACTCAGCTAGACCTGGGAACCTTCCTTGAGTGGCTTCCTCACTGGAATGCCATTGTTTACACAATAAACAAAGGTAGTATACAATTCAAAGTCATTGTCATCTTTTTCAATGTATAATATAACATACATTTTTACCTTCCCTCCTTTCCAAAGCTTGCCTTGCCAAATAAAGAGAGCGTGAGAGAGCATATGATAGTAAAGGAAGTAAACAGAGGATGGAATGTTGTGTTCTCAAAAACTTTAATTGATATGATTACACAAGCAACAGCTTTGATTCGGATATATCAATCAATTAAACAGTCTTTTTCACAGACATTTCTTGCCAAGGAAAAAATAATTCTTGTTCAAATTGCCAACAGAACTGGTATATTAGCTAATGACTAATATGAATTCTTTTTGTTAAATCATAGTGCTCTTGGGTATATAGGAAGGCTGTGCAACCGTCTGCCCTTTAGTGTAGGTGTTGTTAAACTACAATGACTGGTGGGATGTACTGGGAGCTGTAGTTTAAAAAATTTGTGGATGACTGCCGTAGAATCACCCCTATTAATGGTCACCGACATACAACTTTAAACAGAGACATTTATAAAGAATACATCATATAACATAAAAGTACAACCCTGCACATATAGGTTTTCCCAAGCATGTACATTTCTGTATTGCAAATATATACTGATATGATTATAGCCTTTATGTTATTACCAGTTCAGTCAGTAAAATATGCCTTAGTACTTGCTTAGACCCCTTTACCATTATGTGCACATAGTAAATAGGAGATATACATAAAAAGTTATCCTCAATCTGATTTGTGAGAATGAGGATTGACTGCAGGCTAGTGATGAGTGAATCTGACCCATTTTGCTTCACTGAATATTCGTGAAACGGCATAAAAATCACCAAACGCATTGAAGCCAATAGGGGTTTTTTTTTATGGCGAAATGTGGTGAAATATTTTGTTCATCCTTACTGAAGGCCTATCCATGTTTTTTAATAACTAACAATGGAACACTGCTACCATTCATTCAAAATCTCATTTTTGACACTAGTTAATAACTCTTATTTGACAATTTCATCTCATGAGCATCTTAGGAGAATCCTAAATATTAAAATTGATCATTTACCTTTCTTTCTCACACTCTCACGAGTTCTGTACATGAAATTTGATCAAATCTGTCAATATAACAGAAAACTGAATACTTTTTTTATTAAATAAGCTGTATGCTTTGATTCTTTCATAGTATAATGTTACTTAGGCATGCAAGCTTCTGCTAATAAGGCAAAGCAACAGTTTTCGGCTTCTTTCTAAAATGCCATATCTGCACCCAGCGGGAATTCAGCGAGACTAAGTGCACCTATGCATTGTATTTCTTGCAGCAAAAGAGTCAAATAATAAAAATGTACAGATAATAAACAACATTTTTAAAAAGGAATTATAACAGTTTACCAAAGGTGCCTTTTAAAATGGGCAAATATGCTTGAGCTAAGCTGTATAGTCCTGTATTCTATGTATGCAGCTAAAAAACGACCTTTGTATATATCTATATATGTAACCCCAAAATGTGGTTTAGAAAAAGGGGAGGTGACAAATGCTAATTTGCCTCTTTATGGTATCAGTTATCCAGAAACCTTCTTTCTAGAAAACTCTTGGTTTTCTACTGAAACTAGCATATGTGTCTTACATTGCTGAGGGCAAACTCATATGCCTCATCAACTTCTCAGCAACAGCTGTGTTTGGTTAATTCTAGCAAGCCATTCAGTCTAACAGTAGCCTTGTACTACCAATGGAAAATCTTCTAAAGAAACTGTATCTAAATGTACCTTACTATTTGGTAACACCCATAAATATGTGTCTAGAGTTGTGCATTCCCTTATCCCTACATCCCACACATGCACATAGTGAGTGAGCTTGGGAAATTGCTCATTATGCACATCATGGCCCTCTGCACTGGAAGCAAGGAATTAGGAAGGAAAAGGAATTGGACATTGTTTTCCCATCTAGAATGTGGGCTCTTGTTAGCCTGCACCTCCACTCACTAGGGGACATATATATTTATATAAATATAAATATATATATATATATATATATATATATATATATATATATATATATATATATATATACTTCAAGAAAGACCAGCAACACCAGGATTTCTGTGTATCAAAGCAAAGTGTATTCAGTTATTGCATGAATAGGCTATTCATGCAATAACTGAATACACTTTGCTTTGATACACAGAAATCCTGGTGTTGCTGGTTTTTCTTGAAGTATTTGCATTTTTTACCTTGCACCCAGGTAACACAACGTTAGCAGGGTGCTGCCCTAGTGAAGATATATATATATATATATATATATATATATATATATATATATATATATATATATACATTCAAAGCATGCAGACTGATTCCTGAGTAAGAGCCTCAGGCAATAATTGGACAATTACTAACTCTCCATCACCTCCCCCCCATATATTTTGAGAATCTGAGCCAGGTAATGTTTGTGTATGGAAATGTCCCAGATTCTAAAAACTAACCAATGGAAGAGAATTGTTACATTTGCCAATGAAGAGAGCAATTCCCAGTTAATGTACGCATACTGAAAGATATATTTAGTGAAATAATGATGCCCTTTATTCATGCCATCAATAGCGGTCAAGGTTGCATTGTGCCGGCTTAGAACAAGTCCCTTATGACACTTTGCAGTAGCTGAGTGTCCCTGGATGGTAGCAACTATGTCAATGAAACAGAAAAATATAGTTGCATAGTGCTGAATGCAAAAATGATGGAATCAAGCCAGCGCTGCTAAGATTTTTGTTATTGGTCCTACTGCTAGTTGTGTTTAGAAATATTCATTGCTGTTGTACCATATAATTTGGTAATGGCAGATAGCTTCAGAAAAGAGCATTTATTCACATATTTCTAGGGTTAGCTATAAAACACAACCAGTATGTGTAATTTGTGTATGTGTCTAGTTTCCACTAGGGTATTCAAAAATAGTCTACTAGTAATTGTGTTTGGAAAGACCATACTAAGATGTGTGTGTCTGACCTACTGTGGTTTTTTTAACTGAAACCAGTATTTTACCTTTAAAACTCAACATACATGTATGTCATATTTTTGTTAATCAATTATAATGAAATGTTACATTTGAAGCCTAAGAATTCCAACAAGCTTTCTACAAGTCTTTCTGCTGTGTTTGAGGCTTTAAAACAATTGTCTTAATTGCATTCCTCTTGTCTTTTTCCTGTCCTGTTAAGTAATAACACCAGGACACCACACCTTTGTCTTTTGTCTACACAAAACTAGTATAGTCAGGATTTTTGCACACTTACATCTTACACTTTCTCATTTGTACCGAAGATGGCAAACACACAGAGAGGGAGACTAGCTATGCACTTTAATTCAAAAGTTAAAGATAGGCCAATGTTTGATGGCGGCCAAGTTTTGACGCTAATGGCAAAATATAACTGTTTTTCAGATCCCCAGCTCAAGGGCATAGTGACCAGGTTATATTGCAGGCAAGGATATTACTTGCAAATGCACCCAGATGGGACTCTTGATGGAACAAAGGACGACAGCAGCAATTCTAGTGAGTATGAAAGTTAAAGCTGATTTTGTTGTTGTACAGCAGCATTATGACTTTTCAAAATATGAATTCTATTTGTTTAATGTGTTACAAAATAGTAGGCACTTCCATTCTTTATTCATGTACAGAAAAAAACAATGCATGTATGTTATTGGTCATACTCAAGTATGTGCCAAGTTTGCATTTGGTTTGTGCTAAGTCTGGTTTGGTGTCTTTATGAGTATGTAAACATATCCAGACCCTGCATTGCCATTATAGCTGAATAAAAAGGGTAATACATGCTTGTAGAAGAAACTTTTATCATAGCCAGAACCATGCATGTAAATTTTTGTTTATAACTCAGGGATATTAAACATGCAGCCCTCCAGCACATAATTGATTAAATGCATCACCAGATAGCTGAAGGGAGTTGTAGTTCTTTAGCAGCTAGAGGGCTGCAGTTTGAAATATTCCCTTATATAAAAATTTTTTTCAAAGTAAGGCCACAAGGTCCCTGTGGCAGTAGATCGAGACAGTAACATTATGTAAGATGTTGCCAATGCTCCCATCCCTGTGGCTACATGAACATGGGTCTTCTACCTTTAGAATTATCTTTATAAAAGCATAATTGTCATCCTCTGTGGCAGGCATAAAACACTGTGCACAAAAGGCATGACATTGAAATGGAAAATGGTGCATTATACAAAGTGTAGGATTCAGCATTACACAGAAACACTTCCATTATAGCTCTTTATTCCTTAGACTCACAACAAGAATTAGCATGCATAGAGCAAGTTAGGTAGGAACTAAAACTACACCGACTTCCCCCATAAACCTCCAAAACCCGTAAAGCTTTGAATATTGCCATTCAATATATTAAGCCAGCATTAGCTGAAAATTCCAGTGGCACTAGATACTGTAAATTGTGAGACTTCACAGTTTGAGTGAAACCATAAATTTAAATATAATGTTATTTTAACCATAATTATTACTTGTTAATTAAAATGCCAGTCCGATATATTAACATCCTCTCCTCACTACTTTATATGGAAAAGGGCTTCAAATCAAAAGCTTGCCCATGGATTTAGTGATAATATGAACGTACAGCTTGTCTTTCTTAGGTAAGATTTTCATAAACTAGAATGTCATAGTTATGTGCAGCTCCTGTACTACCCCCCCCAGTAAAAGATTGAATACAACCGCTTAAAGTTGTTGAATTCGTTTTTAGACAAATTTGTACATATGTGAACAAAGGAAATGCTTTCTAAAAAGAGCCTGTTTAAAATGCATCAGGATACCTCATTTCAAATCTGCCTTAAATTTCCACTAAAGAAAACATGAAAACACGAGAAATCACTGTGCATTAATCATTTGTGCATAAAAATGTGTGTTGATTTGTTTGCCATCAGCAAATCTAGAATTAAATTATGGCCATAAAATAAAAAATAATATAATATAAAAATTATATATATATATATATATATATATATATATATATATATATATATATATATATATATATATATATATATATATATATATACACTGTATATATCTTAAAGGATTTTGTGAAATATGCAAATGACAAACCCAATCTGGGTGTTTTCAAACATCTTAATGCCCCAAGGCCCAGCTCAGGACTCATCCAAACGAATGGGAGTTGTATGGAGAGACATGCCTGCATGTTTCAGCATGAATTGTTCTACCTTTAGAAAAAATGTAAACCAGTGACACAAAAAACATGAAGCAACTTATCAGGAAATACAGGTTGCTTAAAGCATGGACATCTTTTACAGGTACATGTTTTGATGGGGTTTTTTTACATGGGCTTGAGTCTAGACCAGCAGTGCCAGTGCAACAGCTACTGTATGTAATTATGCAGAAAATTATAAAACTCCCTAGGAGGACCTACAGGCCTCCAGTTGCAAAGCACTGCTAAAGCGGATTCCCTTTTTGTTTTTTATTTAAAGGGGACCCGTCACCCAAAAAAAAAATTCCAAATCCTATTTTATCACATTAGTCAAGCAAAATTAACTTAAATTACACTATACCAACTATTTGAATCTTGTTTCCTTCAGTCTGAGGATTCATAATTATAGCAAGCAGGAAGCAGCCATTTTGTGGACAGTGTTATTAAGGCAAGTCTTGTATCATCTCATAATCTTGTTTGTGCACCAGTATGGGGGACCTGATGTCCATCCCCATGCCCTGGCTACACAATTAAACGGTAAAGAGAACGGGGGAATGTGTGGAGAGCAGTGATATCTAGGAAGTGCTGAATGGAAAGTAAAATTAATTGTCTGGCCTGCCTCTATGCCACTGGCATAGAGGAGGGGCAGACAATATTTGATTGACAGCTGAGATTTTTAAATGAGCTTACAACAGCTATGAATGCTTTAATAAAAAAATAGAAATTGGATTTCATGTTTAATTTGAAAAGGACTTTTATGATACAGATTTTTGTGTCTGGATGACAGGTCCACTTTAAAGGTAATTTCAACATGGTCACCAAAACAGTTGGCAGCATCATGACACTGCTGCTGCTGCCAACCAAGAACATAATGAATATATAATACACAAGAGCCATGAATATCCTGTCAATTGTATCCTTATAAACGGTGCTTAGTTATGTCATTGATTATAATTGGGGCTTATTGATGATTTCTGTCCCCCATGTTGCAAAATATGCAATTGGTCTTCCTGCCTTGTGCTTTTATATGGTCATGAAACACCTTAGAAACTTATAATATCCTTATATTTTACAATAGGGGGTATTTTGTTCAATATATATATATATATATATATATATATATATATATATATATATATATAAATTCATCATTAGAAGAATTGGAAAATGTATTTCTTTTCTGCTAAAAAACTGCTGTATTGTATCAGTCTACATTCTATATTTCCCTGCTTTGACAATTTTATTGGCAAATTTATGTAATTGTAAATATAAACAGTTTACACATCTTAACTGCCTTCATTCATCTCTCTAAGTTCATTCTCATAAGTAGTTATAATGATAGTGTGTAGACTGCAGACTGTTGTGTATAAAATAAATTGAGTAAGCGGGTTCCCTGCTGAGTCTACTTTTATTTTACCATAAAATACAGTTATTAGTGTGGCGTTCTGTAAAAACATGACAATAGTTCAGCTGTATGCAAGCTCACACTTTTAGATATGTCATTCCAGGAAGTCTTTGATATGGAAAGTCATAGAAAGACCTTGTCTGTTTGGATATTCTTTTCACAACCACTTGAAAGTGAAATCCCAGAGGCTAAAATTAAAATTCAGGGCATTGCATTCACATTAAGCTCTAGTCTTGTATAGTTTTAGCATTTCCAACTCACAGTTTCTAATGTAACACAACAGTGTATATACAAACAGAAGAGCTATGTTTTCTTTATATTTTTTTTAATATATGCCCGGAATCTAGTGGCAGGTATGTTACAGTGATACAGGTATCATATTTATCGAGCAGGATAAGGTGGATGGATCATTCTGCAATGTGGAACACCATGAGGTTACTAAAAATATTAAAGCTCAGTAGAATTGTTTTGCCATCAATAAGGATTTATGGTAACTTATATAACATTAAGTGGCAGATTTATCAAGGGTCAAATTGAAATTTAGAATTTCGATTTTTTTTTTTATGACCAAAACTGTCAAATTCGACTAGGGAATTGTTAAAATCCGATTAATGTTTTTTTTTAAAATTCAATTACTCTGGTGCTTTAAGAACTTGAATTTGACTATCCCCCACCTAAAACCTACAGAATAGTCAATGGGAGACGTCTGTGATCAAATTGGAGTTGTTTACACTCATCCTGACATTCAAGTTTATTTTGGAGAGAAAAAACTTGAATCGAGTTTTAGAAATCGAGTTTACAGGTCAATCCTATTCACGCGGGTTTAAGAAATTCAATCTTTTTAATAAATTTGAAGTCGAATTTCAAGTTCATGGGCGTTTATGGGAGTTTTTAAAAACTCACATACATTCAAAATTCTTCCTTTGATAAATGTGGCTCCCAGTATAAGGTATAGGTATGGGAACTATTATCAGGAATTCTATCCTCCAGAAAGCTCCTAAATTTTAAAATGTTTTTTTTTAATGGTAAAATAGAATTTGCATTTATTTTTAACGAAAGTAGCCTGAATGAATGTTTAAAGCAATATAATCCTATTGGGTTTTTTATTGTTAAAATGTTTTTAATGTTCCATTTCAAAGTCATTGAGAATTAAAACACCAGCACCCCTTTAATTTGTTTAATTCAAATAGGTTTAATTTAAAATAATCTGTACTTGAGGATGGTAGTAGCTTGCACCTTGGATTAAACTAACTGGACATAATGTCTGTTCCCTGGAAAATTCAGACACTTTTCAAAACTGAATTATATATATTATATGACTAAGCATTTCAAGCTTGGAATGTGGAGTCAACAACAAATGCAGACTGTATTCCCTTGAGTATGGCATATGGATAGGAATATAGGTTAATTAAGAAATAGAAAAAGATGCCTTTGCCTGCTGCTTTTGCTTCCCTAGTTATTATTCTGGAACACCAACTTCCTCACACTTGGGAGTAGTCAACATGCACTGAAACTAATACTGTAAGTTATAATGATTGTGAATGATAATCAATAGCATGTTTGTTATTTCAGTATATTCAGTGATTATAAAGGATATATATATATATATATATATATATATATATATATATATATATATATATATATATATGATGATTAATAATTTATATATATGATGATGAGACACTTTGTGTTTGGATGATATTACTAACTTCTATAACAATTAGGATGCTGCTTGTAAATCCCTTGGAAGTTTAAGTATAAGTGTAATAAAGTTACTGACTTGAATACCCCAAGGCCCCCACCACATAATTATTATTATAGTGATTATAATCACCATTATAGTCACATACTGTACTAAATATAGGTCATTGCCGAAAAATCAAATGATCCCATTATTCCTTTTTTCAGCTCAAGCACCAAGTGGTAACTAGATTTAAATTCTGTAACATTGCTAACACTGATAATAACAGCTAATAAATTTTTCCTTTATAACATAACCTTTTCCTGACTGCCTGGCAAATCTGATAAAGACCCTGGTGATAGTTGAAGAGACTGGGAAACATAGAACACACCTGTGTAATGTCTCCACCTAATGGGAATTAAGAAATATGACTTAGTAGCGTCTCCTTGAAATTAAATATATACATCAATATAAACTATAACAATAAACTTTAAGTGGAATTAAGTATTTGATAGGTATCTTCTGCCCTTATGCACATCTCTAACACCTCTACCTTCTTGTAGAAACATACCAATTGCAATGTAAACTTAATATTAAAGGCACAATTCGACCCAACAAAAAGTTCCTCCCTAAAAGCTCTCGCATAGCAGGAACTAATCCTACAATAAGATGATATTTCGGCCAGTATTGTCTCAATGATTGCATACTCACTGCTCAAGATATTTTCGAACTTGAGATCTGTGACTCTATGATGCCATTCTTGACATTTGCTTTGGTCATTTGTGCAGTTTTATGCATGACACATTAGTTACACAATTCTGGGTTGATGTTTTAGGCATCACCTCCATACCAAACTCTGATTCTCTACATCAGTGATCTTATGAGCCACATATGCTCGCCAACCCCTTGAAATTAGCTCCTAGTGGCCGCAAATCAGGTTCTTATTTTTGAATTCCTGGTTTAGAGACACATTTTGGTAGCATCTAGCATATACTTCCAGACAGAGCCTCCTGTAGGCTGCCAGTCTACATAGGGGCTACCAAATGGCCCACCAGCACTTATTTTGCACCACTGAGAAACCTTTTTTTATGCTTGTGTTGCTTCCCAACTCGTTTTAGACCTGAATATTGCTCACTGGTAAAAAAAAAAAGGTTGGGGACCCCTGCCCCTGCTACATATGGAGTTTGTACAAAATAGCTGCTGGGGTAAATTTTAGAGGGTCTGTTGCCTCCCCTCACAGGGTCAAAAGTCAAGGCTTTCCTTTGTTCTCCCAAAAAAGTGTCTACTTTGCTAAAAAAAAACCTTACTTCCCCAGCCCCATGGCAGTCAAGTAGATTCCTCCATAGCCCCTGACACCAGTGAGATACCAGAAACTATAGAAGGACAATTGAACATAGTAGTCTGTTACTACCTGCAGATAAAGATACAACAAAGCTTTAATTAACTAGTTATGTTGCCAGAATAAAATGCCTGTGCATTATCTGAAAAACACTGCAACACTTGGGGGCAGATTTATTTAAGTGTGAAATTACAGCTCACCACATAAAAACTCAGCCACCTTCTATTCTTTCTTATGCAATTTTTAAATGCATATTTATCATATGATGAATCCTAACTTTCACCCATTGATAAATATACTTCTAAAAAGCCTGCAATATTCTTTAGGAAGGAAAGACAGTACCAGTTTTGCTTGTTTCTACAGTATATCTATCATCAATTGGAAAGCAAATTGCCTCCTGAGTTCCTTCTTATCTGCAGGGCAGCAATTAAAGGGGGGAGGCTGGCAGTGATAACAAGAAAAACTTTTAACAATGCAAATAAGAATGACACTCTTTTATGGTTTTAGTCAGG
The DNA here is from genome assembly GCA_038501925.1 of Xenopus petersii. Taxonomy (NCBI): domain Eukaryota; kingdom Metazoa; phylum Chordata; class Amphibia; order Anura; family Pipidae; genus Xenopus; species Xenopus petersii. The sequence goes on along the minus strand of CM076674.1, from coordinate 69,955,791 downwards.
GGACATATGACTGTAGCTCAGATATATAAAATGGAGCAAGTTTCTCAGTGGTAAAGTATATTGCAGACAGGGAAAGAAGAATGAAGCAGAATGTTAGCTATACTTGGAAAAATAGATCTATTACCTTGTTTGTGCAAACACATGAAAGCTGGTGTAACCTGTTATATTTCAGGCAAACTTAATTTTTACTGACACAAAGCCATGGTTTGTAGGGGGGTTGACTAAAACTTAAATTTTTCTCATTTTTATTTATAAGAAACCACAAACAATTTCCAATCCAGAATGCAAGTAAAGTTCTTTATTTCTGACTAAATGACTGTATACTTAATTCCACTTAGTACCGAACACTGCACTACGGAGTAATTTAAATTACAAATATAAGTGTGTGTATTAGAAATCATCACTGTGCTCTATGACTATAGGAACAAGGCTATAGACTGAGTAGTCGTGAGACTCAAAGATGACTTCTTATTAGGGTTGCCACCTGTCTGGCTTTGACCTGGACAGCCCAATTTTGAAGGAGCTGTCTGGTTTGTACCTGTTGGAAACTCCCAAAGGTCACTGCCCTTTCCCTGACATCACCGTCCTGCCCCCTAAATATCACTGAATCGCCCCCTGACATCACAGGTCTGCCCCCTTTGTCTGGATTTGGTTGCAGTCAAAGGTGGCAACCTTACTTCTAATATCTTTAAGTTTTACAACAGCATGAATAAAATTTACATTTTTAAAAATGATTTCCTTTTTCACAATAATTATCTTGTACTTGACCCTGAGATCTAATAAATGCTTATTGAAGGCAAAACTATTTTATTAGGTTTAATTAATGTTTGACTGATTTCTTTTTAGTATGGAGATCAAAATTTCATAAAGACCCTTTATCAGGGCAATCCCAGGTCCCAAGCATTCTGAATAAGAAGTCCCATTCCTGTAATTACTACTATAGAAGAATTTAACGCGGCGCACATTCACCTGGTAAATCTAGTCAATGCATATAGTAACCATTTAGGGCAGGGGCACACAAAGATACTGGGGGAGATTAGTCGCCCATCGACAAATCACTTCTTCGTTGTGGCGACTAATCTCTCTGAACTTCCTCCCTGCTGGCTAGAATCTAAATCTCCAGCGGGATGACATTCGAATCGATTAATTTTCCTAAGTTGCCTGAAGTTTCCTCTTGAGGCAACTTCGGCGACTTCAGAAAACGAAGTGTTCCGAATGCCATCCCACCTGCGATTTAGATTCTAGTTGGAGGGAAGGCTTTTCGGGGAGATTAGTTGCCCGAAGAAGAGCCGATTTGTCGCTGGGATGACTAAATCTCCCCGAATCTTAGTGTGTGCCCATACCCTTATATTGAACAGACCTAGTAGCCTTTGTTTGGAGAGTTTACATTTCACAAGATTGTGTCACTGATTAATTCTGTTGACGTTTGTACATAAAAGGCTTAATTAAAAAAAAAGTGTGTAAAATGCAATTGCCAGAACCACTGTTTAAACCAACAATTCTCATAGCCAGCTCCTAGCCTTTATAAATCGGAGAAGCAATCACATATTAACATGTAACAAGCATGACAAACTTACTTCGTAAAATTACGACTTAAGAACCTTTACAAGTATGTACACACGTTTTCCATTTACTACAATAGACTTTGACAAGGCCATTGAGGTGGAATATAGTTGTTTAAATGCCTGTGTAATTAGTTAATGCACTTTGAAAGAAAGGTATACAGTAACTTTAGCATGTGGAGTTCTGCACTATTTTACAATGCACATGGTTATAAATACATGGTTAACTTCATTTTTTAGGTGTATAACTTATGTAAAAATTTATTTTTATAAATATGCCCCTTAACGTTATTCACACTTGTAAGATGATTTTACATTGGCCACAATCATATTATCCAGTCCAGTGTGTTCAATGTGTGGAGACACAAGTTGCATTTGGGCAGTAACCCATGACAAATCAAATGTTTTTTTTTGCTTGCAGCTGGCTAAAATATTCTAGTCACTGATTGGTTACTATAAGTTACTACCCAGGCACACAATTGCCATGTATTGATATATGAGCCATTATAATCTCAATGATGATATTCCTAATTTTCTATTTAATAAATATAATTATTTAGCTCTGCCTGGTAAAAACAATAGCTCATTTGCTAAACAGACTCTCTGCTTTCTATATCGACATGTCTTTTCTGAAGCGAAGATTCTCAGTCTATTGCTTTCTACCTGTTCTCTTCAATTCCTGCACAAATGATTGTAGCTGATTAGGTTACACTGAAGTGAAAGATAAACTAAGAAATAAAGAAATAAAAAATACACACAAAATGAGTTGCAAAAATCAAATGTGATTCTGATATGTAACAAAAAAAATCGGCCATAAGTAAAGTGCAATAACCTTCATCATGGATTCAGAATAGCCTCAATGGCATTTTAAAAAAGTATCTATATCTATGAACTGATGCACTGCATGCTTTGTAGGCTAATGCAAATGGAGCATCCCCTTCTACAACTGTGTATGCATATTAAAATGGAGACTATATCCCTGGGGTGGTATTTCCCAGGCTTCCCCTCTGTCATCTTGCCAGGCAGAAAAGCACAGGAGGAATTTGCTTTTTATTTCTTAGCAGTTGCCTTCAGAACAACTTTGATTAATCAATGTTATGTTAAGCCACCCTTACAAAAATAAAGGATTCCTTCACATTTTGCCAGATGGAAAAAAAATCAATTTTCACTCTAATTTAAAGATGCTTGATGAACATGTTCATATTCTAAAACATTTTCTGAAAAGTGCAAGATTTAAATTCTAATTGTCAGTATTTTAAATACAATATGTCTTTGAGGTATAGATCCTGTAATGTACAGAAATCAATTGGTTCCATTATTCTATAATATTTGGATAGAATTTACTTTTTGATGTTCCTTGCAAACTGACACAAAAAATACATATTGCCTTGCCTTAGATTAGCACTTGATTAAGATTCATGTGCTCTTGTTTACCCTTTAAGTTAACGTTTAGTATGGTATAGAATGGTTAATTCTAAGCAACTTTTCTGTTGTCCTTAATTTCTTTCTTTATATATAGTTTTTTAATTATTTGCTTTTTCTTCTGACTCTCATGCTTTCATATGGGTGTCACTGACCCCACCTAAAAACAAATGCCCTGTAACGCTACACATTTATGGTTATTTCTACTTTTTATTACTCTTTCTATTTAGGGCCTCTTTGATTTATATTCCAGTCTTTTTAAAATCACTGCATTGTTGCTAGGATAATTTGGACCCTAGCAACCAAGTTACTTTAATGGTGAACAGCCCCTTTAACCCTTTAAGCTAAATAAATGCCTGGCTGTAAACTTCATTGGTCTGTGAATATTAAAACAAAAATAAAACAAAAATAGTTTTTCATTTGATTAAGTAATAGCAGTTTTTTTTTTCAACTGGTGATCCTAACTTGAATACCAGGCACTGGCACTTGCAATCCATAATCTGACAACGGCAATGTTTAACCGCATAGATTATGTTTGCGATGTTTAGCAAAATGTCACACTTGGTTTCACTTTTTTCTGAATATGTTTTATCATTCTTGTGCATTCTACAACAGAAGACTACACTCACTAATTTGCCATGTCATTAACTGTGTATATACTGCACCCTTCATTCTCAAGGGCAATGTTGGACTGCATTAAAGGCTTTAATTGCTTTGAGCTGAGAGCAACTTACACCATTTGATTTATTTTTGCAGCATTATTCAACCTCATACCTGTGGGTCTTCGTGTTGTTGCAATCCAAGGAGTGAAGACAGGGTTGTATATAGCAATGAATGGAGAAGGGTACCTCTACACATCAGTGAGTACACAATTTCCTAGGCAACTAATGTAAATATTGTAATCCACAGCCACTGTAAATTATTTACTGCAATAATGTTATGGCATTGGGTATCATACCTACAAGAGTTTTGCTGTCATTTTAGCATGTCCTCCATAATTAAGGGACAGAAAGCACTCAATAGTATGCCTATTTTGGACTCTCTGTCCCCTTGGAATGTCCAAAGTTAGTGCAAATCTTTGAACAGAATCCGAATGGTCCTAACATTAGACCATAATGTCTTCCCTCACTCAGGAAGCTGTGGTATAGTCAAGTCAAGAAGGATGTATAAAGTATAATATAATTATATGATCATGCCTGTTTGACACTTTCTTCCCATTTTTAGAGCATGTTTTGAAAGAGCACATTTAAGGTTGCGGAAGGGTGCAAAGTGCACAATACAGCCAAAAAAACAGGCACAATCTGCAATATTTGTACTGTTTGGACTGTCCCCACCATGTGTTGCTGGATATGTGGAGCAAAAGGACCTGTGCTTTGTAGATAAATGCATTGTTGCTTGATTTTGGCAGCGCTGTATTCATGAAGGGAGACACATGAACATTACCAATCCTAGTCCCTAACTGCCAAGACTAAGGGGCGTGGAATATGTTCTCCTTAGTGCGCTTGCAATTTAACATTTATACATGCTGTTAATTAATGTTGATGATGCTTTTAATTAACAAGTACTTAGAATTAAGCCCTCTGTTCAGTACTGGTCCACTTAAATGTAGTAAATAAAATGAATAGTATGGATAAGCCGACTTACTGTAAATATCTGTCTAAAGGACAAGTGTGGAGGTCATTGTTGCAAACTACTAGCAAGAACAAAAAGGATTACATTTTATCAAATGGCTGATAGGTGTTTTAAACAGAATATTGGCAACTGGATATGTTTTCAGCTGATATTATTATTATAGCTGTTTTTGCTTAAAAAAATAATAAAATTATCTAGTCATGCCATCATTGACGTCTGCACTTCCAAAAAATACAATCTATCTAGACAATCTATTACAACAAAATTGCAAATGGAACTCTATGTAAGAGGTGTTGACAAAGCACTACTGTTTGCTAATAAAAACAAATGCAAACAAATATGTTGTAGGCAATTAAAAAATACATCATTGTATTTTTCTTAACTGGGAAATGATTTGCCAGCTAATACATACTCTGCCCTAAAACTGACGATGACCTTATTTTATATAGTAATGATTCTCACCCTCTCATGTTGGGAATGAGTCGCACTAACCTAGACTAGTAAACAAGCAGTTTCTAAACAGTGAGCATTCCTGTTGCTATTGTATCCCACACAGTCTACAGGTTGAACAGAGAGAACAGTGAAAAAACAGCCACTTTGAATTATCTTGTCTGGGTCAATATAAAACGACACAGTACAGGTTTTACATTGAACAGTAAATCATTTATTTCAGGGCTTCTATTTTCTGATCTTTGCCTTTTTCAAAACTACCTACTGCAATTGAGGATATAACTCATCTAGTGGCCTGAAGTAAAGTAGAATATTTGTCCTTTGATATGACAACCTTGCTGAGGTTATGTTCTGAGAAACGGATGATCATTGTCAATAGAAAAATGAAAATGTGGAATAAAGTGTCTATTTGAGATACGTTAAGAGAGAGCCTTGATAAGAATGACTTATGGGTTATGGCTGTCGTAAGGAAACCGCTTCACAATTCATGTTTACACAACGAGGCACCTCAGGTCAGGTATTGGATTTCCTGCTATTTACACCTGCCTAAAACAAAACTCTTTGCTAAAATGTATTATTAAACATCTATATGTAACTTTCTACCACCATGCCTTATGCATCTGTCGCTAGTCTTGAGTATGATAAGCAGGGCTGTATTTCTATGGACAATAGCCCAGCCCCCCCCAACTATGAATGCGTGATTGACATCACATGCATCCACAACAATGGCCAGACACCTCTTACCCCTGACAGGACAGTTTATTTTTTCTTTAAAAAAATTTAAATTTTTCTATAGGCACTGCTCATTTAAAGCTGCTGCCCTAGGCATAGGGGTTGTAGTCATTTTTACAGCACGAGTCAAGCTTTGCTCCAAAAACCTTCTCTACCATTTCTTAAAGAGATACTGACACCAGGATTTTTTTTACCATTTTTTTTTACATGTATCTTAATATTGTCTTTGCATGCTATTTATAATTTTGCCATAAAAGTATTTACAGATGCTTTTACATTACTCATTTGATCCCCCATGTTCCTCTCTGAGAGGGCTGCCATATTTGAGCTTCAGCAGTCTGTTAGCATTAGAAACTCTAATTGACATGTTGAGAAGGGACAGTCAGGTTTAAGTGTCAATATCACTTTAAATTAAATTACTATATATGAAACTGACCAGGCACTGACCACTATTGGTTTTTAAAATAGATATTCTTGATTGAATCACCAGCTCCTTAGTCTATGTATGGGCTTAAAAAATGGTTTAAAAAATGGCCTCCATCACTAATATTGGCCAAAGATCTCCTAATGTTACTACCTTGCCAAGCAAGCAGATCTTGTATAAGGCCAACTTAACTGAGTTAATGCTCTAGTCTAGTGAAAGTGGCTTGCCACTAGAATACCTGTTGCACCAGTGGTAGTTCTATTATAAACTCTAACAAGGAAGCCCCTCTTTTCCTATGGTGTCTGCCATTATGTGTATGCAATGTATTTTATATGTAGGTTTTATTTCTAGTCCCTTAAATTATACAGCAGTAAAGAGTATGCTGACACTTGTCAATAATAATAATTAGCATACATTCCCATTAAGCAGGGAAAGTATTACATGCTCCCAACCTTGTCTACTTATGCCACTGTTATTCAACCAGTCTCTCCGCTGTTCTTATATTTAATCCTCCTCATCCTTCAGCAGCCAGAGGCAGTAGGATTCCAGGGAGTACATCAGTTTACAGGAACAATATTGTTACACAAAACAAATACAACTGCACACATGTTAAAGCAGGTAGCTACAGAAATATTCTGCTTCCTTGGTATTCAGTAGAAGACATCTGGCTGCCACGTTTATTCCTCTAGTGACCAACAATAGCTCTTTATGTAAAAGGTTACAGGTTTGCGAGACTACAGTGTTCAAATGCTACACAAGTAAATGGCTTGCAGATATATATTCTGGAAATCACCAAGAGGAAATGTGTTTTATATGCACTCCATAAACTGTACCTGTGTCAAAGATACTAAAAAAAAATCAGGAAATAGACCTAGTCTTTTGTATGCTATTTAATTGTAACTGCAACAATAATTGTGTTTTTTTTCCTAATGCTGAGATAGCAGTATTTCTGGAATTAAGGAAAATGTCAATGTCTGTTATCTCGATATGAGTTTGTGATATCTACACTCTCCAGTAACGCTCAGTGGGAAAAAGCTGCAGCACAGAGGGGTCTCTCTTGACATTTAAAATGCGTCACAGTGCTGATTGCTACTTTTTCTATAAGCCCACATAATTGACTTGTCTGGGAAGCACAACTTGCAGCCACAGGGAAGGATCTAGCACTGTAGATAACAAGGCTCAGAAGCAGAAGGAGACGACGTGAATCGTTATTATTCAGGCAGTTTTCTAATACACATTGCAATCAAAGTCAAATGAAAAACAAAGCCGGCTTCCCCTTAGATTTACTCTTTAATTCCTGCTAGACCATGTGTGAGATATCTCCGCCTTACCCTGGCAGCAAGTCAGCTGAGAAATGCATGCTTTACTCACTATGAAATATTAATTTATGGAGGAAAATATAATCTCAGCTCTTTTATAGATGATCTATTTTAAATAGGGAGTAAGGTCAGCCTACCTTGAATACATTATATTTCCTGTGATAGAAATAAATCTTTTTTTAATAAAGGGATTTTTTTAGGGAAGAAATTAGATTTACAAAAGTAACAAACCAGTGACCTAATTAACAACTAATGTCTTATACCCTTTTACACATATATGTACTGTAGTTACCATGCAAGGTAAACCATTAGTCATCTGAGAAGTGGAACAGGTTAAGAGTTTGCAAGCCAAGCAGCACAGTTATTTAACCTGTTCCCTTACAGCCATTTCTACCACTCTGGGAACAGTCTGTGAATGCAATTAAGAAACATTGATTTTACATTGCGGGTAGTTTGTTAGTTTGTTTAACCCCACTTCCCAGCCATGTAGAATCTATGTGCTTGTCAGGGATAGGTAAACCGGAACTAAACTAATATTTTGCACAATGAAAGTAATATGTAACTCTGTAAAACAGAAACGGAAGCTTCTTCACGTTTGCTTCTTGCAAGGTAGATAATTAGATTCTGAGTGGACAGATAATCCCCTTTCATAATGGGGATTATCTGTTGCCATGAACATACACCTGATAAATTGATGAGGATTTAGATTAGGAGAAATTTGCCCTTATTTTCCATCAAATGTTAATTGACAGACCTTATAGTTTGCAGAACATTTCTTCTCTGCATGGTTGCATTTCTAGGTTTTGCCTCAAGGGTTCTGCTCTTATTCGATATAAGAATATTTAACCTGACTATAACTTCTGTAGACTACCCACCAGTGGTTATATAACAGCTCCTTTCTATCAGTCTACTGATAACAACTAAATATTGATTATATGAATGATGTTGTAACCTTAATGGCACAGGTTAACTTCATCTTGAAAGAATTATCCTGGCTGCAGGAATCCAATGGTTTGGAGAACATCACAAGTTCTGAAATATTGGAACATCCATTTCCCAGAGGCTCTCAGGTTACTGTTGATGGTTTGATCATTATTATATAAATATTTCAATTAAATTGTATTGGTGGTCTATCACCTTCCAACATTAGATTAAGGGCACATTTACTAAGCTTGAGTGTAGGATAAGAAGGAAAAAAACTTCTAAGGTTTTTTTTTTGGCTACTTCGACCATCGAATTGGCTACTTTGACCTTCGACCACGACTTCGAATCGAACTATTCGAAATGAAAATCGTTCGACTATTCGACCATTCGATAGTCTAAGTACTGTCGCTTTAAAAAAAACTTCGACCAACTACTTTGCCACCTAAAACCGACCGAGCACCAATGTTAGCCTATGGGGAAGGTCCCCATAGGCTGTTTAAGTATTTTTTTAGCGAAGGAAAATCGTTCGATCTATGAATTAAAATCCTTCGAATCGTTCGATTCAACGGATTTAATCGTTCGATTGAATGATTTTTCCTACGATTGTTCGAACGAACTAATTGAGGCAAATCCTTCGACTTCGATATTCGAAGGATTTTACTTCCACGGACGAATATTGAGGGTTAATTAACCCTCGATATTCGACCAATAGTAAATGTGCCCCTAAGTCACTACTGTAAAAGTATTTAGATATTGGGTTTATTATTATTATTGTTTTCAAGTATTTTTAGAGCGCCAACATATTGTGCAGTGTGTTTTCGATGGTAGGGTTAATTCTAGTTAGACTCTGTGACCACTGATGACATGCAACCTAAATTATGACAAGTAACTCTTCAGATGGGGAGGTATCAGGTGATATGAACAATATTGCAGCAGAAAAGTCCTAAGATGTCCCCTGTAACTTAAGTTACTATAGTGCATTATTTTTCAACTTGTATTAATTTCCCTTGGTGGAGTGCTAAACTGCATCATTATGCAAATGCTGGGCAATATTGTCCAAATACAGTTTGCACTGATTTTTCTGTATAATAGAGAAAAAGAAGGGGAATTGATCAATGCACATTCCCTGGTCCCCTGTCTCATAATTAATCCAGTATCTATGCAACTGCATGTACAACAGTTATGATCATAAAATTGGTAAGCCACCAGACCACGTCAAGGTAAACTCCATGTTGTGGTCCCTAACTATTTACCTCCGGCCATAGTATTCAAAGACTGGCACCTTGGAACCTCCCTGCATGGGAGGGTAAACACCATCTTGCTTGTAAGTTACAATTTGCTATTTCAGAGCCAGAAAAAATGAAGAGAAATATTTATTTGTTAGATCAGATTTTTTCTGCCTGCTTTCTGTTGATGAGGCCTGCCATACCTAAGATTGCATCCGTGTAGTCATCTATAACTCATGAATCTTATAAGTCAAACGACTATCAAAAAGATAGGTAAATTACATCTGGAATAGTTCACAGTCTAATTTCTGGAGCTCAAGTCACAGCATGGTAAAGTGATTCCCCAAGGTCACAGATTTCCATCTAGCTACCTCAGGCTGATTCTTCAACTGCAAAGTTATAAATAGAGGGTAAACAAATCAGACAGTTTCCAAAGAACTCTGAAAGACTCCCGTTGTTTCATAAAGGAGACAGAGATTGAACCAGTACAGCAGAGATGTTTAGGGGGAAGATGATTTACATATGATTAGTCCTAACAGGTTTAGAAATCCATGAAGAAAAGAGAAAACAATGATCAGGTTAGCTACACACCCCTCTGTTACTCAGCTCATTATCCCATTAACAGAAAGCATATCAACACTCACAAACTGGATGGAGGAGATTCCCTGGAACAGTTCGTATTTTTGTCATTTTTGTTTTCATTTCAATGTAATTAATATGTCAGTCAATGAAGTGTCATCATTAGAATATACTGTATACAGTTTTTCCAGAGATAAGTGTAAACTCTTGCTTATAGAGAAAAGTAATAACCAGGACTGAAGTAAAATATATGGATGAGATCACAATCAAAGTACACCTCTCTCCATTCTAAATCAAATTACTGACATAATTGAAAATAGCAAATCGGACTATAATTTATATTTATACTGTATGTGCTATTTTTTGCACTGAACACCATTGCCTGTAACAGTAGATGAAATCAGCTGTAGTTCTAATAAATACAGATCCAAACTGGCCAAGTGTCACCCACACTCATATTCTAAGTATGACCATATCTAATTTAATAGGGGCTAGGGTGTAAGGAATGAATAGGAATACTTTAGCAAGAATAAATGTTGGCAGTAATTGGGATGCCCTTTGATAAATATTAAAAGTGTATCTAGTAAAGAAAGCCTAGTCAGCTAATGAATGCCACTGGCACACATGGGTTATTATCAGCTGACCTGGAAGTGTATGGGGCTTCATCTGTTTGTTTGACTTAAGGGGCAAAGTTGCATGTGCATCTGTATGGTAAGGTTGCACATCATTAAGGTATTTGTCCATTAGGTTAAGACATGTTTTGCTAATTTTATAAAGTGTTACTGTCTATATATAGTTACATAGTTAGTTACATAGTTAAATTGGGTTGAAAAAAGACAAAGTCCATCAAGTTCAACCCCTCCAAATGAAAACCCAGCATCCATACACACACCCCTCTCTACTTTCACATAAATTCTATATACCCATATCTATACTAACTATAGCGTTTAGTATCACAAAAGCCTGTGATATTATATCTGTCCAAAAAACTATCCAAGCCATTCTTAAAGTTATCAACTTAATCAGCCATCACCCGGCAGTGCATTCTACAACCTCACTGTCCTGACTGTGAAGAACCCCCTACGTTGCTTCAAATGAAAGTTCTTTTCTTCTAGTCTAAAGGGGTGGCCTCTGGTACGGTGATTCACTTTATGGGTAAAAAGGTCACCTGCTATTTGTCTATAATGTCCTCTAATGTACTTGTAAAGTGTAATCATGTCCCTCAAAAGCACATTTTTTCCAGAGAAAACAACCCCAACCTTGACAGTCTACCCTCAAATTTAAGTCTTCCATTCCTAACTATGTCTATATTAACCCTAACTATGTATATACTATCTATCTATCTATCTATCTATCTATCTATCATATCACCCCATTGATTGTTGTGTATTTTAAAAGGTCATAGATTGAGCTACTGTATTTAAATAATGAGGCTCTACAAAGTTTGTTGTTCCCCAGGCCCCCTCTCAGCTAGAGATTATATTGGGCTAAGATAATACTTCTAGTTTCCTGAATCCTGAAGGCAGACTTGGTGTAATATCATTTGGAATGAAGAGGTGAAACTTATAGAAATAGCCCCAGACTCTCTTAAATCAATAAATGGAAGGTTCACACAAAGATGGAGCCCCTATAGCAATTCCTATATACACGTTGTGTGGATACTCCCTTAAAGGGTGGATTTATTAACTTTCAACTCTAAGATTTCACATGTTTTTTGCCGCAATCCGTTTTTCCCCATGATTGCCTTTTTTTTAGGTAGTTTTTTTTTTTTTTTTTTTTAAATAGGAAAAAGAAGATACTGCCAGCTAGGTAGACAAACAAATGTTGAGGCTCATGGAGGCTATTTACAGTCCACAAATTCACCCAAAAATATGCAATTCTAAACCAACTAATTCAAATCCCCCTAATCCAAAAGTATAGCAAGTGCATGGGCTCTGTATTTGACATCAGTTATTATTTCCAACATTGCTGGGCTATCCATTGGAAATTACTGCACAATAAAAATAACCTATTATATACCCAGCTGGTGTGCAGCTAACAATATTGCTCAGGATTTAATGAATATTTGCAGCATTTTTTGCAACAGAAGAATGCTTCTCATCTGTTTAGATCATCTTAGAGCAGGGGTTCCCAACTATCAAAATATTATTTAAGCTAAAGCTTATGTTTAAAAAATCTGAGTGCCCTGTAAACAGCAGCTTTGTGAGTAACAGAAAGATGGCCAGTTTGTAGACAGCAAATGGTAAATCCAAACCAAAACAGGGCAGTGCTATTTTATAGGGGCAAGAATATAAATAGCATGTATAGTATTGCCACACTGTAAAACTGGCTTCATTTGAACATCTACATTTTTATATCTTCCCTTCAAGTTTTTGTACCAATTGTACTGTACTATGCTTGTCGTTTACAGACTTCTACTTTCATCTGTGTCTGACAATCCTTAACATAGTGTAGATGTCTCCACAGTCATATAATGTAACGTCTGCACTGATTTCAACTTCTTCACAGCTTCTAGTAATTTATCCAAACAATAAAGTGGTTGGCAATAGCCACTCCTGCTTCTTCTCAGTTCCTCAACTTAACAAGCAAGAATTTTGTGAAAGTTGTCTCCAACAGGTGAAAAAAAAATGTATCAAGCATTTTAGTATTTTTTGTCTTTGATTTAGCTGTACTTCAAATTTGACAGATTGCTTTTATAAGAATGTGCATGTTGTTGAAAGGCAGGCTAGGCTAACAGCAAGAACCTTTCCTTCATCAAATTATTGCTTAATAAATTAAGGCAGCACACTGTTTTCACTTGATGAATGTAGATGGGAACTTTATCTGTATTTCATGGTAATCTTGTGCTTTTGAAAAACAAGTAAATATACCCTAGGACAGTGATCGCCAACCAGTTGCTCCTTAGCAACATGTTGCTCACTAACCCCTTTTTGCTATTTTTAAATTCCTGGCTTTTAGGCAAGTTTTGGTTGCATACAAAGCTGGTATACTGCCAAACAGAACCTTCTGTAGCCTACTAGTCCACATTGGGGCTACAAAATAGCCACTCACAGAAGGCTTCCTGTATTTTGTGTTTTAGTATATTTTTATTTAGGGATGGAGTGCTCCCACAACCTTTCCTTCTTGCTTCCTGTATTTAATATTTATCATGGTGCTGTCTATTTACTTATTTTTTCATGTTCAGGCCAGATCTTTGAGCTTCCTCAGCCTCCATGTGTTACTCAAGAATATGAGTTATATAAGTAATGCATCATTACCCATTAAACTTTTCAGGTGACATTCAATAAATCCGACATAAGCCATTATAGAGGCAGCAGGCAGTTTTGGAACTTCTTTACTACTTTGTCTTTCAATCAGCCCAGTTTATCAAAGGCGCTTTTTAACATATGCCCTGATTACATCAGCCAATAAATGCTACTGGTGTGAAGTGCACCACAGTTACTGTTTTTAACTGCAAATACTGTATATGCAATTTTCTCAAGTATAACGTAATATTATACATTCTCTTAAGCAAAAAAATGTAATTAAGTAAAAGTGGTACATACAGATAATATATATTTTTAAAAAATGTTCTACCTTAACTCCTCGGGAAGCATTTACAGTTTAATGTAAAGAACAATATACAGATAAAAAAAAAGGTTAGTGTATCAAACCCTGTGTGTTTTGTAGAAGCTTCTGCCTATTGTTATCTGTATTTTTGGAAGCAATTTCTGCCATTTCTGTTCAAAGATAATAGTGAGAGGTCCTCAGTAGTTGACATCAATAAAAAAGCAGTCACAAAAGGATGGGGAAAAAGGGAAAGTCCACAGAAGCTTGCTTTTATAACTCTTTATTCTTTATGAGGGCCAAACAGAAGTGAGCGAAGAAATGCAGCCAAGGTGACTGTGCACTCAAGTAATTACTGGGACAGTGACACAAGAGAACTATATTCCAGTACAAAGGTGAGATGTAGAAGGAGAACAAAGAAGGATAATTTAAGCTTTTAAAGCTAAGTCGTTCTATACCAAAAGCCACACTAAACCATTTTACATCTATTTATTGTATCATAATGTACAATAAAGAACAATGAATATACAATTAAGTACAGACTTTATGATATAGATGTTCATTCTCATTTTAATATAGTGGTTCAGATAACTTCAAAGTGAAATTCTACACATATTATTCTATACAATTGTAATACATAAATAGTAAATGTTCAGTTTACCTGGCAAATGTATTATTATTATTATATTTGAACACTGCACTATGTATTCTTTCACTTTGTTTTACCTCTGTATCTATTTCTTTGCTTAACTGCTACTGAATCCCCCAACATTAGCTCACTATCCCCATGTATAATAAAAGGCACTAAGTTTGCCAGGGAACCAGTGATCTATAGCAACAATAAGATAATTACTTTTAAACAGGTGACAAGTAAATGTCACTGTATCTGCTGATGGTTACTGCTCCTTATTAAACTTAGTGTATTTTATTACTTAACCCTTCTTTAACGTGTGCTAATAGCCTTTTCATTAAATATTAATTCACCAAGTAGTCAAAAATGGAATTGTAATGTTGTATTTATTACCTATGTAGCATCTGTTTTACTATATCCGAAATTCAAATCGTTTAGATTAATGCCACACTAGCCATTACAGGTAGTTTAATAAAAGTCTATGGGGATACATGTAGATGCAAGTTTTTCTCTGCCAGTGAAATACTGCCTAGCAGTGATAGACGAATTTCTCCCGGTTTGTGAATTTCCTGCAAAATTTAGCGAAAATTCACCAAAAACGAATGAAACTCGAAAATGAACGCCCGCGTCCAATTTTGGTTGCGTGTCGGAAAAGTCGATCACGTCAATTTGGACTCTGGCGGTAAAGTCAATGGGCATTTTGAATTTTCACGGGAGATTCGCAATTGCAATAAATGCAGAAATTCGCCGCACATTTGCGCAATACGAATTTATTTGCCCATCACTACTGCCTAGTGTGACATTTCCTTTATTCTTTCTATAGCTCTGTGTCTTACTCTGCATTTTATGCTAAGAAATAGCAAAGGCATACAACACCGGTCCTTAAAAAATTCATAGAAAATGGAGGGATACAGTATGATTTTCTTGAAACAATGCGTTCATATTTGGTTCCCAAAGCATTTATGTATACTTTGGAAAGGTCATAGACATGTGTTGTGATAAAATGCAACATTTTCAATCTCAAAACAAAGAGCAACAATGAAATCCACACTACTCCTAATCTTTATAAATGCCGTCCGCCAATGATGTATAAGCACCAGCTACTGTACAACTTCCATCATGCTCAGAAAGAAACCTAGCTCAGTAACACTTGCACAGATACACAGCAATTACATATTTTCTAATATTATTGAGGCTTATCGCTGACACTGAATTTGGACTAAGATTTATTTTTTATTGCAATCATGCAACACAACCAGATATGAAGTCACAAGGTGTTTTTGTCTCTGCATGCATCATATAGCAGATAATAGGATTAAGACATATATGCAAACAAGTGGTTCCACCAGACAATAATCTAATATTGGTCAACTGTTACTTTGGTTGCCTACCTTTTTAAACTCTTTTAAATTAACACTCCAAGGAAATTCATGTTAAGGTTGGTACTGAGAATACAACTGAAAGAAAACAAATCCACAGTAGCTGCAGAGATGTTAGTTAACCCCCATCTTCATTAGGGTGATAAGGGTCCACTCCTGGATTATATTTAAACCTAAATCATCTTCACTCGGAATGGTAGCATAAATTAAAGTCTCAGAATGGGCGCTGAGTAGTTATCACTCAAATGACACGAGATTAGTTGTAGTGATGGACGTTTTTCTCCCGTTTCACTGCAAAATTTGCGAAACTGTGAAAAATTGGCCTCTCTGTGGATGTAACCCATAGAGTAACTTACTCACACATAGGGGCACATTTACTTAGCTCGAGTGAAGGATTAGAATAAAAAATACTTTGAATTTTGAAGTATTTTTTTGGCTACTTCGACCTTCGACTACAGCTTCGAATCGAACGATTCGAACTAAAAATCGTTTGACTATTCGACCATTCGATAGTCGAAGTACTGTCTCTTTAAAAAAAACTTCGACCACCTACTTCGCCACCTTAAACCTACCGAGCACCAATGTTAGTCTATGGGGAAGGTCCCCATAGGCTTTCTAGGCAATTTGGGATCGAAGGAAAATCGTTCGATCGATGGATTAAAATCCTTCGAATCGTTAGGTTCGAAGGATTTAATTGTTCGGTCGAACGATTTTTCCTTCGATCATTCGATCGAACGAATTGTGGTAAATCCTTCGAATAGAAGGATTTAACTTTGAGGGTCGAATATCGTGGATTAGTTAACCCTCGATATTCGACCAATAGTAAATGTGCCCCATAGAGTAACTTATTCACACAGTGGTCCTGGACGGTGTATTTAACATTGTTTTTAAATTGTTTTTTAAACAGTGGGGGTCATTTATAAAGTTTGGGCAGCATATATTTATTCACAACTGGTTGTTCTGCACATGCTTTTTCCTGAACGCTAATATTTTGCACTGCTCTGCCTGTCTTTTGGGTTTTTGCGAATTCGCATTGTGTATAAATTTTCGCTTGCAGATGAGATGGGTGTTTGCATAAGTGCGCCCACTGTGTGAGGTTGTTGTGCGTGAAAATAGCGTTGACAATAACTTAAATTGGCAATTTGCGAAACTGTTTTGCATAACTTTTCTCTGCCGCCAAAGTTGTGGCGTAATTCAAACACCATATGCAATTTTTGAGATATTTAAAAAGGCATTCTCAATACTAAAAAAAAATGTGCAATTCTGTTTGCACACTCTTTTTCAGCTTTATAAATGTAACCTTGCGCAGGGCAAATATATTCACTGTGTGAACCAATCTGCACTGCACAAAGTTTATAAACGAGCCCCAGTGTCTTTTAAAAAGTAGTTATTTTTGCATTTCTGGCCCATCAGAACAATACATACCAACTTGAATAGGAAAGGGTTAAATGGAAAATCCTGTAACATGCAGGTGCCATTCCATCAGTGCCGGGGAGGAAAAAGCACAAGCAATGCAAATTAGTTTCTCTTTCATGTTCAAGGCATATACGTGAATTGTTGGACGCATATGAAGGTCTCATCTTAAAAGGCTAGCAGAAAGGACTGCAAGATAATGCAGATTTTGTGTTTGCACAAACTTGTCTCATTTGTATTCTGTAATGAGCAGATGATGAGGGATGTTCTGCGAGAGCCTTGGGATGTAGCTTTATTGATTTCACTAGTAATGGCTGTTTTCCCCAAAGATTGTGTCCACTTTCTTTTGTTATCTTTAATTTGCACATTTGAACATATGATATATGGAGTGTTTTTTTTTAGGTTTTTAGTTGATTAATTAAAACCTACATGTTTCTGAAACTGCAGATTCATTTATTGGGAAAACTTTCATAATTCAATATTCTGAAAAAAAGTACAAACACTGGATATTCCCTATTTAGTTTATTTTACAAGGGATGAGGAATTTACAGATGAAGTACTGTAATCCACCACAGCAATAAATCAGAACATTTGTTTTACCTCAGATAATAGGCAACGGGTGACTCATTTTGGGAGAAGCTAAAGGAAAAATGAGGGTATTGAAAAACACACAGAGATCACTGCTTATCGGCTGCTGGGATGTAAAACTTTAAAGTAAGCCTGCACGTGTTTTAGGGGTTTCCCCAGTGTGTATATCAGATTTTCTTTGAAGTAATAGACTTAAGATGGCCATAGACGCAAACATCCGATCGTACGAATCAAGGATTCGTACGCTATTCGGACCGTGTGTGGAGAGTCCCGATATTTTTCGTCCGTTGAAGATCGCTCCTTTGGTCGATCGTACAGGTTAAAAGATTTCTGTTGACTGCGGGTAATATCTCTGCGTGTATTGCCGATTGTACGATTTTCAGTGGGAGACTGTCACTAGCGTTGGTCGGACAAAACTTTCGTACGATTGCTGTCAGGGGCAGAACATCGGCTGATCTGTTCTTACTACTTCTGAGTGGTAAGACTTTGATCTTTATGGTTAGTGGCAGGTTGGGAGATGGGAAAGTCAGATCGTACATTCAGGTGAATAATTCTAGGGGTAGGCAGAAGAGGCAGCTGCCTAGGGCACAACAATTGGGGGGCGCTGGGCAGCTGCCTCTTCTGCCTACCCCTAGACCAGACTCACCTGCTCACCAGACACAACTTGCCGATCTAAAACGGCAGCAGTGCTGCACATGCATGTAAGCGTGTGACGTCACTGAGTATGCGCATAGGCATGTAACGTCACTGCGCATGCGCATAAGCGGGTGACGTCACCGCGCTTGCGACAGGGGTAGTTGGGGCGAGCTGGGCAGCTGAGTCGCCTAGGGCGCACGGCTGGCCCGCCTCTGCGTACATTGATTCGTACGATCGGATCTTTGAGTCTATGGCCAGCTTTAAGGTTAGAACATTTACTATTGAATAATTGTATATTATTAATCAGACACACAGTATGGCAGCTTATTATACAACATACCTTCATGTAATATGTATAAAACTTTGTGTTCTCTTCCTTTAAACCAAAACCCCAGACTCTTCATTTGTGTGCATCCTTAATATTTCCCTGTTGCTAGTCTATAATTATCTTTGACTTTAGAACTCCCATATGCTCTTTGCAAAAGTGTTTGAAGCTAAAGAAAATCAGCCACTTCCATATGTTCATTTTACTGAGAGCAGGAATGATTCTGTACTTCTATCTTAACATTCCGTGACAATTTACAGTTATTCTCTCACTTTGCTAAGCTGCAACTAAGTTTTAATGCTTAGCAGCCTTACTTTGTGGGATTGCTGTCTGATTTATTAACATTTAAGGTTAATACCCTTAGACCCCTAGGCCCACTGCCATTCATCGCCCCTGTCCCCCTCCCCTTTATTTGTGCAAATTTTCATCATCTGGACTGGAGCAATGGGATTGGCGCATGGGAAATTAAAAAAATGATTGTAACTCCAGCACATTCACAGTGTTTTTGAACAAATATGGGTGTGGTTGGGCAGCATGCCACCCACCTAAAATCCTGCTGTCGTAGGCCCGGTCCTAGGTGGCCTTTCCACAAATCCGGGCCTGTCAACAAGAATATAAGGACCAAATGCTGGACATCCCTAATTTAGTGTATTGTTGGTATAATGTCAAAGCCACAGAATTACGGCACATGCTTTTCACAGCATATTATCTGGCTTTGTATGCGTACGTTGTATATTTATTATGCTTAACAGCACAGTGGTCTTTCCACAAAATATGGTTCTGCTGGGGCCCTGTACAAGGGGAACATTTGGGACTCATAGGGGCAGATTTGCTAAAGGGCAAAGTGACTAACGCTGGTAACCCTTCACAGATTTACTAATGGGCACAGGCCTCACATCGCTAGCAAAGGAGATAGACGCCATTGTTACTTCACACTTTAACAGCAGGGAATATTTCACTCTGGTGAATGGACGTAACTCCGAAAATTCACTAAGATGCGGATTTTACAGAACGTTACCTCTTTCGCCAGACTTGCCTTCGCCAGCTCAGACCAGGCGAAGTGCATTGGAGTGCATAGGACTTCCTCAATTTTTAGTGGAAAATATCAAGTAAGTCTCAAAACAGAGTGATAGCCTGCAAAGGTCCGTAATTCTTTTTTGAGGTAACTGGGCCCCCCCTACATTTTCTAACATATGGAACATTAACTATACAGTGGGGGCATTATAACAACTCTATTTTCTTTATTAAAGTTCCCTGGACTTGTAATGTAATGTATTTGCTGCAACATATACGTCCATGTTACTTTCTCATTTCCCGCCGTATGCAAATTAGGCAACGCTAGTACATCTTCGCTTTGGTTGCCAAAGTAACGCTACTGAAAATTCGCCAGCGTTCAGCTCCCTGGATGCAACTTCACATTTAAGTGAATAAGCATTATCCTAGTCAATTTACACCTGGCAAAGCTTTGCAATGGCTGCAAAGCCGTCGCTGGTTAATTTTTGCCGGTTAGGGAATTTGCCCCATTGTGATGCTTAACAATTGTAAATATTGCTTCTTGGCACCTAGTCAGTGGCCAATTATATGCATTCCACATCCCCCACCTACCTACTTCCAGTGGCTACTTTGCTGGAAGGGCACACAATCCAAGTCCCTGCCTGTCAGTACCTAATTGCTGGATTAGTGAGTGACCACTTGTAATACACCCTTAAAAAGAGTTTCAGGTGCAAAGGTTCTTAGCAGGAGCAGAGATGTACTAGAAAATAGTTATTTGAGATAGGTGAGATTTGAGTGTCCAAAATGTTTAAACCGCACAGTTGTTGTGACCCACTTGAAAGCTTTAGTGTATGTAATTATGGTGTAGCTGATCCTGGGTGTGCTTTCAGAAAAATGTAATTCTATGGGGCTATTTAGTAACATTCAAATTTATATTTTTTTTCTCCCAAATCCAATTTTTTCTCTATAAACTTGTGTATTTTTATTTCTCTAAAACTCTCAAGTATTTGAGATTTATAAAGTGTAAAAACCACAAAAAAATTCTAATACAAAACTATGCCATGTAAAAACTGTTGACGTCCTAAACAAGTCAATGGGTGCTGCACATATCCTATTTGTCCATTTTTAATCAATTTGGACTTTAAGAGGATTTCAGATGTTTTTTTTCCACTAGCAATTGTCTGACAAATATGAATAATCATTGGTTTTCAAAGCTTTTGTATTTCTATTTGGATTGTTTAGCTTTTATCGTTTGTGCTTTTTATATACGGATTATATACGTGGCAATCATGGTTTTAGAGAAGATGATATTATTTGTGGTGTCAAAGACCTCTTAAACCACTAAAATGAAAATATTGGTAAATGGCCTACAGGAGTTCTGAGGGTGGAACCATCATAAGCAATGGTCATGGGTAACAGCCTTTGCCATGTGTATTTTTGGAGTGGTCTTTCCATCTCCTCTTTGGGATCGTGGCATTTTATGCCGAATTTACTATGACTTAGAAGTAAAAGCATTGTTCTGCAAGTTGTCACTACTGACTCAACAGGAGTATTGTGATTGCTCGGTCAGAAAAATAGGTGAACAGCTAATTGTTTCATCTGGCAGAGTGACTTGCATACCCATAGGCAGGAAAGTACATAGTGCTGGCTCATTCCTACATATAAGATATGCAGAGTAGATCTAGTCAGTGCCATTTATGTGCATGCATCACAGCTGGAATGCTGGCTTTTGCCTTGCTCCACAGATAACAGTTAGGCACACGTTACACAACTTCCATTTAGAGTTTAATTGTTGTTGGAAGGCTGCCCAGTGTGAAATTAGCCAAACACAGAAGTCTGAGACATGAAGCCCAAGGATATTTTTCAGGCTACTGTTTCTCTTTAAATAAGGGGGGAATCTTATTACTTCCTTAATTTGTTCCTAAAGTAAATTAACCGAGTTTCAAAGGTAATTCATTAAAAAGCTTGTGGTCTTCAAAATAACCATGTGCTTTACTTCACCTTGGTCTGTCTTCATAGATAGCAGCAAACTCACAAGATCAATATAAATAACAATATAAATTTATTTATGGAAAAAGGACAGTATGTTCTATACATGGACTTTCATTTGAAGCAATATTTTAATAGGAACTACAGCACATTACTTCTGTTTATATTTGCATTTAGATGTTTGCTTGTACCAACCACTGTAAAAACATAAATAATGTTGATTTCTTATATTTTACTGCATTCTTCTGTCTTATTGTGGGCTTTCAAAGCCTCAGTAGGTTGCTTTATGTCCCAAGGGAGAAGGTCATCAGGGCTTGGGCACATTGATAAATAAAATAAGCAGACAGAACTTTAAATATATTCCTATTCAACTTATGGATATGTAGGGATGTGATCATTTAGACACCCTCACATAATATTGGCAGGCACATCCTAAAAGTTTTAGATGCCTAAAGGGCCTAATGGGGACTTGTGTCATTGCTCTGCTTATGTAAGCCCCTGTTGTTCTCACAGTGTACTCTAGATGGCACTGTACTATAGTATAAAGGTCTAGGTAACCATGTGGTCTGGGTCCATTGCTTTAGCCCTTACCAAGCAGGCAGGAAGGGAATGAGTAGTGGAACCTAGGCGCTTCGGCCCTGGTAAAGTGGATAGCTATACTCTAGATCACTAGATCATTCTAGGAGTAATAGGTTATATAATTGAGCATCTTAAGGCTCTGACGAGGAGAGTCAGAGGGATTAGGATCCTGGGTACTAATAACCCAGAATAGGGACTAAGCGCATAGATTTAGTGATGTTAGGATTTCCTCTAGGTTTCACTTAGGGCACAGGCTGAAAGCTGGGGTACCTTCTCAATTGCTGTTTAACTACTGCTGACATGTTCCCTTGCCTGCAGGGATCCAATTGTTCTCTGGTGCTGTGAGTATAAGCTTTCCTTTATGCATAATGTTCTCTGTACTCCATTGTGGATTATACTGAAAATAAACTAAGTTCTATGTTTAAGCATAAAGAACCACTGGTGCCCAGTTCTTGTGCATAAGCACATTGTTACAGTTGCGCTACACCCTGCCTCCACACTGTTGCGAGGGCTTGCACCTGAGAGAAAGGTCTCATCCATGGGACACAATTACATTTGAAAGTAAGCTCATAGTAGAGACGGTGCCACTCTAATTTACTATAGCGCTACAGATATATAGAATAATTCAGCCAAAAGTTTTTTACATGCCAGGTTTGATTCCTTGATAGGTAAACAAAAATTCCTACCAATCAAGAACAAAACAAGTTTTTGTACCCAAAAACCCAGTGTTCTCAACGAAATTTTGCAAGCTATTGCCCACAAAAGAGCTGGGCACAATTGCAATTTAGCAGCGTAGAGTTCTTCTGTGTATGTGTGTGTGTGCGTATAGTTAAATCCTTCCCACATAAAACAAAGAGTTTGATCATAAGAAAATTACCTTTTAATACAACAACAGAATAAGAAGTTGAATGTCTGATAGTCTCCATTGGTCTGAAAATAAAAGCGTAGTGTCTGTGTGAGTGCTTATGAGAAGAACAAAGGTCTCAAAGCAAATACTTGTGTTACAAAAAAATATAAAGAGCACCAAACAGACACAGGAATATCAATATGAACATTAAAGAACTTACATGGGAAGAAGAGCTTCAGCACGAATACCAAATAAGTAAACGCAAGAAGGCAACAAGATTGATCCATAGAGTAAAAGGCTAGAGAAAGGTTAAGTAAAGGCTTGGGATTTTACAGTATGAAGGTCATTAGTTGCTTCAGTAACTGCAGTTTCATTTAAGTGAGCTTTGCTGACCTGAGATGATGTTGTGGTGGGGGAGGTCCTCTTTGATCTATTTCAAGGCAACATTTAACAAAGAAGCAAGATGATTAGAATACGACATCCAATGTAATTAAATGTGACTGTTTTGGAATGAGGTTGGAATATGTGTATATGGGAGACTAAATTAAATATCAAAAGGAATGAGGAAAGCCAAGGATGGCATATTGATTCCTAAAAGCATTAATGAAAAATGTAAACACAGGCTTGCCAACACCAATAATTACCTAGGAGAAAAACTGTCTTATATTAGCACATGGTTAGCAAACAGGGAACTACAGTAAGTTAGGAACCATGGTGCAGGCAGTGTAAAACCTGCATAAAGGTTAAGTAAAGGCTGGGGATTTTAGTGTATGAAGGTCATTAGTTTAGTTGCTTCAGTAACTGTAGTTAATTAAATTATGTTTTTGCTGACCTGAAAGAGTACAGACAGGAGTGTGACCTGAGGATGGCTTCAATCCAATTGGTTGATGCGCAAGTAAAGGGGTGCATAATAATGTCTGCTTTTTTTCTGCATTATTTCTTATTATTTATATAGTGCAAAGACCTACATGTTTTTCCTGTGAAACAAAACACGTGGTGAAATTCCAGATCACAAATACTTTCAGTGCTCGTAAATTTGCCAACAAATACCCAAAAATGTTTGCTCATTGCTTATTGTATATTTATGTGAATCACTGCAGTAATCAATTCCAGAAATTGATGAAACAGCCCTTTATTGTGACATGAATTTATATTACAAAAATAAATGTGTGCAAAATATCAAATCCTAAGTTTTTTCCAGCTTTGCACACTGTTCTGCAGAGGTTTTAGCCTGTTACTTTGGAATTTTAAGAATATTCACATTAGTCAGGTTTACACTTGTGCACATCATTTTAAACATTTTTAATTGGATTGGGATCAATGCTTTAACTCAACCATTGTTGCACATTCATCTTTTTTTTAGTTCTTATGGCACTTTTTGTTACTTGTTACTTTTTGTTGTCATGTATTTGGGACCATCTGCATAAACCTTACCCAAGCTTTAGTTTTTGGCAGACTTTTACTAGGAAATTACTTCAAATTAGAAGAAAATAGCTTCATAATTATACATTGCTGTGACTTAATGAAAATTGGAAGTTAGTCTCTAGGTCTAGGAGATGTTCACACACATGCACATTTACCAAAGGTCGAATTTCAAATTCATGTGAATTTTTACTCTAATAAATTTGAATATACTCAAAATTTGGATGGGAGATTATTTAAGGAAAAATGTGAACCGACTCGAAACCTTTTCTCTGAAAAAAAAACTTGAACGTCAGGAAGGCTATTAACATCTTCAAATGGGTCACCTCTCCCATGAACTCGGCAGGTTTTAGGTGGTGAATAGTTGAATTCTAATTTTCCCAGGGTAAATTTAGAATTTTGAATTCAAATTGAGTTTGGATTATTCCCAATTCGAATTTGTGAGTTTTGACCAAAAAAACGATTTGAAAATTTGAATTTACTAATCGACCCTTGATACATCTGTCCCTTAATATCTCACCCCCTTGTGAACCTAGAGCAAGTCATTTCAGCAACCTATACCTCAAGTGTCAGGGATTGCATGGAAATGTCTTGGGTACTTATTCAGTTATGCA
This sequence comes from Xenopus petersii, assembly GCA_038501925.1. Taxonomy (NCBI): domain Eukaryota; kingdom Metazoa; phylum Chordata; class Amphibia; order Anura; family Pipidae; genus Xenopus; species Xenopus petersii. The sequence continues at coordinate 69,930,559 of CM076674.1, read as the reverse complement.
AGTGTCTTTGGGTGCTTATGGTTACTGCTCACAAACCCAGCACTTTAGCCACACTTAACTTGATAAGAGATGTAGGGTAATTTAGTACAACTGCACTAAATCTAGGATTCGGTTTGGAATTCTGGAATTTCTGGGAGATTCGGATTTGGTTAAATCCAAGTGCCTGGCTGAGAAAAATCCAATTACTCAAAATCATGTGACTTTTTATCACACGAACAAGGTAATTGTGTTTTTTCTTTTTAATCCTTCCAGATTCATATGAATCCTATATGAAAGATTCAGGATTCAGCCAAATCTTAAAATAGTGACTTGAATAGCTCTCTAGAAGTTAGTGTTCAGTGGAGGTTGTGATCCGTGATTAGAGGTACCCCAAGTTTCTCAGCCATTGTAGCTGCCCAGAGCTGATTTGTGCAGGTTGCATGCAATAATAATGCACAAGATTGCAGTAAGTGATTATAGGTGACTGAAGATGCTCTGTGTGATTTTAGACAGACGAACGCATACATTTCACAACATTATGTTGAAAGCAACAGACCATTTATGGATGTTTATTTCATGCAGATGGAAGCATGAGAACATTAAATAATATGTTACATTTGTAATAATAATAATATAAATTGCTTGATACAGATGCAGCCACTTTGGTTTGTCTGTTTGACACAGAATAACTAAACACAGATATCCCATTTATCTCATTTAACACAGAAAACTGCGTCACAACATCCCATCTAATTAAAGCATTCACCATTGTGAACAATGGAGCTTTGGTATGCTAATGAAAAGGTTAAATGCATTAAATGAGTTAAGATGACTTAAGATAACACAGTTTCTTCAATTACCCCTGAGTCATGACGCATTTAACTCACAAATCCAAGTGGCTTCATCTGTATATAATATAAAGTGTATTAATTTTTACTTTTAGCTTTATAACAACTTTTTAGTGTATTTAGCCCTAATTGTATCATTTTTCTGTAGCCCTCTCTTTCTAGATACAGGTTAGCAGTTAATAATCTGTCGCCATGTAATAATTATGTGGATGAACTGGTTTAACATTGCTGCCTAAAGCTCTCTACAGAATGAATAGATTTTTAATTGAAATTCTGTGGCTGGTTAAATCCATGTTATCCAATCCTCCATATTATAATTTGTTTCTATATGCTATTTTTGCTGTTATTTTGGGATTTTACATTGGGCGGGTCTGAGAAATTCTACAGATTTATATAATGAAAGTTCATTATCTACAAGACTAGTTCTGGGACTGTATATTTCAAGCACTCAAGTCTCCTCTGTCTGATGCGTTTTTAAATGGTTGCCTTTTGAAATATAGAAGAGAATGTAGAAAACAAATTTCATGTTGTATAAACTCTACTGTGTGATGTGATCGTTTTAGTAAGCATTGCTCGAAACCATACTAGGACAGGGCATGCACAGCACCTGCCGAGAAACCGGCAATGCACCAGGTACTTAAAAATACTGGAGCCATAATTTCATGTTCTGCTGAAAATGTTTGTATTTTTAAAACAAGCTGACTATAAAATATAACTAAAGCATAGTGTAGTAATAGTGAGTTTTCTGTTTGATATATGCATTAATACTGTACATTCCTAAAGGAGAGTTTTTTGACTGTTTTCTAATCATACTGTATCTACCAGCAGTTACTCTATGTACCACCTAAATATATCATAGTCTTCCATGCCCTAGGCTTCAGTATAGATGCATGCATGCATTCCTCTCATCAGCAATGTTCACATTTACTCTCTATGAAAATATGTGTCTGAATATTTAGTGTGGTTTATTTGCAAGTAAAAGACAGAGATGCATATCAAAGCAAACACAATTTTACCTCTGTTAATGCTGGCAGTACTGTAAAAAAAGAAACTCTTCAATACCTTTTAAATTCAAAGACGAAGCAAAACAAATCAATGCACTTTTTCTATATTCCTCGTGGAATGAGTTTTTTTTCAGGAAATTTTAGGGATTAAAATTAAAAGAGAATTAAAGAAAAAAAAAATTTTTTTTCATTAAATAACAAAAGGTCAGTTGTTACTTGAAAATCTTTTAGATATATGAATGTGTTCACTTCTATTTGTCAGTATGTTAAAGGTAACATTAATTGGTACACTGTTCCAGTTTTTTACTTCTTAGATTTAAATTATGGGGAATTACGAGTTGTATAAAATTGCTCCATTTAAGTTTAATTATGACATTTATAGTTCTTCTCATTTAGGGCAGATCACCTTAAAATTAACTTTTGTAGACACTTTGCAATCTGTCTTTTTTTTCAAATTTTTAATATATACATTTTTCATTTTTTTTAAAATGCCTTCATTTTTGGTGTTATTATTCCTTTAAAGGCAGCTGTTATAATTGACCGATATCAACTAATGAAGCAAATTGTAACAGTTGAGAGTCTGCACCTGAATTACTGAACTGCAAGAGTGACCCCAGAGAACTGAAAAAAAAGTGTTTGGAAGTGAACAACCCCTTTAATTTGGTTTAAAACAGACCAAAGTCCATCAAGTTCATAAAGGAACCCTAGTGCACATACAGTTTATTCACATACTTGCTCAAAGACCTATCTATGCTATATATTTAATATATATATATACATATATATATATATATATATATATATATATGTGTGTGTATATATATATATATATATATATATATATATATATATATATATAGTAAATATACTAATACCTTTACTATCTAACTCTAGATCTATAGATCTATAGATCCCAATAGCCTTGGGATCTTGTGTTCAAGATACTGAGCTTTATTCTAAACCATCTCTGGTCTTGAAGAGAACACTAGACTAAACTTAAGTTGCTTCTAAATACTGCAGTTTATAGAGATACTAGTATTCTAGTGTGTAAAATGTGCTAAACTACGAAGCTTTCATATGACTGTGGTCAGCATCTGGCAATTTTTCTTAGTGACATTTGGGGACCAATTAATCATTCTTTGGAGGGTAACTAAGTTATAGCAGGAACATAAACTGCAGCCTTCTTTAAACAAATACCAGCAATAGATCAAGAAGAATTCTAATGAACATTTTGCAGATGTCATGGTCGGAAACATCTTAAATGCAACATAACGTTATGTTAACATTTTGTGATGCATTTTCAGCAATTAGGATGTACTAAAACAAAAAGGGGGTTCAGACTTTACACCATCATTCTAGAGCATTCAAGAGTACATGAGTTCCACTGATGCAGATACATTTGTTCCTCGTGTGATGCTCTAAAGAATACAAATATTTTTGCACTTGGTCTGATAAAAATGGAAAGTTGGGTAGGATACTCCAAACATCTATAGGCAAACTTTAATAAAGTATGTGTGTTCTCTTCTTTTAAGGGCAGATTTTTATCAAAGGTCGAGGTGAATCTTTGAATTCCAAAAATTTGAATTTCAAGCTATTTTTTGTGTACTTTGACTAGGGAATAGTCCAAAGTCAATTCTAATTTGAAAAAAATTAGAAAATTCGAATATCGAAATGTATCATGTACTGTCTCTTTAAAAATTTGACCTGCCAAATTGCTGTTTTAGCCTATGGGGGACCTCCTAGAACCAATTGGTGGACTTTGGGGAAAAACTTTGATTTGAATTCGATCAAATGCGCTATTACTTTGATTCAAACGTTTCGAATCTGCCCAAAATCTGGACCTATTTGATCAAAAATTGACCTATTCGGCAAAAAAAAAAAACTTTGACTTAATTTCGGTTGGTCGTTTTGAATTTGAATTTCAAAGTTTTTCAAATTTGAAATTCGACCCTTGATAAATATGCCCCTTAATGTCAACAAAGTTTTTTTCAGATTATAAAAAAAATATCTCTATCTTTATAATGGCAGTTTGTCAGCCTGCACTTTTTTTCTGAAGAAGTACATTCTTATGCTCTTAATCAGTTGTCAAGGAGTCACCTTGCAAAAACATCTTATTTAACCACATATATATATCAGAATTTCAATATATAGAACTATACGGGAATGCTGGGAAAAAAATGTGATATTTGTTAATAGTATACCTTTTTCTTCTTTTTCCCTACAAAGAGGGGTGTTATGCTACATAGACACTCGATATAAGACGGTAATGTAAATATTACACTTACACTTGCTAATTTATCCATCTCAGTGTGTTTATGAAAGTGCTGACGAAGACATTCCAAGTGTGAGGGCATTCCAAGTGTGAGGCAGGGCAACAAGATTGTGTTGCAATTAAAGAAGTTGTATTTTCTTTTGTGATAATACAATTTGTATAAATAGCTTTAATACAATTGTCATATTTTGATAAGTTTAATTGGCATTTAAACATGCGATTAAAAACATAAGTGACAATTTATGGGGAATTTATTAAATAGGGTGCAAAGTTAAAAAAAAGCTGGTGCAATTATTAGGCAGAAATGGAACCTGTACTGATTGCATGCACTGAGATGCTCTGATGCCAATCTAGTGCTAAATGCAGGGCCCAACCAGACCCGAAGCCTGTGTCTGGAGCTCTCTAAATATTTTATATCTCAACAAATGTATTCTGCATGGATTGTAATAACAATAATACACCCGTCATCAGCCTGTCAGTCTGTTCTTTTGCTGCTGTAGTCTATAAAGCAAACCTCAGCTTATGCAATATGGGAAATGGAAATATGGAAATTTTACACCTGTACAGTGTAGATGCAGCATGCAATCATACCTTCTCTCTATGTAAGACGAAATGAATGAGCTGCAAATCATATTTATTAATATAGTGTATCTGCCTCCTAGTTTTATATTGAATACGAACCATTATTGGGATACATTACTGAAGTGTCATCACCCATGATGGAATTACTAGTGATGCAGTAGTAGTGATGTAGTGATGTCCTGTTTCGTTTCACTGAAGACATTAAAGTCATGCATGGCGACTTTTTCAGCTCACAATACATTTAAGTTCATGGACATTTTTTTTATGACAAAACTTGGCAAAAAAGGTTGCCCATCACTAACAGTACAGGGTGGCAAATGCCTCCCCTTAGGGCTTATTCATGAGACACTTCCATACAAGTCATGCTGCATTGCATCGGTGCTCCATAACTTGCACATCTGAATGACACCTGCATGCCTTCCCCCAAACGCAGGCACCATTGTATTCATGGAGGGATCCAGGTCCTTCTCCTTGTAAACTTTCAGCCAGAAATGCTAACAATAAAGCAGGGTATAAAGTATAAAAATCATGGTGGCTTGAACCTGTTTTTTGTATTTTGCATTCTGCCCTCCAGTCATTATATTACCCCATATTTCCTTCTGTGTATTTTCTGCATTTTTATTAAAGCCTGACTTACTATTATTTCTGAAACCAGCAAACCTCGCCAGCTCATTGGTAAATAAATGAAGGTACAATTTCTTGTATTAACTTTTAAATGGATCTCTTAAAGGAGAAGGAAAGCTACTTAAGTGGTTTATTGCCAATAGATTAGCCACAATAGTGCAAGCTATATATTTATTCTGCAGAATGCTTTAAACAGCTCTTGAATTGTCCTCTGTCTGTTTAGTATAGCAGCTGCCATATTGGCTTGGTGTGACATAATTTCCTGCCTGAGTCTTTCTCTGCTCGCTCATAGCTCTGGACTCAGATTACAGCAGGGAGGGGAGGGGGAGAGGGAGAGAGGAGCAAACTGAGCATGCTCAAGGCCGTGCCCTGGAGGCTTAAACTGAAAACAGGAAGTCTAATACAGAAGTCCATGTGTACACAATAGAAGGAAAGAAATGTCGTGTTTCTTTTGACAGAGGACTCAAAGCAGCATTACTTTGAAGGTTTACTGGTGTATTTATATAGACCTTTCTAATAAAGCTTACTTAATTTTAGCCTTTCCTTCTCCTTTAAGATAATGATCTGCTCAAAGTGGATGGACTTTTTCATTTGTAACACCAACTATACTGCATAAAATGTATTATTATTTTATTATGACAATTTTATTAACTTTTTATTGTTTTATCAGTGTTATATAAGGAATAGTACAGGTATGGAATCCATTCTCCCATTATCCAGAAAGCTCAGAATTACAGGAATGTTGTAGACTCCATTTTATTCAAACAATTAACATTTTTTAGAAATGATCTGTAATTATGAAACAGCAGCTTGTACTTGATTCAAATTCAGATATAAAAATCCTTATTGGAGGAAAAACAAGCCTATTGGGTTGATTTAATGTTTAAGCAATTTTTTAGAAGACTCACGATATAAAGATTTATTACAGAAAAGATCTGTTATCCGAAAAACCCTAGGTCCCGAGCATTATGGATAAGAGTTCCCATACCTGTATTGGGAAAGAAGATAGTACATAGGGGATTTGGCATGCATGCCAGATTTAGGCAAGTATTTTTCCATAAAGAGTAGTAGAATACAACATGGTATGCTTGACAATGTACACTACAGTGCTTGAGACCATGTACAGTATAGTAGCTGGAATGTATCTTGTGGAACGCTCAGATCTCCTAGTTTTTTATAGACGGTTGACATCAGTCTACACTAGTGGGGTATAGAACGTCACATCATCAAGTATTTTGCATTACTTCTGAATCCACCCTATCGGTACATAAATCAACAGCTAAAGATGTAGCCGTTAATATGCCATAATGGAACTCGGTCTGTCTCACAGAGAATTATGGTGGGCAACATATTAGGTCCCAAGGGCCAAATCTGAATCATCAAATGCCATTGCTTGCTTAATTCATAATATTCCAGCAATAGATATACTTTGCAAGGAGCTATAATGATTTTAGCATGAGGATATTAGCATGTCTCAGCAATGATATAATGTTGGTAGCTGAGCTAAAAGACATTTTTATGATCTGCCCAACAGCAAATACATAGATTCACTAGAGAAACAATCCCTTGGCTTCATTCTATGAAACACATTAGCGTTGATTTAAATTTCTTAACAAGCTTCTTCAGGGAAAATGTATCAATGCCAAAGTGAAGCAGTTCTAGGGCACACATACATTCCATGGAAAATTGTCATGACTTTCGCCTAACTGCAATAAGTCCCTTCTTTTGAAGCTACCATTAAATGTGCATTTTCTTCTCTTTTATTTATTTAATTTTGAGCTAATTTGTGCATGTCTTCTATACAATGTATGCTTTGATAGGCTTTGAATTTGTCCCATTTGCTTTGCCAAAAAATTTAGGAAAAGCGAATTTTGATGATGACAATTTGATGCTCGCCTATTTTGTACAATTGCATTAAAGTCAATGGGCGTGCATTTAATTGTCGCCGGTGAAGGAATTGTCTCTGGCGTCACTGAACTTTGACTTCGCCGGCAAATATTGTGGCAATTTCACAAATTTGCCGCAAATTCACGCCTGCCAAATAAATTCGCCCATCACTACTGATTTCTATTTTTCCCTATAAGTACATTTGACTGAAGATGTTATCCTTGTGTGGAATGTTATTTTTTTTTGGGTGGGGGGGGTTCTCTGGAAAATGCTTGAAATTCTGAACTTGGCTACATTTCTTTCAGTTTGTCTGGATAAGCGTCAGGGAATAATGTGAATGATAAGTGTCATTGGTCTGTCCCACATTTTGTTAAGCATATATTGCAATTGATGTCCAAATAATATTTACAAAATGTGTGAAAAAAAAACTTTAAAGGCTTTCCCTAAAAATATCAGCCCTTCTTATTTAAAGTAAACATTTCAAAGTGGAATATTTTTTTTCTAAATTGTAGAGAGCCATTACATATATTTGCAACGAATGGATTGGCAAGTCGGCATGCTTCATCATAGGTGAAGGGAATATTTTTGTAGTCAGTTACTAACAGCCATAAATGTTAAGCCATAAATGTTGTCAGTGGTAATTTGGTGTTTTTTATATACGTTCAGCTTGGGTTAAACTCAAACCTTTATACTGATTATGTGAAGTTTTAATGATTGCAAGTTTAGAAACCTTGATGCATTCTCATTAGTGAGACCCCATATCTAAATAAAATATCAGGGCCCAAGCATTTTCATTCAATAATAAGTCCCATCCAATATTTTAACAGCCCCTTTAAAATAAATATAAATAACTATATAGAAGTCCAAACTAATGTCAAATGCAATAAATACATAAAGGATAATTATTTGTGGGTGGTGCTATAAAGTGTAAAAACATTTCTACTGTTCTCAGAGGTGCAACAGGCTTTTTCTCTGATCTTAATGGTGATGCTTTTTGCAAAGGAACCTAATAAGATTGAGGTTTGGTCTTGAGGTTTGTAACAGTCCATCAGACAGTACAATGGTATTCTGTTTCCTCCCTGAATAGATTAAAATAGAAGTATGCTTTGGAGCATTGCCCTGTTACCAGTTTGCATGTCAAAGTGCAAGCCACAGGGCATAGCATGATCTTGTAACTAGTGATGAGCAAAATCTTTTTTTCTCCATGCATGGATTCACTGAAAAATAACACATTTCACCATCAGCAGATTTTTCTGTGTTCTGCAACAAAAATTCACCACAAAAAAACATTTGCTGGGAAAAAACGCCCATTCACTTCAATGCATTTGGAGTAAGAAAAAACTTGAGGAAAAAAACACCCATTAACTTCAATGTAATTGGAGTGAGAAAAAAAGTCGCCCATAGGCTTTAATGTGTTTCATTGATTTTTCGACGTTTGCCAATTTTTCAGCAGTTTAGCAAATGTTTTGGCCAAGCAAAACAGGGAAGATTAACTCATCATTAGTTGTAACAAACATACAAATACATTATTACATTTTGTTATTAGTGCCCTTTTTAATTTGTCGTTTTGCTATCGGTTACCGCTCTAAGGCAAATTTACAGAGCATTCATAAGTGAACCTAACTGATTTTCAGCAGTGATAGTTGTTTAGTCCCAGTAGCTACTATATGCTGTGCAATATACACAAGCAAAGAAGTACATCATCACACTTTATTCTGGTGATACGATATGTTCTTCAAAAATATAGAATTTTTTTGTTGTTGCTAGGAAAGATCATTGATTTTCTTTATTCAAACAGATACCTTAGTTAGATATACAGGTTGATTTAGATAAACGTCTGTGGGCTTCATGTTGGGCTTAGTTTTCAAAGGAGGGGAGTTTTGCTTAAAGCACTGATTTTGAGTTTTTTATTATCAAAAATAAATTTTATCAAACCTAGGAAATGATAGCTTGAGGTTAAAAACTGAAGTAAGAAATTGTTATTAGGCATGTACAGTACTTCCAGCTACTGCTTCTTTGGTTTGCTCTTAGGACCTCACTGCACTGACAATCTGCTTGGTTGCTTTCTTCTTACTACGCTGTAGTTCTCGTTGGTCTCCGGGGGTATTTCCTATAAGGGCAGGTGTCACTCTTGATACAGGGTGTTGTTCCTTACAGAAGCTTAGAGAACAATAAGAAGAAAATCACATCCCCTGGAATCCCCAATTTCTGTTTAGAATTGATATAATGTTACTTGCTTTCTGCTTCACTGCCTCTCAATTTATTTCTAGAGAAACAGATAATTGACAAGAGGGACTTGTTTAACTGTAAATAAAGACTGGGACAAAGGCAAAGAGGAAAGAATGCAACCTAGCTCTAGAGCATTAGGATTTCAACATTTAATGGAATTGAAGACAGTGTGGAAGATGGCATATATGAGATCTATAAACGTGCACCAGCCCATTTATTCATTTTTCTGTTTATGGAGGAAACCTATAATAGGGATGTCAGCTACTAAAGAGTGATGAGGCTTGAAGTTCAGGTGTAATAGAAATTTCAGTTCAATTTTAGTTTGATAACCTTGTTTTAACGTATGTGACTAGAGACATTAACAAATTCTAAATGCTTGTACAATATATCAGATGTTGTGTGGAAATATGATTTCTGTTCAGCGGGGAGTCTGCATGTGCCCAGCATCAGGAAAAAATGTCACATAGTTTTAGCTTTGCACGTGATGGAATCTCAAGATGTTAATCTCTTTCTAAGACACCAAGTCAAGGTCAGGTTGAACTTGTTAGCTTGATGTTATACTAGCACAGCCTTCATTTTCCCCCCGGAGATGTTGCTAGGCAGAAAACCTATGTGATGAACATAAAAGCAACAATGCTGACATATTGTAATGAAAATGTTACAATAGATATAAAGACTATCATAAGATCAGTAGCAGTATACAGTAAAGGACTTTTTTTCTTATTTTTAATTTATCCTGACAGACCACTGACACAAAAAAAAAAGATCGACCTTGATTGATTTTTTTGACTGTATGAATGATGCAGTGATGCAATTGCTGATCTTATTTGGGCTGATTATCATATAAAAACAATTGTTTTATTTGTATAGTCTGTTCTTTTTGAGATAGGCCACGTTCCCTGCTATATACTACAGTGTATTGGACAATTATGTGACTTTATTGCTCAACAAGTCAGTTATAATGTTTATAAAGCCATTAGCAAGTAAGATGAATTCATATAATACTAGTGACTCATTATCATGAACCTGAGCAATAAAGTCTGCAAACAAATTAGAATGTAATCATGTATGTGTATCAATTACACTTTTCTGTCAACGCATATTTTTGTTGCTTCTCACACCATTTGCTGAATATCTTAACAAATGATTAGAATTAAATATCTCAAAGACTTTCTATTATCTTGTATAATAAGTCCCTTCTTTGGAACTTGAAAAGCACTCATGTACAAACTGTGTGCAACTTAGTTCTACAGGAATCCAGAGATTATATGACCCCATTACAGTTCTGCAACAGTAAATGGAACATAATAACTCATTCGGGCTTTTGGCTGTAGGCTACAGTTATCTTAGCTGCTCCTCATTTCAGTGAAATTTGATTTGATGTGTCAAGAAATGTTCCCAATTTGTCTCCAAATTCAATGGATTGCCTGCCAAATTACTGGGGAACTTTTTGTGTATTTTACACTGAATAACTCTATATTTGTTGCATTAGTACTGTGGGAAGCAAGGCTCTTGTTTATACCTATATGTGTTTGTTATAGTTATAATATATTTGCTTTGACAATAATAAGCAGACCTTCAGGAGTCACTCAGGTTGCAGGGAAACTGAACTTTTCACATTTAACACAGAGACCTCTATAATCTATTAAATAATTAAATTACACAGTTCTGTTAAGTTTTGTTTAGTTCTGTTAATTGTACTGTTAGATGGCCATTTTGCATCTGAAGCGTGAACTCCTTTAGCGTAAATATGGAACAAGAGAGAACTATCAAAAACAAGTAATTGAGGTTTGATTATTTTTTTCGATTTTTAAGTTTTGAGGTTTTTTAATTTTGATAAAAGCTTCAGAATTTGAATTTTGATAAGTCTACCCTAAGGGGCAGATTTATCAAGAGTCGAATTTCGAATAAAAAAAGACCAACTGAAATTTATTAAAAAAAAACAAAAGTTTTTTTCATGTGACTAGGCCGTTTTCATTCAAATTCAAAACGTACAAATTGAAGCAACATTGTATTTTATCAAATTTGTTTAGAAGTTTTTTCTTAAAAAAAACTTTAATTGTTCAAAGTCCACCAATTGACTCCAATTAGTTAATGTACGTTTTCACATATCTACAAATTTTGTGCCCTTGCTAAGTATGTTGTTCTAAATTGTTTCACCCTCACTAGTTTATCTATATCATGTGACACACTGAAAGAGTATGAGGTGTAATAACCGAGAGCATATTTGAAGTGAACAACTGCAATCTGTTTATTATATTTCATGCTTCTGCATTCAAACAGACAGACTCTTAAAATAAAATATTTTTGCTTTCATAAAGTGCTGGTCAGCTGAAAAGAAAGAAAAATTCCTATTTATTCTGGTGAGGGGTTTTATGCAAATAGGCAGAAATTTATATTCAGAAAATTCAGGTTTCTGGTTATGGAAGTAGTTGCACAAAACATGGAACAATTCAAAGCACATCTCTCACATACATCTTTCCGACTGACTTTAAAGAATACAGAATATGCACTCAGCTAAAAATTATTTTAGCATTTAAGCTAGAACATAAATAATGGGACAACCATGCAAAAAAAGTTTAATATATAAATAAGGAAGCACATAAATTTGGTGACTACAGAATACAGTTACAATGAATACTGTACAACAGATACAAACTAATATTAGTAGAAGCAAAACATGGTCAGAGTTAATTCTGAAATAAATATTTCAGACCAGTCTAAAGAATATAAGTTCTGGCAAATGTAACAAAAACAAAATTTAAAAGACATTCTCAACAACTTATTCAACAAGCTACCATACTGTATATCAAGTATTGTTGATGTCAACATTATGAAACACAATGAGAAAATTGTAAACGAAAACATTAAAAAAATACTGTTTGTTGGTTTTTCTTTATCCTCCCAATGGGATTTTTTTTTATTGTGAGTCAGGCAGCGAGCACACTCTACCGTATGCATCTCTGTGTAATGAAGCACAGTTGATGAAAATGTACACTCTTCTACATTTACATTTGATAGTAAGGAGAACCAAGACCATAAAATGCATGGTAATGGTTATTGCTGAATTGCGATGGCCAAAAGACAACTTCCTTTATTGGTAGAATTTGTTGTGCAAGCATCACAAACATTGGGCTTGCTGATAGATTGCTGCTGTGATTTTTCTGACAATGTGTCCCAAAGGGTAAATAAGCAACCCACAACAGCATTTCCCTTGGTAAATTTGTACAGCTGCAATTAATTTTCATCTTACATCCTTTCACATATTGTCAGAAGCGAAACAGCTACAAGAAAAGAAAGATGTCCTGTCAGCGGGGCTACAAGAACAAATGACTAAAGAAGGATAAGTGAAAAGGTTAAGGTAGATAGAACATATTTATAATTGTGATATAATAAAAACATCACAAACAGGAAAAGGATGTGCTCCAGCAAATAAAGTAGGTTAAAAAAGAAAATAGAAAATACCCTACGCTGTTCAGCAGTGCAGCTATGGCAGAGTAAGAATATTTAGGTTGCCCTTCTGTAAACATAATTATTGGAAACGTTTCTGTAACGACTGGTATCCCAAAACCCAGAGCAAACCCCAAGGTCCCAGTCTCTGCCTTCACTTTTGCTTATAGCAGCCACCTTTGGCTTCAGGAGGAGCCCCTTGCTACTTAGATGTGAGAGGACCAAGGGGGAAGCTCTGGGCAGGCAAGGGAACCATAATGTATACAGGACCGAGAACAAGGAGTGTGAGAAAGGGATAGACAATACGGTACCAAATCAGGAGCAGAAACGTAGTCGAGGTCACATGCTAGGGTCAAAACCAAACAGGAACGCGGTACACAATCAGAATCTGAAGAGTGGTCAAGAACAGGAAAGGGTCAGTACAGGCAATGGTCAAAACCAGGAACAAACAGGATATCACACCCAGGAACTATGGAACATAGACCTATAATGAACAATGATTCAGTGCAGAGCAGGGGTCTTTGTAGGAAACCTAATGGCTTACACTGATCACCTGGGGCCAGATTGATAATAGTTGAACAAAGCCATGCCTATTTGCAATTACAAGTATAGCAATGGGAATGCACCTGGGCCTTAGCTGTCTGCTCAGTGGCAACTCAGATAGCCCAGAAACACCAGTTCCCTGGTTCAGTTCTAGGCAGGATGTTACAGTTTCAGTGAAAAGGTAAAACTGTTTTCTAAAATGTTTCCTGGTGTCAAAATAAGGGGATTTGTAGAGTCCTATAGAATCTTGGTTCCCCGTGATTTCAGTGGAATGATATAAGGATCAAAAACTCATTCACACTGCTATTTTTTGCATATTGATTTACTATAACAAAAGGACACAATTTCCTATGTGTTGGTTTAAAAAGTGACTGCAACTGTTTGCAGTTATCTTTAACATTTGATTTCCTTGTCTGCAACATTGTGTGAGTGTTATTCTCATGTGTAACACTAAGTGGACTAGGGAGCAATAGGGAGCTAGGGAGCACTTTTAGCAATGCAAACTAATCCTTCAGCAGAGGTGTCAGGTAGCTGCTATCTGGTTAGCTGCCAATTGTTCTGTTGATAGGATGCTGTAGGAGGGGGGTGGTTGGGGGTGATATCACTCAAACTTGCAATATAGCAATAAGAGTAACTGAAGTTTATCAGAGCAAAAGTCAGAAGGTCGGAGGCACCTGGGAGATGGATGTCATGTCTAGCCCCATGCTAAATTTCAAAATTAAATATAAAAAAATCTGTTTAGAAATGGCTTTCAGTGCAGAATTCTGCTGGAGCAGATAATTTTTTTTTTAAAAAAACATGTTTTTCTATTGTCATTATTCTCCTGCATCATTCAGTTATCTATGGGAAAATGCTAAAATACTCATATCCATTGCTGGTTATAGAATAAGAATGGACACTGGCCAGATAGATTGATTGGCATTTTTACATATGTAAGCGTATGTAAAACTTGTTATAGAGGGTTTGACTTGTATAACAGACTTGCCTGCAAATTGGAATGCACAGTGCAATTCCCCATGGTGTTGTGCCACTCTACTTAAGCTCTCATTCAGTGTGGGGGGGAAACATACAGCATATTGTAAATATCCAGCTGAGCACTACAGGGTACAATAAGAGCTATCGAAGACACTTTCCGTTACTGCTTTTATAATTATACAACAACAGTATTATTTTCAGCTGCAAAAATGAAAGTATAATCATATACTTAGGGGCAGATTTAGCAAAGATCGAGGTGAATTTTCGAATGAAAAAAAATTGAATTTCAAGTTATTATTGTGTACCTCGAGTAGGGAATTGTCCAAATTTGATTCAAATTTGCAAAAAATTTAAAAAATTCGAATTTCTAAATTTATCATGTACTGTCGCTTTAAAAATTCGAATTTGACCATTCACCATCTAAAACCTGCCGAATTGATGTTTTAGCCTATGGGGGACCTCCTAGAACCTATCTGAAGTCAATTGGCAGACTTTATAAAATCAAAGGTTTTTTTGGGGAAAAAAAACTGACCTATTTGAGGAAAAAAAAAAACTTTGACTCAATTTCGGTTGGTCTTTAGAATTCGAATTTCTGAGTTTTTTTCAATTTGAAATTCGACCCTTGATAAATATGCCCCAAAAAGTATAATGTTTATTATATAGGAGTGCCCTGACTAATGTAACTTTCCTTTGGCCTGGGTATAACAGGAGAAATTGTACCTCCAACCATATCAGAGAATGCATAGGAACAACTTAACAAGGAATTGGCATGGGGCCCTTGTGTATACTTAACACATGTTGTGGGAAGAGAGTTTCACTCGCACGATAACCAGGGGCACTCGGCCAATGAGGCAGCCTGAGGCGCTCGCCTCAGGCGGCAGCGCCAGATACATTTCCAGGGGCAGCAAAAAGCCGCTCCTGTACTTTTAAGAGCCGAATTTCCGGTTTTGAATTCGGAAACTCGGCTTTACTAGTGCGGGAGAGCACAGTTGTGTTCTCCGCACTAGTGTTCCTGCCTCGGATACCTCCCCTGCAAATGGGTAAGCCGGCAAGGGGGGCGGCATTTTGAGGAGCCGCCTCAGACAGCTTCTTCACCCGAATCACCTCTGAAGATAACACACTATAGTGGCTCCTCTCTCCACAATTCTGTATTTAAATACACTTAGGCTCATTTATGAATGATGGGCCTATTTTCAGCTAAGCAGCAAACCATTGCAACCAAGGTGTAGTTAGATTTGTTCAGCCTGCTGCAGGGAGAGTAACACAAATTAAAACTTGATTTGTTTCCAAGTGTTACTGCACTAGTGCAAATATGTTTAGTGTTAGTAAATGAGTTTGACTAATAACGATATGCAAAATAACCTTTTAAGAAAAAGTTGAGGATATATGTATTAAGCTGCAGCCGTAGATAGCTATTTTTTTAACATATCTTTTTTTATTTCGTGAATAAAACGTCAACATTACAATTTTGTCAGTACGTCATTTTTCACATTTCGTGTTTCACATGTAGCATACATTGAAAGATATTTCAACAATAGTAACTGGCGAAAGCATAAAGTAAGTATTACAACTTCACTTAAACAACAGAAAAAGACAAAGCAGATAAACCAAGAACAATAACAAAATAATAAAAAAAAAAAAAAAAAAAAAAAAAAAGGAAGAGTAGGGAAACCTGCATAGTTAAATAGGTCAGAGTAAGCAATAGTGTGACTATAAAGAGACTAAACGGGTGTCCCCCGAAATTGCTAAGTTTTCCATTACTGGGAAACCAGTGTGTTGTGACAGGTTGTACTCCCAATTAATCATGAAAAGTAGAATTACGCGTGGGGAGAAATTGAGTTAAGGAAACAAAAGCAAAAAGACAGAGGACTTCTTATAGTTCTCCCAAGGTTGCCATATATCGTCGAAGACTTCTTTTTTGTTATCTGCAATGGCTGTTAATAAATGCATTTCCTGAATATAGTTGAGTCGAGAAATGAATTGAGTTATAGAAAGCGTAGGGGAAACCCAGTTAAGTGCAATGACCCAGCGCGCTGCTGCCCATATCTGAAATAGCAAAGCATTGATAACCTTATTAAAATCTGGATTAGGGTGATTCAGTAAAAGATGTTCGGGAGTTCGGGTAATAGGTGAATCAGTTAAGTCACATGCAATTTGGACCACCTTATTCCAAAATTGCTCTACTATTGGGCAGGACCACCACGAATGTTTATAATCACCTAGTGCTCCACATCCTCTAAAGCACATAGGAGAAGAGGAAGGAGAAAAATTGTGTTTACGTTTTGGTGTGTAATACCATCTTGAAATTACTTTGTAAGCCATTTCTCTTATGGCAACATTGGGAGAAAATTTATGAGAGAATTCCATTGCTTTGGACCAATCTTCTGTAGTCCATAGTAGGTTGAAATCCCTGTCCCAAGCTTTCATATACGTAGGTAAAGAGGAAGGTGGAGCCTCAATTAATATGGAGTATATAGTGGAAATATTACCTTTAGCTCGTAGGGCATTTTTACAGAGATTTTCAAATAAGGAGCCTGTTAAGGTAGGTTTCTTTTGTAATTGTGAGAAATAAAAGTGAGAAAGTTGGGAATAACGTAAAAACTCTCGTGGATGGATTGTTAATGACTCTTTTAATGAGTTCCAAGTTCTAAACCCTTGCAAGGATAACAGATCATATAATTTATTGAGGTTTTGAGAGGTCCACCATTGAAAATCGCTATGAACCATCCCTGGGGGGAAATCTGGATTTCCCACCAGAGCTTGCATGTAGCTATTAGTAGTCACTGGTAACAATCTTGGTTTAAGCAATTTCCAAAGTTGCATATGAAATTTAACAATAGGGTTGGTAATAGGGTATTTTTGGATATTGTTCGTAGTTAACCACATTAGTGCTCTAACTTGCAAGGGATAAATTGAATCATTCTCAAATTCTACCCATCTGAGCATTCCTGAGTCATTATGCCACTGTATCATTTGTGCGATTCTAGCTGCCCAGTAATAAGTTCTTATGTAGGGGACCTTAAGACCGCCTTGCAGTCGTGAGCGATATAATACATTTTTATTAATTCGATGGTATTTATGTTGCCATACAAATTGCCATATTTGTTTCTGCAGCAGCATAAGATCCTGGGACTTTACAGCAATAGGGAGGGCTCTAAATAAATATAGTATCTTAGGGAGGACAATCATGCGTATTGCTGTTATGCGTCCAAACCATGATATGTGCAAAGCATTCCAGTCTGTTAAGAAACGTTGTAATTTTTTGTACATTGTAGGGAAATTAAGTGAATATAACGTGTGATATGTTTTCGTGATTTTAACCCCAAGATAGTCAACTGTAGTAGTTCGCCAGTAAAAAGGAAAGTTCAGCTCCAATAATTTCAGGTGAGGTTTTGAAATGTTAATCGGTAGGGCTTCTGTTTTTGAAACATTAACCCGGAGGCCTGAGATCTTGGCAAAAGTATCTAAGAGTGAGAATAAGTTAGGGAGACTCGTCAGGGGTTTGGTTAAAGTTAAACATAGGTCATCCGCATAAAGATTCAGCTTGTGGGGTTGATTATTTTTGATGTATCCGGTAATGTTTACATCATTGCGGATAAGATGGGCTAATGGTTCCATTGCTAAAGCAAAAAGTAAAGGGGATAAAGGACACCCCTGACGAGTCCCTCTGTGAATTGGTACTTGTAAAGTTTGATGATTTAAAAATTTAATATATGCTATAGGGTGTTGATATAGTACTCTAAGAGCCTCCAAAAAGGGACCAGAAATGTTAAATTTAGGGAGAATATGGAAAAGATATGGCCAAGTCACGCTATCAAAAGCTTTTTGTATATCTAACATCAATACTAATAATTGAGAATGGGAAGTATTCGCATCTGCTATTATGTTGATTAACTTACGAATGCTATCAGTTGTTTGTCGGCCAGGAATAAAGCCTGTCTGATCTGGGTGGATCAAACTCGGTAAATATTTGTTTAGACGTATGGCTAATATTTTGGAAAACAACTTAATATCCACATTAATCACTGATATAGGACGGTAGTTCTGGACTGATGAATGGTCTTTCCCAGGTTTAGGAATCAATGAAAGATTGGCATGTACCATTTCTGGGGGAATTGAATGCCCTTTGAGCATATCATTAAACAATACTATTAAGTGTGGTAGAAGGAGAGTTTTGAATGATTTGTAATACCGAGCCGAAAAACCGTCTGGGCCAGGGCTAGAGGAGTTTTTTAAAGATTTCAAGGACTCTTCAATTTCCAAGGCAGTGATAGGGGAATTCAAGGTAGACTGTTCTTCCATGGTAAGTTTAGGGAGGGTTACATCTGAGAGTAATACCTCTTTATTAATTGTGTGGTCGGGGATGGGTATCTCGTATAATTTAGTGTAGAATTTCTGAAAGACTTTTATTATTTCTAGGGGGTTATGAACCACCTCCCCAGTGTCTGACTGGATAGAATGAATAGGCTTGAAGCCATTTTCGAGTTTGAGTTTTTTGGCCAGAAGTTTGTCAGGTTTATCTTTAATTTGGAACAGTTTTTGTTTGAACCATTTAAGTTGTTTAGCAGCTTTACCCTGTGTTAGTGTATTTAACTGGTGTCTTGCTTCTGATAGCTGTAGATGAATTGCAGAGGATGGATTTTGTTTATGCAAGGCGTCCAGTTGTTGTATTGTGGATTCTAATGTGGATATCTGGTCAGTAACCATTTTTTTATTCTGGGTAGCTAATCTTATTATTTCCCCCCGTATGGTGCATTTATGTGCTGCCCATAGTGTGCCCATTGATAATTCTTCATCAAGATTCTCCTTCCAATAATTCTCAATAGATTGTGATATCTGATCTCGTATCATGGAATTAGCCAACAGAGAGTCATTTAGACGCCAAGAGGGTCTGCCTGGTAAAGTAGAGGGTAGCCTAATCGAAATGGATATAGAAGCGTGATCCGACCAAAAGATTGGGTCTATTTCTGCTGCAGTTAGTTGAGGTAAGTAACCTTGAGATAGGAAAATGTAATCGATTCGTGAATAGGAGTGATGTACAGGAGAATAAAAGGTATAGTCTGTTTGATCTGGGTGAAGGTGTCTCCAGGTATCAATTAAGGATTCCTCAATCAACATTCGTTTCAAGAATTTTGGGGAGGCCGCTGATGTATTAGCAAGTAGTCCTTTACGATCCATAGTGGGGTTCATTACTAAGTTAAAGTCACCCAGTAAGACTATCATCCCTTTGGCGTGCTGTTGTAACAGCTTGAAAATTTTGGAGTAAAATGTCAATAAGCCAGAGAAAGGCGCATATACATTAACTATCGTGATGTCAAAGCCAAGTACTGTCCCTTGTAATAATATATATCTACTCTCTGGGTCTATTATAGACTTGTAGGGTATGAATGCTAAATGAGACCGAAAAGCAATGGCAACACCTCTCTTTTTTTCAGCATAAGAGGTAGCATAAATTTGAGAATAAGATTTGTGTAAGTAGGGAGAAGGTCCCAAGTGTTGCCAGTGCGTTTCTTGGAGTCCTATTATGTCAGCTTTATGGCGCAAATAGTATTGAGCTGCCATTTTTCGTTTGGTAGGGGAATTAAGGCCTTTTACATTATGCGAAAGGATAGTTATAGCCATCTTAAACACGAGTTATACAGGCCTATGTAAACAAACATAACAATCATAGTGAAAATTACCCAAATATCATAAGTGCTTAAGCAATGTTTGAGACAAACTTCAAAGTCAACATGAAAAGGCAAAATCTCAGTGTCACAGTATACATAATGTTCGGGGAAACCCGGTAAAAACTTACAAACTGCAATATGAGTTATTAGCTTTATCGCCAATAGCTGGTCAGCCATGTTCCCATTATAACCATAGGAGTGGAAGTTGAAAATTAGGCCATGCTTGAACCAGTCATTGAAGTCAATTGTAGTATGTATAGCTTCAAGATCTCTAGGAGCAGGTTG
Source organism: Xenopus petersii (assembly GCA_038501925.1). NCBI lineage: Eukaryota > Metazoa > Chordata > Amphibia > Anura > Pipidae > Xenopus > Xenopus petersii. The sequence continues at coordinate 69,910,212 of CM076674.1, read as the reverse complement.
CTGAACAGTAAGCAAAAAAGGCGTAAGAAGTGCAGCTAAAACTATTAGCCAAATCGGGAATACATGTACAGTTATTGTCTCATAGAGATTGTCTCTGAGCGTCGGTTTCATTGTAACAACAATAAAAACAAAAATAAAAAATATCAAATTATCAAAAAAAGGAAAAAAAGGAGAAAAAAGAAAAACAAGAAAAAAAAAGAAAAATCGTGGTAAAAGTATCAACAGTGCCTGAGGATACCTGATCCTCAAGTAGACCATAGACCTCGCTGTGTGGCTTCGCTGCAGCGATCCATGGTCGTGTAGGGGGGAGAAAAAAGCCAGCCAACCGGTATATGTTAACAGAGATAGAACTTCCAGTAAGGAGAACCGATATTCACATTCCGAGAATAATATGTGGTGGGCCACACAGTGCTAGTAAAGCGAGGTGGATAACTATGTACTCCTGGTGTTGATTACAAATAAGCCATTTCTGGAGATTGCTGCGACTGTTGTTGTCGAGTAGCATAATCAAGAGATGGGCCAGTTCAAGAATTTCTCAGCTTTTTTGTTTCCCATATAGGATGTAGTGTTGGAGGAAAATTTTTCTTCACAGGAGAAGAAAGTTCTTTATCAGCGAGACCAAGCCGAGTTAATAGTGATGGGCCTTCAACAGGATCAGTTATTGAAAATAGCGATCCGTTTTTCAATACAGTAAGGCGAAAAGGGAATCCCCATCTATATTTGAGCCCTGATTGTTGCAGTAGCAGGGTAATAGGACGAAGCTCGCGGCGCTTCTGCAATGTAGACGGTGCTACATCTGGGAATAAATGGAGCGTCTCCCCTTCCAGTTCTACTGCTGGGTATTTTCTAGCAGAAGCAAGCAAATCCTCTTTTGTTTCAAAGTAATGAAGTCTGGCGATAACATCTCGTGGGGGTTCGCCTTGTTGTGGCTTAGGGCGAAGGGCCCTGTGCACCCTGTCGATGACAAGTAAATCTGGGCTATATTCTGGTAGCAGTTTGGAGAACAGTAAGTCAAAAACTTCGTGCAGGTCTGTAGCAGATTCAGGTACATTCCTAATCCGAACGTTATTACGCCTTGATCTGTTGTCTAGGTCTTCTATGTGAAGATTAAGCGCTGTAACATTACGTTGTAAGGAGTGTACTTGCTCCTGAAGTGCGTCATGGGCCTGCACCATCGTGTCATGCTTTTCTTCTAGTGTGTCGATACGTGAACCCAATGCAGTAATTTCTTTGGTAAGATCAGTAACTGCTGACTTGAGCTCAGTATGAAACGTGGCTGATAATTTGGTAAATAAAGATTCCAAACCTGTGTCCAGGTCCTGTTTTTTCAGGCATAAGGCATGAGAAGTAGCCGTTTTCTGCTCCGGACTGCTAGAAGGGGAGCCGGCGCCATCTTGGTTTTTATCAGGGCCAGGCGCTTGGCGTTTGAAAAAGTCTCTCTGTGACCCACGTTGCTTAGTACTGGTCATGTTGCTATCTTTAGGGTCCTCTGGGGTCGCTGAAGATTTGTGGCAATGTTTGAAAAACAGGAGGCCCCGCAATTCACCGTGGTATGGCTTCGCTACACGGAGCGCTCAGATAGTGCGACCGATCAGCATGGCGGTTAGCTCCGCCCCTTCGTAGATAGCTATTTTGAAACATGTCAAAATTGTTTATGTACAAAAAGAAGTTTATATCATACTACATATGTACAGTATACTTAGGGGCACATCTAAAATTTGGGATTAATCTACTTTTTTTTTTTTTTTTGGAAAACAAACCAGACCAAACTCCCTTCCACTATTTTATCTCCCGAAAAAATAGAGTCTCAAATTGAATTGTACAATTAATGCTCCGAAAACTCCAGATTATTGACCAAAAAAACTGAATTTTTTTGGAGTATCCAGCACAGATAATGATGTCAAGAAACAACTTCAGGGACATCTGCAATTGACTCCTACATGACCTCGATGTTGTTACGCATTTTGGCATTTAGCATATGCCACACTTATTCATTTATCCTCAATGCACCCAAACTAACTCCAGAGCTCCAAAACCTTCCATGCTTGTGACAGCAGACATTAAAAGTTAAAGCCACTTTGTTGTAGTGTCTGAACTGTAATTTCAAAACCTTTTAAGTCACGTCTCCACTGGAGCATGTTAAATTCACTGATAAACTTGAGATAAAATATAGATGTCAGATAAAGAATATAGCCTTGTGTGCAGATAGAATAATAAAAGTCAGGGCACATCAAATCAATAAAACATCTCAAACTCTCTCATTTTACTGATATAACATTTTGGGGCACTTCATTCTTCATACATACCTACCGATTTATCACAGTGGCTCATTCTTACTTGTTAAGATAACAATTTCATGCAATTTGCAGTTTTCGAATACTTTTATGAGCACCTCGGTTTGCTTTTGCCATTGCAGTTATACGTGTGGATTTGTTCTCACGGAATAAATAATTTCTACTCTGCTGAAAATTAGAACAGAGTTGAAATGTGCTGCATAAAAAAAGTTAATACTAAAAGACATCAAGATTTTATTAAGAAATGTGCAGCACTGCATATACAAGCAGTGCTATACATCTCGACCCTGGAAACAGTTCTAATTTGCATATTCGACACCTAAAACCTGCCGAGTTCATGTAGAAGTCAATGGAGCAAATTCACTAAGCGCCGAAAATACGATAGCGTCGCCTTCGCCGCACTTCGCCAGGAGAAGTTTCGCTAGGGCGCCTCTAATTCACTAAAATGCAAAGTTGCGCTCAGGGAGACGAACGGTAGTGAAGTTGCAATAGCGTTAATTCGTCAAGCAAAGGGAAGTTACGCTAGCGATGCCTAATTTGCATACAGTGCCAATTTAAAGTACAATGGACGTATGTGTAGCACCAAATACATTACACTACACAAGCCTGGGAAAGCTTCATAAAATAAAATAGAGTTGTTATTTTGCCCTATACATGTGCCCACTGTATAGTTTAGGTGCCATATGTTAGGAATTTTAGGGGGGAAGGAGGATACCCCCAAAATTTTTTACGATATTTTTCAGCCTATCACCTTTAAAAAAGTAAGATGCCAGCGTTTTTTGTGACTTGGAAAAAATGTCAACTTTTTTTTAAGCAAGCCCTATCTACTCTATTGCAATTCGCCTGGTCTGAGGTGGCGAAGGCAAGTCTGGAGCAAGAGGTAACGTTCAGTAAAATGTGCAAGTTAGTGAATTAGCGTAGTTACATCCCTTCGCCATAGCGTAACTTCGCCTGGCAAAAGGGTGCGAAGTAGTGATAGAGTAGGTTTAGTAGAATGACATGTTCTAACAAAATGACGTCACACTGGGGAATTTGCACTAGCGTTAGCCGCTTTGAGCTTTAGTGAATTTGCCCCAATGGCAGAAAAGTTTTGCTGAGAAAGTGAAACCCCATAGACTCTAAAGGGAGAAAAAAAAATTGACGTACAAAAGTCACGTTTTTTTGTGGAGGGAAAAGTCGATTCAAATTCAATTTGAGTTTTCGGGTCTGGACTATTTCATTGAATTTTAGTCAATTTGTCAATCTATGGAGGTTGTCTTCCCTTAATTTGGAGTTTTTAAGGTTAACGGTTTCCACATAATGGATCCCATACTTTTATAAATAAAATATAAATATTTATACATTATTGTTGTAATTGGAAATCTTTAGTCTATGGTCATTATAGTTGCATTTTTTAAATCCAATAGCATTTTTCAGATTTTTTTTACATCTACTGCTGATATATAAAATAATGCCCAGTTATGGTGATAAAATATTCAAAAATACAAAGACGGATTGTAGAACTACTCGCAGGCTAAATTATAGCATTTTTCAGATCTTTGGACAACCGCTGCTGATATATTATATCATGCCCAGTTATGGTGGTAAATATTCAAAAATACAAAGACGGATTGTAGAACTACTCACAGGCTAAATTGAATTAAAGGTGAAGTATAAAAAATGGGATTGATTAATGCATATGCTGAACTGCCTCGTTGTTCTGTGTGAGGCTAGCCTTATCATTGGCCCCTGAGTCTGAAATGCCCTGCCATAATTAACTATTTTTCTGTTATTGAATGCAATGACCTTTGCTCATAATATCAAAAAGGCAACAGTCGGCAATAGCACTCTCCAGGTTCTAAATGGAGCCTTTATCTTGCCCCTTTTGCAGTCAGTCACACTCCAGCAAAGTCCACCATTCTCTAGTGTCTACCATGTGGTATCATTTAATTTATGCATGTAGGGAGTAAATGCACCCTATAGACTTCAGCTTAAAAGTACTCTGTATTGAGCATTGATATACCAGGAAAGTAAGGTAGCCAAGAACACAATTATCAACAAGAACAGTTTAATGAGACTGAAAATTACACTAATTACACATGCCAGGTAAAGTGGGAAAGTGTCAGAAATTCAGCTCGGAGGCCTAATTAAAATTTTGTCTCTCTCTGACTAAAGGATGTTCAATTCTATAAGACCAGGAAATTATTATTTAAGGAGCCATAGTAGAACAAATCAGCAACTTTCTGTTTTTTTTCTTTTGTTTTTCTTTTATTTATTTCTAAAATGTGTAATGTTCACACATTACCAATGTGTGTCTAGAAATGTGATTTTGTAGCACAGATAATTATAATTTTAATATCAAGTCTGTCGTGCTAGAGATAAGACACTTAGGTGCTAAAGTTTCTAGAATTGCATGCACATAAATTATAGGATAGAATTAGCATTTATCATCTTGTCAGTAGCAGAGTCTGTGAATACACTTGATCTGCATCAGGCAACCTTATATATAAGTGAATCAGGAAAATAGGATTTAAAGGCAAATGTTCTGTTAGTTATAGAAAAGCAATGGTTTTCTTTCTTTTTTTTTTTGTTCCTTTAATCCATTTTCCTAGATTTGTGTCTGTTTGGTAGTGTGCCTCCCTGTTATCTTGCTTCAATCATTAATTATCTAGCAGCCCGAAAGGAAATTTGAAAGGAATTCATGGAACAATGAAGAGATGAAATCATATTTTGATAACACAAGATAAAAGAATGTCTGATTTCCACTTGTTGTGCTTTACCACATCCAATTTAGTCTTCTACTATAATGAAGGTGAATCATTTCTTTATAACACCCTATGGATTGTTAAATTCTGGATCCTTGAAGATATTGTTATGCTTTGGTAATATTGAATGTAGCCTGTTTTGAGTTCAAAGTATTTCATAAAACGTAGCCAGAATAAAAACAACACTAGGGGGCAGATTTATCAAGGGTCGAATTTCGAAGTTAAAAATACTTCGAAATTCAACCATCGAATTGAAATACTTCGACTTCGAATATCGAAGTCAAAGTTTTTTTCAGCAAATTAGGGTATCCTGCGGTCGAAGTAAAACCGTTCGATCGAAAGATTCGAAGGATTTCAGCATCGATCGAATGATTTTACTTCGACTTCCAAAAACATAGAAAAATGCTCTAGAAGGTCCCCATAGGCTAATATAGCACTTCGGCAGGTTTAATTTGGCGAAGTGTTGAAATCAAAGTTTTTTTAAAGAGACAGTACTTCGATCGAATGGTTAAATATTTGAATGAATTTACTTCGAATCAAATTTGAAGTCATAGTATCCTATTTGATGTCGAAGTATCCAAAAAATTACTTTGAATTTCAAATTTTTTTACTTTGAAAATTCCCTCAAATTCACTTCGACCCTTGATAAATCTGCCCCTTAAAATCATGTAAAAACTTTATATACCTCTGTGTATTCTATAAAGTCAGTCGATAGTATAGCTGACAATTTTCTGGTGAGCAATAACTATAAGGTATTTGTATCTCCATCTGCCATTGCTTTACAAGAGATCCTAAATGACCTCAAACACTAGGAATGCTCTTGTCAGGAACCAGTTTACTGACCAACGTGTGTTTTGCTGTTGGATGAGCAAAAAGGAGATCCATGAAAAGAAAGGGAGAACCTGTACAAACTCCATATACTGTAAATTGGGCCATGCTTGGAACTGTACCTAGGACTCCTAATCTATGAGGTTAATAGGCAAATAAAGCTTTGTCCCTGAATCCTATAGTGAGTGTATCTTACATAGTTAGGTTGAAAAAAGAGACATGTCCATAAAGTTACACCTTTTATGTCTACATATAACCTGCCTAACTACTAGTTGTTCCAGAGGAAGGCAAAAAAACCCCATATGAAGCCTCACCATTTGGCCTCAGAGGGGGAAAAAATCCTTCCTGACTTCAAGATGGCAACCGGACCAGTCCATGGATAAACTTGTACTATGAACTATCTTCCATAACCCTGTATTCCCTCACTTGCTAAAAAGAGAATTCCACATCTTCACAGCTCTCACTATAAAAAAAACCCCTTCCAAATATTTAGACAGAACCTCCTTTCTTCTAATCGGAATGGGTGCCTGCATATCAGCTGGAAGGACCTACTGGTAAATAAAGCATTAGAGAGATTATTATATGATCCCCTTATATATTTATACATAGTTATCATATCACTCCCTTAACCACCTCTTCTCCAGCGTGAACATCTCCAACTTGGCTAATCTTTCCTCATAGCTAAGATTTTCTATACCATTTACCAGCTTAGTTGCCTTTCTCTGGACTCTCCCCAATTCAATAATGTCTTTTTTTTTGAGCGCTGGAAACCAAAATTGTACGGCATATTCCAGAATACAAGTACAGTAGCTCCAAAGCTTAGTGAGTTAAACTGATATTTTAGTAAGCATCTGCTTTACATCTGTGTCCTTTAAAAAAAGGTCATCATATTTATCTCCATAAAAAATATGGCATCAGACTTAAAACATTCCCTTCTATTATCAGAATCTTTTTATACCCTTGTTAAACTCTACCAAATCAGTTGTTTTCAATCTGATGGAAAACATTGATACAATTTGTGCTGCTACTTAATGTACATTAGTTAAGATAGCTGAACAAATGTCAACCGTACATTAAATGCACAAAGACCAAATCCTTGTGTCGTTTTCACAGATGATTTCTCCCCTCTATTAAAGAAAAGAATAAATATGCGTTCTTTGTTGTCTGGCGTCCGTACTTATTCAAAGTAATGAAATATCTTTAGTTCACTGTAGCGTTTACTTTAAAGTTGTATTATTTCCTTCTGTCACTAAAGCACAGTGGTTAGCACTGCTACCTTCCAGCGCTGAAATCCTCTGTTTGATTCCAACCAGGGATGGCTGTTGAATGTTGTCCTTGTACTATATAGGTTTACTTAAACCTTTGGCTTCTCCAGTTTCACCTCACACTAAAAAAAATTCTGATAGGTAAACTGACTTCTGAAGAAATTAACCGCAGAATGTGTATGTACAGTGGGGAGAATGGATGCTACACTGGGGCATCGACTTATCTGGATGACTTAAAATCTATGGAAACTGTTGTGTATCATGTTGGTGCTTTATCAATTAGTAATTAATAATATTAATAAAGAATAATTTAAAAAAATATATCTTTTGTGTCCTCTCCCCCAAGGATCTTTAACTCTGCACTCTTACTGGCAGTGGTGACCACATTAATGGTGCAGATTAAACACTATGCTAATTATTAAAATCGAATAATGTGAGCATCATTGAACAGGTATGGAGAGCTTGAGTCAGTCACTAATTATTACAGCACTCCCCTTGTCTAATGCTTGACAGATGTGTCTTGGGTACATCAGGGTACAGTAACAGAAATATAACCTCATTTCTCGTCTTAGGTTATCGAAGCAAGAATAGAGCTTGGAGGGCCAATAGCCTTTTTGGAAAAAGTGTAATTCTGATTAGTTCAGCTTTGCCCAGGTATTATAATCAAGGCTGTTTCCAATTCCTACGTTCTGTATGAATCTTAGAGAGTGGGGGTACAATATATTAAGGCTGTATAATTTATGTGGGATTTTGGGAGGTGAATTCCTAAGTATGGGACTAAATGTTTGGCCAATTGAAATTGAAAGTGCATGCCACAATTTGGACTGTGATCTAGTGTTAAGGTCATGGCCATGGATTTGGTCCAGTTCAAATGCACTTCTTTTTTTACCAGTTTTTGCTTTTCTTGTAACTGAATTTAGCAGAATTGTGAAATCAGTTGGCAGTGTGTCACAAATCTGCCCCTGGTAATTTAAAGAGCCAAAATTCTGTTTTTAAACAGAACATTTGGCTGTTCCAGTCCAATCTAGTGTGCAATTGCACTCCCAGAATTAGTAATGTAGCTCCATCTTGCTCATGTAAGAGAGCAGAAAAGACTGCCTCAGTTGGTAGACTCCACAGAATTGCCTCTGTTTAAAACAGCTACATTTTCCAATGAAAACTAAAATAAAATATGCATTTGGTTCTTAGAGGTTTCTTTATAAAGCTATGAGATACCAGTGAGCAGACAGACTAAATTTAATATTTTCTAATAAATAGCCTTTGAGCATCAATTTCTCTGTATTCTCCTCTCATCTCTGGATTGTCCCAACCAGTTTTTAGATACTTTTTATTTGTGCAATAAGTAAAAATGTCAGATAAGCATACCGTGCATCTTGAATAGGAATCAGACTTGCCAACAAACATTTACTAACAAGACATGTTATAGAAGGTTATGCAAGTTAAACGACAGCATTGCTACAGAGCTTCCAAAGCATTTTCATACTAATAGTTATATGGAATATACTTGTTGTACATTGTGCCAGTGCTGGAATCATTTTGATGTGATGACAGTGAGGCTTAAAGAGTTTGTCACTGCAGAGAATTTATCATATAAAGGGTGAAGACAGAAATCATACCTTCCTTTATGTTGCCATTAAGCTGCCTTATAACATTAACACTTAACACTTTTCAGTTTGATTCAATTTGGTGAGTTTTGATCAGTGGAAGTTTAATAGAATTGCTTAAAATGACCGACTATACTGTATGTTTTATTTTCCATCAGAAATGTGCTGAATCCAAGATTTAGTTTGGGATTTGGAGTTTGGATTTGGTTTGGCCAACCTAGTAAAGTAAAGTGAATCTGATAATGTCATTTTTATTAAATGATACATTCTCAAAGTACCCCTGTAGTTCTTTACTAAGATTATTTTGTCTCCATATACCTGATTATTCCTATCGAGGGGTCGAAATCCTTCAATAATGTTGACAGTGTCTTTCATGGAGGATTTCTTACCACATAAGTGTGAAGTGTATATTGTTATATACATACAGTATAGCCATAAGAAAGAGTTTGGAAATTTCTTGGGAGGGAGAGGGGTTGCCTTGTGAAAACACATATCAAAATGTCACAAACTGCCGTGTACCTCCCTAGAAATGGTAACTCTGACACAACTTGGCTTTTGGCTTTGGGAATGATTTCCAATGGTGTAAAACATGTCGGCTGAAATTCCTAAAAATTGCCTAGCATTTTTTATTTTGCACGTCTATTTCTGGTTGAAGACATTGCAAAATTGCATATCTGTGACTAAAAGGAGCAATCCATTAAATTTCAATTCCCTATACAGGTATGGGTTCCGTTATCTGGAAACCCATTAGCTAGAATTACGGAAAGGCCATCTCCATTTTATGCAAACTATCCAACTTTTTAAAAAATTATTTCCTTTTTCTCTGTAATAATAAAACAGTACCTTGTACTTGATCCAAACTAAGATTTAATGAATCCTATTCCTTATTGGAAGCAAAACCAGCCTATTGGGTTTATATAATGTTTATATGATTTTATAATAAATTTAAGGTATGAAGATCCAAATTATGGAAAGATCCATTATCTGGAAACCTCCAGGTCCAGAGCATTCTGGATAACAGGTCCCATACCTATACAAGCAACGAGTGACTATAAAGTTTTCATACGTTAAATTCAACTCTTTATGAACGTTAAATCAACTCTTTATGAAGCTGCCCACTGTACAAACCTTATACGTCTGCCTATAGGCATAGATAAAATCTTTATTGTTAGATCATAGTCTCCCTTGTAATCCCATGTGGAAAAATACTATTGCTTCAACAAGAATCCCCAAAGTAAGTCTGTGTTATGCTAATGCCAGCCTGTGCACTGCTTCCAGTTTTCAATTTCTAGCACTGCAAATGTCACTTTGATTAACGTAAAGAATGTAGGTGATGGGTATCATAAGGGATTATTCTCCTTTTATTCAGGGCTGCCATTATGTAGCTATTTTTGATATGATGAACCAGTCACATTAGTCTCTGCTCCAGTATATGTTACAGAAGCTCGATGCAGATCATGTCCTTTTAAGAATCCAACTCAGGAACCCAGCGCTACAAATCAACGTGACCAGGGATTTCTCAATAAAACTGGTTAAAGTCAGACTGGGTTTTACTGCTTCCCAATAGGGAAAATAAATCAAACAAGCAGGCTACCTTTATTTATAACCACTAATGAGTTGTAAGGCAATATTTATGGGAAATCGTTGTTGTTTCTACTATGTCTAAGAATTTTAAACGCTTTCAAATGATTGCTGCTATCATTTGAAAGTGTTGCTGCCTGAGGGTTCTGGGTATTGTACCACGTTGTATTTGACAATACCTGGCTGACCTTACATTTGACATTGCTCATTGATCAGCATGAAAGAAAGTATCAAATAGCATTTAATTTAAGCGGGCCACCTAGGGTAATGTACCAGCATGTAAACATTTTACCTGTGTGTGCTGTTTAAAAGCAAGCGACTGATTGGTTGCTATGGGTAACTTGACTGGCTCAAATATTGTGCCTCTTATATTGCTAATGCATTCTCAAAACCAAGTTGCCTTTGAATGCAGGATGCCTGACTTGCAAGCTGCAGATATTGCTGAGCTACAGCTCCCCAATGGGGAAACAGGAGCTGCTCTTATCATTGTACAAAAAGGAACGGAGTGCTAAAGAAATGACCATGCTGTAGCTATACAATGTATAAGGTTTTCTAGGTTTTTGGCCATTGCAGTTTCCTACACAGGCATTGTGTGGGGCAAAAAGACTACATTGAGAACACGAGAAAAGAGCGTCCACAGCAAAGATAAATTAGTATGTAGAAATGTGTGCAAATAGCAATGGCAGTTGTCATTTTAAAAGGGTCTAAATATGTGAAAAAATATCAATACTAATGGTTTCTTGCTGCATGCCATTACATCACTTTATGATACCATTTGGGGACAAAAGGGAAAATAGTATATTTAGCAAAAATAGGTCAGTATCAGTACATTTTGGGTGAATTAATGACAGTTTGTAGGAAAGAATACAAGATTATTTAAAAAGATGCCATTAAACTAACTCAAAGCAAGTGACAATGAAAAATATAAAAGAAAAAGACATTTTGTTTTTTTTTAAGGATCCCGATAAAAATGTCTCCTCTGATTATCATTGAGTATTGAGAAAAGGAGGGCAATAGGCAAACATTCTAGCATGCAAATAGCAATTTGTCTTTGCAGCTGTGTACTCTGTTTCCACGCCGTGTTTAAAAGGTTACATTTGCATGTGATGTCTATTCAAATGCATACAGGTTTAAACACTTTTGTTCTTAGGCACATTTTATATGTCATGTCTAAGGTAATTTGGCCCAGTGGCTCACGTTGATTCCGGTATAAACAAAACTATAAAAAGCATTAAGGAGTACTTTGTAGCCATTTAACTAAAATGTTTTTTTTTTCTGGGAAGCAGATGTAAAGGGCATACAGTGAATTGGCAAGGACAGGTTGGAGTTGGATGGTCTGAAATCTTGAAAAGTTCTACACACTGACACTAATTCAGCAATAATGCAAATCCCATTCCATCAAAATATACTTGTAAAGTTCACATTTCTTTTTACTTTTTACATGGCTATGTAAATTATCGTCTTCTAGTGACAGTCTTGAATATCACAGTTTACTACAGCAGAGCTTAGCTAACATAGTTCATATGGTTTTATGAGATGGCTGAATGCAGAGGTTTAAGTCTGATAGCAGCTGAATATTTGCAAAGTGAGTACCGATTAGGATGAGCGATGCCTAGCTTTCCTGGAATTCTTCGTAGGTTGAACAACTTTCTATGGCTTAGGACAATAGTGACACCCAGTGGCCAGTTACAATAGAAATGTACATTCGGAATGCCTTACAGGAAGCTGATAAACTATCTCAAAACCCTAATTTAAGAAAAAATATATATATATACGTATATTCACATTTTGAAGCAAAAGAGTAATGTTTCTTTATGTGACTCCTAATAATGTTGGGAGTAATTATCAATGTGCTTCAGTTGAAAAATCAACCTGAATATCACTAGTTTAGCAGGTGTATTTCTAAAGCACCATGAAGGATGCAACATTTTTTACAGTGAACATTTTTGACGTGCAACAATTTTGAACATGAGCAGAATTTTTTGTCCAAGTGCATTAAAGTCAATGGGCTTCCGAATCATTTTGATGCACAATAATTTTATGCGCAAAAAGTTTTCTTCTCCTGCGAATTTTCACCACAGAATTTATTCGCTGGTGGCGAAACGCGGAAATTCGCCACAAATCCATGCCTGACGAATTTATTCACCCATCACTAATCTTGATATGTGCAATAATCTGACAGTTTAAATGAGAGAAATAGACGGGAGGAACCTTGATATAATAGCTACTCTAGTTTCTTTTTTCCAGGTTTATGGTAAGATAAATGTAAAAAACAAGGGCATGTCAAACAAGTGTCAAATACTTTTTTTCTGGGGTGGGGGAATGGGACATGCTGTAAGTCCTTGACACTTTTGCAGTTGTTCTCTGGACAGAAAATTATTATCTAGCTGTCTTAAGCAGCTCTGCGCCCCTGTCCCTTATTCCCATATGGTTCCAGAAGATGGATAAAAATGATTCCTCTTTGTATCTAAGCAACCTTAGAGAATCTATTACATTGGTCATATGCTGCTGTCTCTTAGTAAACATTAACCATCTTCAGAGTACTGTAGGGTCATATATGCCAGAATTTATAGGTATGGGACATGTTATCCAGAATGCTCAGGAGTTTTATAGATACTGGATCTTTTGATAATTTGGATCCTCCTCACACGTTAAATCTACTAGAAAATCATGTAAACATTAAATGAACCCAGTAGGCTGGTTTTGCTTCCATTAGGATGAATTCTATCTTAGTTTGGATCAAGTGCAATGTACTGTTTTATTATTACAGAAAAAATGAAAACCATGATTTAAAAAAACATTATTTAAAATTTTTATTACTTGGCTAATATGGAGCTATGGGAGACAGCCTTCCTGTAATTCAGAGCTTTCTGGATAATTGATCCCATACCTGTATAACAATCTATATGGATACAGATATATATATATGGCTGTGTCCAGAGCCGGGCCACACTGGGCAGGCGCCCTAGGCAACCTGGGGCGGCGCTGCGCCGGCTGAATGTGCGCATGCACAAGTTGACGCCAGCGCGCAAATCGGCGTGCTCACATGCGCAGAAGCATCAATCGCGTGCAAGAAGATGGGGAATGAGAGGACCGGACATGGGGTAGGCGACAGAGCAGGTACGTGCCTGGCGCACCCCCAGCTTTGCGCCCTAGGCACGTGCCTACCCCTAGTTCTGTAGTTCTGGCCCTTAGTTGCACTATATATATAGATATATATATATATATATATATATATATATATATATATATATATATGAGTATATATGAGTAGTATTTGCTGTGCCTTTTAGATGAAAAAAGTAGGATTTTTTACAGTATGTCCGAGGAATAATTTAAAACAACTTCCTGAGAATTATTGCAATTTGTGCTATGCAAGCTCCTCGAGAGATTAACCAATTTCCAAGAAGCTCTGCTAATCTGACACCTTTGTTTATGTGCATAAATCTGCAATCATATGCAGCGTACACAGTGACCTAATGACATGAAAATTTAAAAAGTATTGTCTTTGTGTCTACTTTACCGTTACTCCTAATTGTAGTGCTTCAAAAGGCACCAAATGTGAAATCATCCATTCCATTGGATGGAAATTCCCAGAAAGCGGCAAGGAGCACAGAGTAGTAGTTTATGTGTTTCAAGCCCAATAGTAATAGCCTTCAAATAATTTCAGTCCCTCGTACAACCTACTGGCAATTCTGTAATGGCAACCTATGCCAGCAATACAGACTGTAAAATAAGTTTTCCCAGTGACATGCTAGAATCTTGGTATGTGAATGCTCTCATTTAGTGATCTACAAAGAGGAGTTTGAATATTTTAATAGATATTGCATCACCATAGCAATATCATACATCTTAATAGCAGCCCAGCCATTGTTATCTAAATATAACTGCTGGAAGATTTATGATGCCATAAAACTCCTTAACTGAGAACTAAAAGAAAATGTACACTAGCACCACATATAACATGCCCATTTACTTGTTAATGTCTTCTATATTAATTCAGGAATAATTTTCATTACTGGAATTGTCATTAACTACTTTGGTTTGCTTTTCATTTTACTCCTTTCTTTTTTTTCAGTTTGATTATTGAACAGATAATGAGTCTAGATATTTAAATGGATACTGAAGTTATCCATTTTGGTTCAAAACCAGCACTAGAAATCAGATTGTTGCTGAATTGTCGCTGTGGCTGCATGCAGCAGTGCAACCTACTACAACGTATAGAACCTATTTTCCAGAATGCTCGGGACCTGGGGTTTTCCAGACAAAGGATTGTTCTCTAATATGGATCTTCATACAATAAGGGGGTTATTTACTAAACTCCGAATGCAAATGTGTGATTTTTTTTTTATATAAATTGGACTTTTTGGAATTTATTAAACCCCGAGGATCGAAAAGTCAGAGGTTGCATATAAGTCAATGGGAGAAGTCCCAATGATTTTTTGCTGTGCGCTGGCTTTCGTACAATATCCCAAAGTTTTTGGAGTTTTCAGGCAAAAATCTGAAAAAACCCAAGCGGATTTGATCGGAGTTTGTAGCAGAAAATATTGAGATAACTTCAAACTTTGATAAATAACCCCGTAAAGCTATTTAAAGCTACTAAAGCTACTTTAGACATTAAATAAACTGAATAGGCTTGTTTTGCCTATAATAAGGTATTGTTTTATTATTCTCTATTGTATTCACTATTATTCTCTCTATATTATATTCTCTATTTTATTTATATTATTATAAAGTAAAAGGAAATTCTTTGCACAATTTTGATTATTTGGATAAAATGGAGTCTATGGGAGAAGACCTTCTCAATTTTCCAGATAATTGGTTTCCAGAAAACGGATCCCATACCTGTATTGTGCTCCGTAGTGAGTCTGACCACTGCTGCTGTGACAAATATGCAAAGGAAATATCATCCCTAGGGTATAGGGTCATGTGAGTAGTACAACTGAAATTTTAAAATTGTATTGATTTTTCTTCAAAGTTCAAGTTCTTCAACAATGTGGCTTACACTAGACAGATAGACAATAGTCTTCACAGTAGCTGGTGGTTCCATTTATTCTACTTAGCTTCAGCAAAATACTATATTGTAAATAGTTATGCAATATCAGATGCCCATTTTGCTTGTAATATGTAGCAGCCAACCAGCAGGCAGCATTTACTGTTTAAAAGTATACCTTTGATTGATTGTTGTAGGTCATTACATTTTACAACAAAGTTTGCACCTCTCGCTTCCCTGAAAACCCTAATAATCAAAATTAAGAACTTGTAAACGTAACCACAGGTATCCCAAACCCAGAACAATACCCAAGGTCCCGGTCATGGCTCAGTTTTCTGCCTATATCAACCACCTTTCACTTTGGGAGGAGCGCTTCTCTACTTGGGTGCCACTATAAAGTTCTGGGTAGGCACTGGAACTGCACTTAGTACAGGAACGGAGAACAAGAAACAGGCCAGGTCAAAACCAATCTGGAAAGGCAGTATGGATTCAGAAGGCAAGAGAATAACCAAGGTCACATGCCAGGTCAAACACACCAGTATCGCAGTACAAAAACAGGAATCCCAGGAAAGTAGACAGTAAACGAGCAGTGACCAGGACAGGCAGGGTCAGGAACAGATCAGGAACACTCACAATAACACCAGGAGCTAATGAAATAGACCTTTACGTCAGGTAATGCACAAAAGGTGCCTGAAACACTATGAAAACACTTCTGTATTCTACTCATCATTTTCAAAGGGTCTACAAATTCTCAAAAAAATTGCTTAAATTTTGCCTAGGACAGCTCCCATTTACTTCTGCATGAACTCTCAAGCTTTTAGATGCTGACGTTTTATATTCAAGTTTTATTAGCTTAATAAATTCTGAACATTTGAGCTTTTGAAATCATTTTTTGGAATTTTTAATTAAAAAAAAAGTTGTTCCCTAACAAAATAAGTTGTTTTATATGAGATACAAATGACTTATTCTATAGGATATCATTTAGTTGTCCACTGAAATGTACATCCCATGAATGGTCATTACCAAGAAAACCCTGTTAATGATACTTGTCAAGACTCCAGTCCATTATGTTTGCTTAGTGCAGAAATATGTTCTTAAAGCCTGATCATTTACTCAATACTATTGTAATCAATCACATTCTGCCATCCTGCTATTCTTTTTTTATTTTGGTTGGGTTTTATCTTTAAAGTCTACCTTATTGTACCTAACAGTAATTTCAACGTCAGCTCCATTGTTAATAATTTATGCTCCAAACCTGCAGTCTATCTCTTCCTAATGAAGCTGCAAAGTCATCTTGCTATATTCTTCTTTAAGGTTAGTGTAACTGTAAATCTGTATTTTCTGAAAGAGAGACTGTCATACAAGGTAATTATTTTTATACATAATGCAAAGGGATCTATTGCTATTAAAACAACTAAGATATTTCATTTGTTTCTGCATTTATAAATGGCTGTGCAGAAGTACAAGAGCACTAAGGGGGTTGTTTATTAAGGTTTGAGTTGTGCTTTCCACAAAATTTTAGTTTTTTTTTTTTTTCAAGATTTATTATACCCCAACCCTGGAAATAGCTTGAATCTGAAAATACACCATCTGAATGTCAGAGTCAATGGCAGAGGTCCCTTGAAGATGTTAATAGCCTTCTTATTGTTCGATTTTTTTCTGGTGGGTTTTGCCAGATCAACTCAAATGATTAAATTTTTTACCTGCTGCAAACTCGTTAATTCGAGTTTTTGGGTTGTTAACCCCAAACTCACTGAATCAAGTTTTTTTCCATTCGAGCTTTTACTTAAATTATAAACCATTTGAGTTGTGAGTTAATTCGCGGTATAAAAACCTTGAACATTTCGGCCTTCGATAAATCACAATCCTGAGAGCCCCATTCACTTATCACTTGCACTTGGCATTTTACAGTAGTGTAGTCTGTATGTGTAGTCTTGTAGCTGATTGCAAAAACACAAGCACACGGTAGCCCTGTAACTCATTTTTAGTGCCCCCCTGTGTTACAGTGGGAAAGTCACTTAGAGTGGGCTAATTGTGGTACCATTGCCATGTACAGTCACACACAAGAAGCTCAAGACAAAACATGAAAAGGCAACTTTTGATCCCATGTAAGAATGGTTATATGTAGATATCAGTCATTAATAGTATTAGAACATAGCTTGTATTTTCTGCAATGCATTCACTTTACACGTATAGTATCTGCAGTTCCGTTATAAAAATATAAATATATAAAAAAATATAAAATGTATTTGAAATATTACTATTTTAGTTTACTTTGCTTTTACAGACATATTATTAAACCCATTTTAATCTTTTTAAATGTAATTTAATGTAGTTATAGGATATTCTGATAAAATGTCTTTGATTACATTCATTTTCATAGCAGATCTCCCAGGCATCCGAGACACGGGATGTGGGATACATATACATTATATAAAGGGCATACTGATGACTCATTCATTTTAAATGTATCCTGGTCAAGGTTACAATAATGTAATAACAAAATGGTTTAGGAAAAAATACTTTATATTTTTATTTATAACAAAAGATATAACACAATGGAACAAAAGCACTGATTGCAAAGACGTGGATGGGTTTTACAATACCAGCACTGGATAATTGGTTAGCACTTGTCAAGCACACATTAGCCAGGGGGACCATAAAGAGAAAATATTGGGATGAATGGTGGTTGACCCGACTGTAGACCAAGAGACAATAACATGTTGCTCTCAACATGTTGCTCTCAAACCCCTTGGATGTTGCTCTTTGTGGCCTCAAAGCAGGTGATTATTTTTTAATTCCAGACTTGGAGGCAAGTTTTGGTTTCATAAAAACCAGGTGCACTGTCAAATAGAGCCTCCTGTAGATGAAGAGTCCACATAAGGGCTACCAATAGCCAATCACAGCCCTTATTTGGCACTACCCAGGAACGGTTTCCCTGCTTGTATTGCTCCCCAACTCTTTTTAAATCTGAATGTTGCTCATGGGTGAAAAAGGTTGGGGATCCCTGGTATAGAGATACAAATTATCTAAAGAACCTTTATCTGTAAAACCCCAGGTCACGAGCATGCTGGTTAACAGGTTCCATACCTGGTGTGAAATACTTCCTGATCTGGAAATTCCATATTGTGTGTGCTCACTAGATTTACTTATCTGTTTACCAATAGAATTCAATACTGGTGCTTCAGCAGTGACACAATTACTAATGCAGATGCTATACTTTCATACATTTAGTGGCATATTTATCAAGGGTCGAATTTGAAAAACTTCAAAATTCAAATTCAAAAAGACCAATCGAAATTAATTTGAAGTTTTTTTTGCCCAAATAGGTCAGTTTCCAATCGAATAGGTCCGTATTCGTCCAAATTCGAATCGTACGAATCAAAGTAATATTGCATTCGATCAAATTAGATTCAACGTTTTTCCTAACAAAAAACGTTGATTTTTCAAAGTCCATCAATTGACTCCAAATAGGTTCTAGGAGGTTCCCCCATAGGCTAAAATAGCAATTCAGGAGGTTTTAGATGGCGAATGGTCCTAGTCAAAGTATACAAAAATAGCTTGAAATACAATTTTATTGAACTCGAAAATACGCTTCAACCTTTGATAAATCTGCCCCTATGCATTTTTATGATCCGCGGGAAGTGGGGTCCAGACACATATAATCAGCCTGAATTTTGAAAAACTGCTAATACAAAGGCCCTTTAAATACAACAATGGTGTAATAATCATTTTTGTTAGTGTCATGAGCAAGTATTGCCCCAATGTCATTGTTTGTTTATAATGTATTTATAATATCAATGTGCAGCCGCTGCTATTATAAATATCCACTCAACTGTAGGGGATGTTTAATAAACCTGTTCACGGTTAGGTTTTTTTTGGTTGCAACAATGCACTGATGCTGTGATTCACTGGTTCCACCTGCTCCAATTGGCTGACTCCAGCTCCCGTCAACAGTTTGCAATGCACTTGGAATAGTGGGAAAAAAAGGAAGGGAAATCATACAGTGGGGCACATATTAAAGGAACAGTAACACCAAAAAATTAAAGTGTTTTAAAGTAACAAAAATATACTGTACTGTTGTATGCTGATCTGGTACAACCAATGTGTTTGCTTCAGAAACTCTGTTAAAGTTTATATAAAAAGACTGTTGTGTAGCCGTAAGGGCATCCATTCAAAGCTGAAAAAGGAGAAAAGACACAGGATACACGGCAGATAACAGGTACGCTCTCTAGTATACAATAGTATTCTTCAGAAATGATGTATCTATTGCGTATCCTGTGCTTGAATGGCAGCCCCTATGACCACATAGTAGTGTTTCTGAAGCAAACATACCAGTT
This sequence comes from Xenopus petersii, assembly GCA_038501925.1. Classification (NCBI taxonomy): domain Eukaryota; kingdom Metazoa; phylum Chordata; class Amphibia; order Anura; family Pipidae; genus Xenopus; species Xenopus petersii. The sequence continues at coordinate 69,890,563 of CM076674.1, read as the reverse complement.
TTACCAGTGCAGAGCAACAGTACGTTCTATTCATTATTTTAAAACATTTTCTTGGTGTTACTGTTCCTTTAAATTACAAAGTAAGAACATCTAGGCACACCTTATGAACTCTTCCAGTACATTGCTTTGTGCTATCACTGCTTGAGCTGTTTTAGCATAAGACCAGTCGACATCAGTTAGGACCCATGCAGAGTTTTTGCACTGTTGCGTGAAAAGCATTTATTGTGTGCCTTTATCTACTTTGCCTTCTGTGACACAGTTAGGAGGCAGCTGCAGCTCAGGATTCCTGCTCCTAGGGCTTGATTTATGACATGCAGCCTGCTGATTATCTGACAGGGCAAACAAGATGCATTGAAGGTAAGAATTAGGCTTCTAAATGAGATAATCTGTTATGTTTGTGTTGTTCTACCCTCTTCATTTTTCAAAATATAATATTTCCAGCTTGAGACTTAATTTTTCCCAATAAAAATAAACATATGAATGGAAGTATGAACAATTAAACAAACTAAATACGAATTATGCCTAAAGGACAGATCAGGTTCGTTTGGGACAGCAATTCACCCCCTCCTCCAGCAAATAATAAGGGTAATTGGAGTCCAAAATGTTTGCATAGAGCACTTACATGTTTGAATGGTTCTGTTTGAGGTAATAATTTTAATTAACTTTGTCCCAACTGGGAGAATGCCCTAAAGCCTTTCAGCTGGTTGCCAGATGAATTCACATGTCAAATATTGATTTAAACAAAGATTCCAAATAAGTTCCTCCGCTCAGTGGATAAAGTACAGTTTCATTATGAGCGGCAGAGAGATTTTATTGTAAGAGTTTTAATTAGGCAGACTAGGATAAGAACATAGGGAAATATGAAGGGGATATGATTTGAAGGCAATCAGGAAAATAATTCTTTGTTCAGAAAAGCAAGGGGGAAGAAAGAATATAAAAATTAAACATATAAGGGCTCAAGTCTGCAATCTCCCAGTAGTCGGTTGTGCCTTAACTACTTCCAATAAAGATAATTGCTTCAAAATGTGCTGCTTGCACTTCCGTATAGTTGCGGTCTGCGTCGATCAGTCCTTCTTGCCTTCTGTTCCTAAACAAGTTCTGCTCTTGGCACAGGGGATCCCTGCAGCTACTGCTACCTCCTGACGAGACAGTAGTTCCAGGGTTCACACATCCGATATGCACTGAAATGCGCATGCTGTTGCGGTAATTTTAGTAAATGAGATGCAATGTAAGTGCTTCACCCCCCTTGTAACGACAATGGTGCTTGAATTCTGGGTAAAAATGCTGCATTGTGGAGAAAGATCATGGTGATTGAGCTTGATATTGCCCTATAATGTATTTACCTCTGCTTCTGAAAGGAGAAGGAAAGCTACTGAAGCAGTTTATTGCCAATAGATTAACCAAAATAGTGCAAGCCATATATTTATTCTGCAGAATGCTTTACCATATTTCAGTAAACAGCTCTTGAAGTGTTCTCTGTTTGTTTAGGATAGCAGCTGCCATATTGGCTTGGTGTGACATCATTTCCTGCCTGAGTCTCTCTCTCTGCTCCCTCATAGCTCTGGGCTCAGATTACAGCAGGGAGGGGAGGGGGAGAGGGAGAGAAGAGCAAACTGAGCATGCTCAAGGCCGTGCCCTGGAGGCTTAAGATGAAAACAGCAAGTCTGATACAGAAGTCCATGTGTACACAATAGAAGGAAAGAAATGTGGCGTTTCTTTTGACAGAGACAGAGAGACAGAGAGCAGCGTTACTTTACTGGTGTATTTATATAGACCTTTCTGAAAAAGCTTACTTAGCCTTTCCTCCTCCTTATAGCAGCATTGTTTGTAAATGAATCACAATGCAATTCAAAACATGAAATAAAACATGTTTGTCTTGTCCATGAGATTCATCATTTTATTTTTTTGTTTATAATGACACAGAAGCAAGGGTCTATCAGGCTGGTACTACATGGTGCGCATCCTTCCGATCTGACACGATGAGATGAAGTGCAGGTGTGACATCGAATGTGCCAACTCTAATGCAAGTAATACAAATATTGTATCTACAAACTGATGCATCCGACACTGATGCATGTTCCACGCTGCACGTTGCGTCTTCATCCGACAGTCGTTTTATGTCGGACGCAATCAGTTTGTAGATATGATATTAGTATTACTTACATTCGATTTCGCGCATCTGTTGTGACGCCTGCGCTTCCTCTCATCACGTCGGACTGGAAGGACCTGCACCACGTAGCCTTAGTCTATGTACTGATTTACCAATACAACTTTTATATTGTGAATGTTTATTTTTTGTCAAGGTTCAGTCAGGCCTGGATTTGCCACAAAGGCCCGGGCCGAGGGTGGCAAATTTTGAGGTGCGGCATGCTGCTCAACCGCATGTAGACGAGCACTGAGGAGCCACGATGAGCACATATTCATGGGCGCTAGGACCCATCAGCATTGGGGTTGGCACATGCGTTTGCAAGGGGTGCGCGGCTGTGCATGTTTCCGGTGGGCGCTATGACCCAGGTGGGACCTAAGGGTGCCAAAAAAGGAAATCTGGCCCTGGGTTCTGTATGTGAACTGTAAAATTCAATGAACTGTTTTTTTTTTTTTTATAAACCCTCGTGTAGAGTCTGCTGGCTCTTCTGCCTCTCCATCTATCTACTTTTTCTTCTCCTACCTACTTATAACAACATATTCTCCTACCTTTGCAATCAACTGTGTTCTATTACCTCTTTATCCTACTGAACCCCCTTATTAGCTGTGTACGTTTTACCCACCCTATAACCGTACCATTCTTAGATTGCAAGCTCTCGCTAACAGGACTCCCCCCCATTTGATGCTTAATGATATTCTGTTGTAACTGGGAGTTGATTCTAGCGAAATGTTTGTCTGTATATGGAAACTATGGGTAGGTCTAGTATTTGCTTTTTTGCTCATATTACAGTTTCCAATAGTATCCTGGATTTGGTGCATCTCTAATTTAAAATATTCTCTCTTTCTTTCTTTTAAAGATTTAAAGTTAATTGGAATATACAATAACCACTTATTCTAAATTACTTCTCTCTTTGTGTCTTTCACACCAATATTTTCACTATATGAATGAATAATATATTTGCTTTAATTCACAGTCAGACAAGTCATCACAAAATAAGGGATCTTACAAATCCATGCCAACATTTGCACTTACTTATATTAGGCAGATCTGTAATTCAGTGGAGGACAGAACAAATAATCTTCAGACCGTGCTAGGTATTTATTGAATGCCTTTTCTGAATACAGGAAAAAAGTTACTTTTTAGATTAGGCATTTTTTACAGCTGATACCAAAATGTCTAGTTTGAATAGTGCTAAATCAAAGCAAGGATTTCTCCCAAACTAGGATCCTCTTACCCCCTTGAGGGACGAGTCAGGGCAGGATATATGGGTTGCTAAGAGTGATAGCCTATACTTGGGGAGAAGGCTCAATTGGCTGGAGCACTGATTTAAAATTGAATGACAAGGGAGTCAATGCTATGCAAAAATACATTTACCATATTATTGAATATTTGCTGGCAGGAAGAAGCAAAACATTATCCATGGCTTACTAAAGGCTCTGGTCGTGCTTCCTGTGAAGTCTACAGTAAGTAAAGTATATTCTCCTTGGTAAATTAAATTGCATTGCTTTTTGATGTCAGAGTAAACCCTTCTTGATGGTGAATCCAAGGGCATATAAAGATTTAATTTCACAGTTATTAATAATTGCCAAAAGCATTGTAGCTCAACGTTGCATCAGTGAGCTCACATCTATACAATTTATTTTCGTTTCTTGCTGGCTAATACAAATATTTTGAGATTTTAATTAGTAATAAAGTCTATTTTTATTACAAATCAGCATATCTTTTAATTGCTCAACTGAGAGACATTGAAAGTCATGTGAAAGGAGAATAAAATGGGAAGCAGTTTTGGTCAGCATTTGGAGATTTGTCAGCAACCTCTGGCAAAGCAAAATAAGAAACATAGGAGGAAATATTCTAAAACAAAACAAAAATAGAGAAAGAAACTAGCACAGATAATAAAAATGAACATCTTGCAATTCTTCTTTAGACATTTGTGGTTTTGTGAATTTTGAGTGCACAATGTTGCATAATTTTTTGGAGCAAAAACATTTTCAGTAAGAAGTTTTATTACATACACTGTGCACTGGCACAATCTATAAAGTTCACAGTCCTCCTTCCACTGGTGGAAGTGGTCAAAAAAATGTTGTGGTTCGCAAAAAGCTATATTAAATTTGTGAAATATTTGTTCACACAAAGACATATATATTTGCATTGTTCATGACTTTACCCAATAGTAAAGTAAAGTGAAATAAATGTTTCACACTGTGGACAGTTTAAATCAGCACAAACATCATACACCTGCACAGCTAGAGCCTGGAAATATTGGCTTGTTTCGGGTCATGCGTGTCATGCATGGGGAGATTTCAGTTGTTGACAATTCCATATGATTTGTCAATTTTACATTACCAGAGGAAAAAGTCATGATACTAAGTGGTGACAGATCAGATGTAACATTATCCTTATGCTATTTTCAGATATACTTCCCAATGAAACAAGAAATTCGTCAGCTTTGACTTGGAGAATTTTTTCATGCCATTTTCTTTAATAAATGACAATTTGAGTTTTATATAATCATACTTGAGTAAATTGGAGGTTGCATTTTTTCTTGAATTGTTGAAAAAAAAGGTTTACATTTAGGCCTTTACAAGCCATACATAAAGTATTTGTACCTCGCCACTACAATGTAAAGGGTTACATGGCTGCACCTAGAGGTCCTATGCTTTTGCGCGTTGTATTGTGACTTAGGTGCAGTCTGCTGTGTGCGACAATATGGGTACAATGAAACACGTGACCAGACATTGAGAGCAGGGTTCCAATTGCATGCTGTATAGCATGTTAGAAAAAAATTGAGCATTGTGACAATTTTATTTTTCTTTGCACCATGGCAATTCGTAGAGAGTTAAGCACCTTATCTAAATTTATACAAGAAATTATATTGAGTAGATTAAAAGTTAAAGGAATACAAAGTGAATACTGTCTTAAATTGTTCAGTGACTCCCTACTGGATTTGCTAATTGCTGACTTGGCAATGCAACTGGATTGGTACAATTTAAGAATCAATGGGTGGCCACATTTCATGCGATCTTGTTGTTTTTTCCCCCGACCAACTTCTATATCAGTAAAGTGGCCAAATGCAATGTTCATAATGTAAGCAGAGCTTTAGCTTTAAAAAAAAAAAAAAAAGTGGGCTTTTGTTGTTCTAGCATTTTCAGTAGCATTTTCTTGTTATATCAACGCTTTTGTAGGATTCTGTATTTATTGGGCCATTTTAACAATGTTATCAGAGCAGACTTTTCCTGGGATGCATGTTGACCATTGTTATTGTGAAGATAATATTATCTCAACCCCATGTTATATACTACAATAAGATGTAATTTAGGCTTTGGTTAAGATTGCAGGAGATGTCAGAAACTGAGAACTGACTCATATTTAATTATACCATTTAATACATCTCTGCTCCTAGAGTATTATTTAAGGATGTTGCAGTGATGATAATGTAATCGTATAACATGAGTGAAGTAGATAACACTAAGATAAGGATTAAAATGATTGACTGTGACCTTAACGTTTCACAAATGATAATTTATTGAAAATGTAATATTTATATACTGTGATGATGGTTTTGCCAACAATGTTCTAATGCAGAAGGCTTTGTCATACATTCTGTGATATGAAGTATCTGTTTATACACTGCACATTATATCAAATATTCATTTCCCATACATCTCCATGGAATATTTGAAATATTGTTTTTATAAAAAAAAATCTGTTAGATAAGATAGCTTCATCTTATTGAATAAAATAAGTTTATTTTTAGTATATTGCAAACTACAGGGTCCACCTGCGCACAGGACCTAGCCTGTTAAAGTGATTGGTGACTTTTTTTTGCACTTTGCAGGCTGCATCTTGCACTGTAAATGACCCATATAGTCTTTATTTTTATGGGGGACCATACCTTTAAGCAGCTGTTGCTTTTCCATCTCCAGCTCCACTATTTTACATTGTCAGTTGGGATTATTTATTATTTGCTTCTAAAGTGTTTGAATTCTATAGAATGTATTCTTCTGCTGAGTGAAACCATGAATGGAACGTTCTGCTGATTCTTTTATCTATACTAGTATTTGTATGAAGTGCTGCTCATTTTAAATATTTCATATTAGGAGGGTCTTTTAGAGTGAGTTATATTCCATAGGGCTAACAATCTAAATGCTTACAGTAGATTAGGGAAGCTAGATGCATCCTCAAGTGGGAAAATTGAGATTGTTGAGTCTCTCTTCCCAAGTTACATCGCTTATTATTGTGATATATATAGTTCAATGCATTCTCAATATTTCAAAGGGAACTATTGCATAAATTAGCATTAAATATAAGAAACTTTCATATTATAATCAGTGAAAGCAGTGTCTCCCTTTGCTAGAAGATGTATTGCCTAGAGCTGTTTTTCAAAAGAGCCTACTCCAAACCTAATTCTGTCTCTTTAAATGCAACTTTGTGGAAGAATTATCTATGAACACCTCCGAAAATGTATTAAACTTAACTGGCCAACAAAATCATGGCCATCAAAATCATGAAGAGAATGAGAGACAGATTGCTGAAAGCAGGATAATGAAGAGTAACTTGATTATTTCTGAAACAACACAGAATTTGTATTTCTTATTTCCACAATATGTTATTTTTATGATCGTTCCCCTTGAACCATAACCCCCAGTTAGAAAAATATGCCAATAGTGGGATTCTTGCGGGCATTACATTTTCTACAAAAAATAAATGAGAAATCTTATATCTCATTGTTAAGGGGGTGTATTAGTTATCGCTGTTTATGCAGATGTTTGATACTTAGTATTCCTCCCTAGGCAATATCATTGGTTGATAACTCCGCCTATTTATTCCTTAAAGAACTACTCTTAATTAACCTTTCACTATGTACGCTATATATTGTACTGTACTAACTATCTGCGTGTGCTTGCTATTCTAATTACATAATAACAAACACAACACAGAAGTTACAAATAACACAATATATATTTAATACGACACTCAACAATAGAAACAGCAACTACCTCTAATGCAGATATACCAATTACACAACATAAAACAACTAAATAAAACAATCCTCATTTACACTAACAATACCCAAAATTCACCCACAATCTAACTACACATACACAATCACACACGTTCTAATTGCCTGCCCTTCCTGGTGCTAAACTTTCCCTGAACCAACAAAAGGGAGTTGGGGTACAGGAGATATGGAATTGGTGATATCAGTAAGGGTTTTCGTTGGTGGGATAACAGTAGGGGTTAATGGGATACGTTGGTGGGATAGTAAGGGTTTGAGCAGTAGGGGTTAATGGGATACGTTGGTGGGATAGTAGGGGTTGATATACTCAGCCAGGTTTAAATGCTCGTTGTCCAGGGGGTTATGTTTTCCGGGCGCTCCACACAAGAAGGAGAAGAGGGAGAGTGCAGCAGCGCTGGGCCTTTTAAACCCTCCCCAGTCCGCCCAGCAGCGTGCACACACGCCCCTCCCCTGGCACGCACCACTCTAACACGTGGCCCGTCGCGGTGATATGACGTCACCGAGCTTGAGCGCCAATGCGCGCCAGCGCCAATGCACGCGCGCGTCTATTCGACGCCGCCGGCTTGGAGGATCAAAGCAGATCCTCCGGCCGGACCGTGCCTGGCTTTCCCTCCCTGCTGGGCGGCAGGGAGGGGTTGGGAGGATGGGACCCATCCTTCCCTTACATTCATATAATACCATTATAATATCCCTCGCAGCCACCCCACCTTGGAAAATTTCCTGTGGATGTCCATGCTGTTTGAGAAGAATTAATTAGTTCATCACCTGCTATCTAGCACTTTTAATGCACTGCTAATTTCTTACAATTAACTGCATGGTACTCAGATTTATCAAGAAAAAAACGGATGTGTTGAGCTTCAGCTCCAGATATTACAGGGGTAGTTTGCTTTAAAACTAACCTTCGTATACAATTGGCATTCATTTTTATTTTTTGTAGTTTTTCAGCTATTTGCTTTTCTGCCAAACTAATATTGAAATATTATTTGCTGGATTAAAGGAATCCGGCAACCAGAAAGCAGATTAAATCCTAGGCTTTTTTTTTGTTTGTATTCATATTTTTTATCACTAGTCTTTGTATTCCAACCCTCTCCTAATCATATTTCAATCTGTATCTTAAACTCGTCCCATGTTGCTAGGTAAGGTATGATGCAAGAGCTGCAGGACAAAATGTTTAGTAGTTCCAAACCACAAAGAATAGGAAATAAAGACCAACATTGTCTTAGAATGTCATTTATCACATCATAATACACATATTTCATTAATTATTAATTAGCCTAGTTTTCTGTGCACACCTGAATGATAAGCAATTTTTCCATTGTGAAACCTTAATGATCATCTCACTTGGATTCTTTCATTAATTTGCCCACAAGAAAGAAAGGGTGACATTTTTTATTCACTACATGTATTCACACAGAGTGGGTGGGCATTGGACTTTCTAATTTTGCTCCAACTGCATACGACAGCCAAATAGATTTAAATATAGAAGATGAATGTTTGATTCCAATTTATCCTTGCAGTACATGGCTACAGATTCTTTTGATAGGCAGGATACATAGTATGAGCGTTTCTACCTTCCTCTTCTTGGAAGTGTCTTTTTGTCACACTAATTAGAACTGCGTGCTTCCTGTTTACCAGTTTCGCTTTGTGCTGCCATCTGTGTATTTTTCCAACTTTCCACTCACAGTTTCTGTTAGCTATAGTTCACACAGCAGCATGTTCCAAGACCTTAATCATGCCATTACTCAGAAAAATACTAAGTAACCAAAGAACATTTTCCAAACATAATGTAAGTTTCTAAATAAGAATAATGAGATGGAGGAGAAAATGAATGAGGAATATAATAAAATTGTAAAGTGATAGAAATATGCAAACATAAACAATGCAAATTTCAGTGTTGGAATTGAGTTAGCTGCTAAATTGTAAATGTTACAGTTGTTTTGTAATTTTTAAGACTTGTTAAAGTTTTATTCAAATGCATAACATTCTGGTGCGAAATACAAAAATTTACAATCTTTTTTTGATAAATATTATACAGGTATGGGATCTGTTATCTGGAAACCCATTTTCCAGAAAGCTCCGAATTACAGAAAGGCTGTCTCCCATAGACTCAATTTTATCCAAATAATCCAAATTTTTAAAAATGATTTCCTTTTTCTCTGTAATAATAAAACAGTAGCTTGTACTTGATCCAAACTAAGATATAATTAATCCTTATTGGAAGCAAAACCAGCCTATTGGGTTTATTTAATGTTTACATGATTTTCTAGTAGACTTATGTAGGTATGAAGATCCAGATTACAGAAAGATCCATTACATTGACACTATTTTTACATACCCTGGAGAACAATGTGCTATGGGTTTGTAAAACTTATTTTAATTTTAATACATAGAGGGATATAAAATTGATTGCAATATATTTTTCTTTCTTTGATTACTTGATTTCATTTATCTATATAATTATTTGTTAGAAAATGGTAGTACTGAATCGGGCAGAAAAATAAAATGAGTGCATTAACTCTTAGTGGCTTTGCATAGCTTAGCAAAGCATTTGTTTCTTTTTGTTAAGGTGTAACTTTTTCCCAGCTATGTAGATACTGCATTTCTGGAATGGCAATACAATGGTTCAATAGGCATAATATGGGTCTTCCAATGTGAACAAAAAATTTTAAAGAAATTATCTATATCTTTATTTATATTCACTTGATCATTATAGCAGGGAAATCAGTTGCTAAAGAGAAAGAGAGTGCGGGATAGAGAGGGGGTGTTTTCACTTATGTAGGAATCAATGTGTGTCAGTGAGTGTTTACTGCCAAAATCATGTCTCCATAATTATATGTGTATGCCATGTGTGGTGCCTTGCTAGATTGATGAAGACAGATCACAGATATATAGAACGGCAACTAAACTGCTGTCTACAGGTATATAAAATGCTACAGTTTTAATCTCTCTGTAGAATTCTCTACTTTATGAAATCTTAACTGAAGAAACAGCTGGAGGCTGGAAATCGCCATAAGCATGGATAACACTATATTAGGAGACAAATATGAGCTGAATTGACACTGCATTATAAGGGACTCCCTGCAGCTGTGCAAAAGAACCCATGCTATCATGGGTCACTGGCTAGATTGAAGATTTTCCTCAGGGCGTCAAAGAGAAATTGACTAAGAGGAAAAATTCAAGCTGATGCAGATGTGGTTTCAAGAGATGTGACATTTACAATTACAACTGCAGAATGAAAGAAGCAAGTCTCAAGATGACCCAACTGGTAACATAAAGAACTAGAACAGAATTTGAAATAATGCACCATGGCTCAACAATTACTGCATGAAAAATAGATTGCGAAGTGATCCATTCTGCACAATTAGACAATTTATTTATATTATCTTGTGCAGAAAACTATGATTCAAACTGCTAACAGCATACCTAATAAATATCATATAGTGTCTTTTCAGTTTTAGGGCAGTTGATTTATCAAACTAGACATTTTGCTTGGGGCATTTATTGTATAAATAATTATTAACTAATGAAAATGTCCAAACACCTTTGGGGATCATTTCTTAACGTGTCGCCAGGCTTGGATGGATTCAAATTGATCTTTACGACTGTCAGTGACAGCTTTAACTGGCAGAGTTAATATACATTTTCTATATTAATACTATACATGTTTATAAAAATGCAAAAAACCTACAGTGTTTCCTTTAAAAGCTATTAAAATATGTTAAACAGACACAATTAGTAAATGTTTTCTGTTTGAATGAAATAATGCATTTTTATTATTATTTTATTTATTACATTTTTATGATTTGTGTTGAATAATACACTTCCTGCCTTGGACTAGCATCAGTCTCCCTCTTTATGTAATCCCCCCTAAATTGGGTGTTTTCCAATTTCTATTGTTCCTGAGAATAGTGGGAGAGGATAAAACTTCTTAGGCACATGGAATGTTTCTTTCCTGCATACCACCTTGCCTTTTGTCATTGCTATGAATGGAAAACACCTTACACCACTTAAAACATACATTTTAGGCCCCCAAAAACATTTGAGGGTGTAAAAACCACCTGTCACCACTTGAATGAAAAGAGGAATGGAGTCATCTTTCGCTGTGCACTATGTGTGCTATATATACAGTATATATATACTGTAGCCTTGCACCATGGGGATGGCTGGGGTTAAACCCATTCACAGTGGTTTAGTAGATTTCAGAGAGATGGAGATAATGTAGAAAATGTTTTGTTTAATTGAAAAAAATTGAAAGCTATATGCCTTTATTATTATATGCATTTATTGTTTTGTTATGTTCCCACTGTACCAATCCTCTTAGCAGTTAAGCCATGTCTTGTTGGGAAATATCTCCAGTGTTGACAAACAACACTGCATTCTTTTCCTTCACAATCACACTTGGGAGGAGAATATAAAATGTAACTTTCAATTCATTCCCGTAATATTGTAAAAGCCCCAGATTGCTAATTAAAATAAGAATGTGAAAACTAATTTCCTTTTCATGTACTGAGGTGGTTCTAATAATTAGGAATTTATCATATGACTAATTTCTTCTCGTTTGATTAGACTTAACAATGCCGGTGCCTAAAAATATCTGTTAATCAATCAGTGAGTTCAAAAACCAAATACTGGAAATTATGCAGTGCATAAGGTTTATACAGGCTCAACATTTCTTCCTTCAAATTATATGATTGTAGGTTTTTGTTTTGCATAAGCAGACTGAATCATAACAGCCTATTATCTGCTCTGTATTTTTTGGAGAAATTTGTACATGAAATGCAAAATAACAGTTTGAAAAAAAATATATGAAGGTGATACTCCTTACGCTGCTTTAACAACTGCTAGTATTTTGGGAAGGCTTTCCACTAAATATTGGTGGTGGAGCCACAAGAGCATTATGGGGTTGGCACCGATGCTGGGCTGGTCTCACTTGCAGTTGCCATTCAATTTAACCCAAAGCTGTTTATTTTGCTTATCAGGGTCAGTCAAGTAATGAAACGCCTATCTCAGCTAGCCAATTATGTATGGAGCTACCTTTGTACGTAGGGGCATTCCGTTTAAGATATAAATGACTTTCCCCCAACTGTTGCTACAAAGTACGAAACAGGGAGTTCAATAGTGACCATGGGCTGAAGCTACTTGCCCACGAAAAAAAAAAAAACATGCTACTGACCAATAGTTTAGACTACAAAGCAAAGGGCTAGTGGCTTTATGATTCCATCGTAATCAATACATTGTTATTTTAGAAGTTATAGTAGTCCCTTATCTAAACCATGACCTGTGTCTAACATAAAACATTGGCTAATTTTGTTTTCTTTGAGCAATCTATTTTTTTATGGAGAATATAATATCTGTGACATTTTGTGTCATCAACTGATGAGCCGAGCTGCAATAATTCTTCCAGCTAGTGTCATTTTTATAGCTTCTTCTCCAAAAGCAATATTTAATGGAACAGGGATACAGAAATAAAGCTAGACAACGACTTCATTTTGAAAAGGACAGCATCATATAAATAGGACTACATCTACCCAGGAGGGCAAGCCATCATTGACATATTACTTTGCTACACTACTAGTATTGCTGCTGTAATTTCAGCTCCACAAAGCTTGATGCCTTTTGCCATCTCCTAGATATTAAATGCTATTTATTTTTTATAGATTCAATGGACTGTGGAGCAGAAGTGGCAGAACAACATATTAGTCTGTGACTAAATATGATGTTGATATATTGATGGTGATATATTGCAATTTTCACCATGATAGCTGAAAAGTAACGTTTAGAAGAAGTTAATTGTAAATAAAAATGAGTCTTTCTAGGTAATATTTCTCCTTATAATTAGAATAGGATAGAGCAGGACACATCTAAATCTAAATATAAATATTCTGGGGTATAAGGTGCACTTTAGAAGGTTTTACTTTGTTTTAAAATGCTGATTCCTATGCCTATTTTCTTGAGCAAACTGGTGCTCCATAGCTGTTACTGAACCACAATTGCATGACAAAAAGACAATCTTGGCATATTTAGAAATTTACATTAGCAACAATTAGAGAGTGCCATGCTACAGACACATGCTCATTTTATGATTAGAGGAGATCATTACATAATAGAAGTACCTAAGCATATACTGTACGTCCATGACCTTAATAATATGAATTAATTGTGCTGCAGAGACAACTAAACATATGTTGGGTGATCATGAGACATGGCAGGAATGTTTTAGACCTTTTTAATGTTACCATTTAAAGAGCAGTTAACTTTAGAAAAAAACATCTAAAAGCGACTCAATGTCATATTAATGACATGGAGTTATTTGAAATCTCTGGGCAAACCTAACCTAATATTATACAGTTGTAATTTTGCTAGACCTAAATACAACGTGGAAAACAAATCCGGCTCTAAGTGTTTGCTTAATCTTCATAAACACGACAATGATGCGGGTATCGGTTCAATACTGAATAACTTAGTGCAGACTTAACCCCGCACACCGTGAACGTCAGTTGGTCCGGGTGCACCATGCCCCGGACCCCACTCTTCAATCTAAACACCGGGTTCTCCCAATCCGCTAAACAAGTGTTTTCACGATGGAAGTAAATTCTTAGAATCTTACCCTGCAGGATAGGTGACCCGGGTGCAGCCAGCCCCGAGTCCGTCACTAGGAAGGAACACCAAAAGTCCAACAATCGATTTGCAGGCCGCGCACTCCTGGGTATCAACGCAGATCGCTAGTCTCCAAATTTGTTTAAAAGGTAAATACTTTATTTAAGACATACAATCAAATAACCATAGCGTCTGAGGTCTGACGCGTTTCGTGACAATGCACTTCCTCAGAGACCGCGACCTAAATACAACGTGTGTCTTCTCTTATAAGCCAGACCAATACTCTATCATAAAGTTGTTGTTGTTGTTTAGAATCTCTGCCTAGAGGGATGTTGTCAAAGATTTTACAATCTTTATCTGTACCTGAAAACAGCATGTTGCTTTGTAGAGAAAAGAAACCAGAATCAGAGTCACAGCTATAGACTCTAAAGACTTACAGCTCAATCATTCTCTGCTTCTAGGAGTCCTTTTCTGTTGTTCCTATTTACACCAATGTACACTTGCCAGGCCTTACAATTTAAAATTATTTTCTGAAATGGATTTGTAATTACATTTAGATCAATGCATATAATCCAACACAGTTACAGAGGTCATAATCCTAATGTACAATGCGTCTGTTTTAAATATGCTAGAAGTTGTAAGAGCAAGGATGCAGTTTGTATATGGTGCTGAGCACCAGAGTGGAGAAAGTCTTGACCCTGTCTATCTGCTTTTATATTGTAAATTCCTCCTTAAAGGGATACTGTCGTGGAAAAAAATGTTTTTTACAAAATGTATCAGTTAATAGTGCTACTACAGCAGAATCCTGCATTGAAATCTGTTTTTCAAAACACAAAATGGATTTTTTAATTATCTAATTTTAAAATTTGCTATGGGGCTAGACATTTTGACATTTCCCAGCTGCCCTCAGGTCATGTGACTTGTGCTCTGATAAACTCCAGTCACACTTTACTGCTGCACTGCAAGTTGGAGTGATGTCATTACCCCTCCCTCCTACAAGCTGCTGTAATGTAAATAGAGCCTTGTCTGCTGAGCCTGTCAATTGAACAATAGGCAGGTATCAAGATAAGCTCCCACTGACACCACTTCAGAAGGACTGAAATAAGATAGTCCTGTGATCACTGTCCCCACTTACGTTTCAAAAATAAATATATATATAAATATATATATACACACACACAATTCATTTTGGGCACTGGAAAAAATATTTTATATAGATAGTTTATTATATTTGTTTACACAAAAATGAAACATAGGAGTACACTCCCAGGACTGAGAATAGAAAAAAGGATAAAATAAGGACATACTTGAAAACCAGGAAAATTTAAGAGGAAGTCTAGGAAGGGTTAAAATAGCTCAGGAGAAAGGAGGCAGTAAGTAGTTAATGAAAAAAGAAGAATTGCAGGCAGGAAAGGAGCAAGGTCTGTGTGAGGTGGATAGCAGAGGGAACTCACAGCTCCTTTACCACATCTAGTAACCAGTAAAACAAACTAGGAAGGGAGCAAGGAGAGAAAGCTCCCCCCTAAAAAGGAATGCAGAGAACAAACTTACAGAACAGCAGGAGCTTTGATAGTGTCTGTGGGAGGAGGGGCTGCTACTGCAGCTGTAGAGCAGAATGTAGGAAAGTGAAAGTAATTGCTTCCCTGCAAACCATGTGACCTCTCTCCTCCAAACATCACAGCATGGGCAGAGAGGGGAGGGGGAGTGTACAGCTAGATTCTCATGTCGTAGTGTGACCTGGCTTTTCATTACAGAGTGGCTGCCTCCAAGCACACAGGTAATGCTGCGCCTGCTGTTAGAGCAGCACAGGATGAATGTGTAAGGAGCAGAAATGGAAGCCCCCATGACAAAATACAAACTAAAATAACTTATGCATGGATTTGTGGATTAACATTTTATTTGCCGACAGTGTTTATGGATGTGTGTTTTTTATAAAGATGCAAAAAAAAAAAAGTTTAAAATGACGACATAT
The DNA here is from genome assembly GCA_038501925.1 of Xenopus petersii. Taxonomy (NCBI): domain Eukaryota; kingdom Metazoa; phylum Chordata; class Amphibia; order Anura; family Pipidae; genus Xenopus; species Xenopus petersii. Next base: position 69,874,828 of record CM076674.1, on the reverse strand, counting down.
TCCCTTTAAATACGAAATCCCTTCTATCTTTCCTTTGTGTACAGGTATTGGATCCGTTATACAGAAACCCATTATCCAGAAACCTCTGAACGGAAAGGCCATCTCCCATCCAAACTATCCAAAAGGATTTCCTTTTTCTCTATAATAATAAAGCAGTACTTTGCATTTGATTGAAGCGAAGTTATAATTCATCCTTATAGGAGATAAAATCAGTGTATTGGGTTTAATAAATCTGGAATGATTATCTGGAAAACCCCAGGTCCCAAGCATTCTGGATAGCAGGTCCCAAACCTGTATTATATATCTATGTATATCTATGTATTATCTATCTATAATTATAGAGTATGTTAGAACCCATCTTGGTCATATTGGATACGTGTACTACTTACAGTAGGGTTTGGCCTGTCTCCAGAGTGTCCTCGGATAGCTGTTGCTTTTCTATTAAACATTCCATCAACGGGGCAGTCCATCTTGAAATTAACTTTTAGAATGTGTATACAATAGTATACTGAGAAAGATTGCAGCTAGCCTTCATATTTTATACTTATTGTGTTATTTTAAATATATTAACTTCTTGTTGTCTCTCTCTCTTGGTTGAAATGTACATTTATCTTGTTGCTCGTATCCAGCAGAGGGTTTGAATGACACATTGCAAGATGATGGTCTGAATAGAAATATAAGTTATTAAAGAATAATGACCTAGCCTCCGGATTAACCCACTTTCGGCTTGTTGGGTTCAGTGACCCCAGATAACCATGGAGAATTTAATATTTCCAGCTGTGAGAAGACATATTTGAAAATAAAAGAAAACATCGACAAAATAATCTAAAAACCACTTGCAAATTTCCTTAGAATGAGTGGAGGAATCTATGTGTCATTTAGGCCAAGTCCCTTAACCCATTACTAGCAACGTCTAAATAATTAACACACACAATTTTATTCTTTTGTGGCGAAGGTTGGCCACAGTTTTATTTAATATAACCTTAAAAATGCCCTTGCCATAACTTATATAAATATACCAAAGAATATTATATTATCTCAGAATTAACCAATTCCAGTTATCAACTGGTAATGGGCATGTAAGGTACACAAACATGTAAACCACCTTAGCTGTGACAACATCAACAGATAAACAAAGTCATTCGGAAACTCCCTTTACCTAAACTTTGACAGCCAACACTGCATTGCTTGATTGCCTTAAGTGAAGAGATGAAATACCAGGAGAAAAACAAGAAAAGGAGGAGGTGGGGCATCAACTTCTGGGGGGCATAAAGGGGGTCCCATATGCCCTGGCTATTATTCTGCTTTTAAGCCCAACCCCTAGAGACAAGTCAACCTGATTGTGAAAAACCATTATCTTTATTTATGAAAATTGAATCCCAACGTATAATTTGTGCACAAAACATAAAAAAGAAAGGGGCAATGATGACTTTAATGATACAATATGCACTTACAGATGCAGCCACATTGGTTTGTCTGTTTGACACAGAATAACTAAACACAGATATCCCATTTATCTCATTTAACACAGAAAACTGCGTCACAACATCCCATCTAATTAAAGCATTCACCATTGTGAACAATGGTGCTTTGGTATGCTAATGAAAAGGTTAAATGCATTAAATGAGTTAAGATGACTTTAGATAGCACAGTTTCTTCAATTAACCCTGAGTCACGACGCATTTAACTCACAAATCTAAGTGGCTTCATCTGTATAAGAATGTACAAGTAAGATTTAATTATATTTTCAGAAATACTGTTCCCTTAAAGCAGATGTTATCTCATACAAATTCAGTTCTAACTATAATGTATATTTTATAATAACTGCAAATAAACTTAGCTGATCTGTGTGCACATGTGTGTACATGCACTAGAACAAATGGAAGAGCACATAAATGGAAAAAAATGCATGATTAGCCCAAAGGCATTTGCCAGATCCAAGCTTTCTCTGTTATTATCAAGCTGCTCAATTAGCACAGATAGTAACATAAGAATGACTGAAATGCAAGCCATTATGTGGAGAAATAAAGGAGAGCTGCTTGATGCCAATGACTAATGAGCAATATTTTTGGATTAACAATGACGACCAAAATGTAAAACATTTCCAATTAGTACACATGCTTTTTAGGACAGAATAAAATGTGAAAGAACAGATAAGAAAGAATGCTGTTGCCTCTACTGTATATCGTCTGAAATCAAAGTTGAGATCTAGAGATGACAGATTCAGTTGGATAAGTTGGCATTTGGCCAAGATTATACAAAAGGGGGGATGTGGGAGCACTCCAAGGCTAAGTAAAATACATACAGCTGAAGTGCGACTGATCTGGCCAAGTTAGCTACAAACACATTTTTGATAAATGTACATTCCCTGGTCCCCTATTTCACTAGTCATTTAGTATCTATGCACCATGTATTTACAAAAATAGCAGTTATTAGTTATCATAAAATTGGTAAGCCACCATATCACATCAAGCTAAAGCCCATGTGGTGGTCTTAGCTATTTACCTTTGGTCATTTTTCATCGGCTGGTACCTCCCTGCATGGGAGCATTTCTTGGGATCAGTGTCTCCCAGCCAAGGGATTGTTCTCAAAAGGCTTAATCTTCCCCCCGCCATTAGATTTTAAAGGAGAGAGACTACCAAGACCAAAACACTGACAAACACTCCACATGCGTAATCCTCCGCCACTTATCGGGGGGATTGCCAAATTACCAAAGGTAAATAGTTAAGACAACCACATGGGGTTTACCTTGATGTGGTATGGTGACTTACCATTTTTATGATCTTAACTTTGTAACTAATAACCCTGGACCTCCACCCATTTTTAAAGGCATAGAACCACCATTTATACCCTCCATGATGTCTCCATCATTTACAAGAAGGAACTTGTTAGAGTACTTAAACAGTTAAAAGATTGATAAAAATTAGGTGAACATACAACTTGTCAAGGAGAAGGTGAGATTCATTGATACATCCATGCTTTCTGAATTTATTTGTCGTTATGTTCAAGCTGCAAAATGCAGCATGTCCAATGTCACAAAATCCATTTTTTGAGAGCAACAGCAATTTCAAATGAATATGAAAATGATCACTGAGGCTTAAAGAGAGCATTGAGGTTCTAGGAATTCTCATTGGGTTTAGCCCTTCTGCATATTGTAGCAACATACAGTGGGTGTGGCATTATTTAATGTTTCATTCCTGTTTGAATCAGTCTGCTGACTGGATAAAGCAACTTAAAGCAAACAAATCATCTGAAAAGGATAAGTATTTATTAACTGCTATTTTATATTAAGGTTTATATTTAACTACTCTGGTTTTATTTTGTAAAGGTTTTTTTTCTGTCTTGGGTGCTAAACAGCAAAGTTTGGTGTGCTAGTGTGCTTACAGCAAGTTTGTCACAACCTGCTTTACTTTGCAGTTTTCCCTCTGTTTGAGGGAGTGGGGTTTGATTAGTTGCACCTGAACAGACTGTATAAATAGAACCCCTGGCACTCCATGGAGCTTGCTCTAGTGTTAGCTTCCTTTAAGTGTTTGCTCGTTAAGTGGGGGATCTGTAATTGGAGTTACAAACACCGGAGTTAAAGTGGGGGATCTGTAAGTGGAGTTACAAACACTGGAGTTGAAAACTAAAGGAGGTTCAAACTAGGTCAAAAGTTTGTTCTAAACCCTCATTTTTATTTTATATATTTATTTTAATTTTTTCCTATTTTAATCTGTAACTGGGATAATGAGTGCTAGCAAGATTGAAGGTCTGATTCAGTGCACAGTCTGCCATATGTATGCAGATTTGGAACAAGAGATCCAAAATGCTTACCTCTGTGGTGGTTGTGAGCAAATTGCCACTTTGGAGGCTCACGTTAGAGCACTAGAGCAACAAATTGCAACATTGCGGTCGATTGATAATCTTGAAAGGAGTCTTTTGCTCACTGAGCAGGACCTAGCGGGGTCAGATAGTTTGGGAGGAACAGAACAGCAGCAGGATATTGAGGCAGCTAGCTGGGTGACAGTTAGAAAATCTAAGGTGGGCAAAAGGAAAATGGAGGCTGATCCAGAGATTATACATCGCAACAAATTTGCCAGATTGTGTGAAGATGATGGGAGTATGAACTCTGGATTGGCAATTCTAGATGGGGCTGATCTCTCTAACAGCCGGGAGACCAGTTTCTCTAGTAGTGGTGGGGAGGAGAGTAGAGTCAGGCCTAAGCAGATTGTGGTTGTAGGGGACTCAATTATTAGGAAAGTGGATAGGGTAATTTGTCGTCCGGATCGCTACAACCGAACAGTGTGCTGTCTACCTGGTGCCAGGGTTCGGCATGTGGTTGATCGGATAGACAAATTATTGAGTGGGGCTGGGCATGACCCAGCTGTCTTAGTGCATATCGGTACTAATGACAAAATAAATGGTAGATGGAAGACCTTAAAGAATGATTTCAGGGATCTAGGCTCTAAGATCAAGGAAAGGTCTTCCAATGTCATCTTTTCTGAAATTTTGCCTGTGCCACGTGCAAGTTTAGGAAAACAGCGGGAGTTTAGGGAGCTAAATGCGTGGCTCAAGTCTTGGTGCAGGAAGGAAGGGTTTGGGTTCCTAGAGCACTGGGCTGATTTTTCGTTGGGGTACAACCTAAACAGTTGTGACGGCTTGCACCTCAATGGAAGGGGGTCCACAGTGCTAGGGGAAAGAATGGCTAAGAGGTTGGAGGAGTGTTTAAACTAGGCAAGGGGGGGTGGGTGAGATGAATTATGGGGAAGCTAGGGTAGACAGGGCAGTGGGGTTAGTAAGGGGTCATGGGGGAGGAGTAAGGGGGGCATACAGTTTACCAGCTAAGGAGGTCCCTCTGTTACAAGGAAAACAGAATAATACTAACAACGTATAATTCTTCACTAAATAATGCAAATTTCAAAAGTAAAAGTAGTAACCTCCGCTGTATGCTGGCAAATGCACGGAGTTTGTCAGGTAAAATGGGAGACCTGGAATTAATTGCATGCTCTAAAAATTATGATATAATTGGTATCACTGAGACCTGGTGGGATGAAACATGTGACTGGATTGTGAATTTAAATGGTTACACCCTTTTTAGGAGGGACAGAGGGATTAAAAAGGGTGGAGGAGTGTGTTTGTATGTAAAGCCTGAATTAAAGCCATGTGCTAAAGAAATAACAATAGCTGGCACTGGTGAGGGTGTAGAATCCCTCTGGGTAGAGATTTTGACTGGGCAAAAGGTAACAAAAAGAATTATCATTGGTGTATGCTGTAAACCGCCTCGAGTATGAAGCCCAGCTATTCTTGCAGATACAAGCGGCTTCACAGCTTTGTCAAGTTGTTGCTATGGGTGACTTCAATTATCCAGACATTGACTGGGGTAATGGGGTTGCTAAGACAGACAAAGCTAGTAGGTTTGTAAATATGCTGAATGACAACTTTTTATTCCAGCTCGTTCAAGAACCTACTAGGAATAACTCTCTTTTGGACCTTGTAATAACTAACAATACTGAACTCATCTCTAACATTTGTGTGGGTGAGCATTTAGGGAATAGTGATCATAACATGGTCTCCTTTGAGATTCTGTTGCAGAAGCAATTCTATAAGGGAGTAACTAAAACACTAAATTTCAGACGTGCAAACTTTGACAGTATAAGGGCATCTCTGCAACATATTAAGTGGGAAATGCTTTTCACAGGGTTAAACACAGAACAAAAATGGGAAGTCTTTAAAATGCTGCTTAATAAATATACTTGTCAGTATATTCCACTTGTAAGCAAGGAACGTCGTTACAAAGCAAAACCTTTTTGGTTCAATAGAATTGTTGGTGTTGAGGTGGGTAAGAAAAGACGTGCTTTTAAGGCTTTCAAGTTAGCTGGTACAGCCGAAACATTTATAAGGTACAAGGAGGCCAATAAATCATGCAAAGAAGCTATAAGGCAAGCTAAACTTGCTATAGAAAAGTATATTGCAGCAAGCAGTAAAAAAATCCCAAATTATTTTTTAAATATGTTAATAGTAAAAAAATGAAGCAGGAAGGGGTGGGTCCCTTACTATCAGAGGGGGGTCAGCTGGTTGATGAAAACAAAATAAAAGCGCTGAAGATTCTGAACTCATATTTTTCATCTGTCTACACAAATGAGGAATCAGTAAGTGAAGGTTTCCTTTTTAACAGTCCCAATTCTAGTAATACAACTAATGATGCATGGTTCACACATGAAGAAATTCAAAAGAGACTAGAACGTGTTAAGATTAACAAAGGTCCAGGGCCAGATGGTATTCATCCTAGGGTAATTAGCGAGCTTAGCTCTGTGATTGCCAAACCTCTTTACTTAATTTTTCAGGATTCATTGAGATCTGGCATTGTGCCGAGAGACTGGCGAATTGCTAATGTGGTGCCTCTATTCAAAAAAGGATCCCGTTCTCAGCCTCAAAATTATAGGCCAGTTAGTCTGACGTCAGTGGCAGGAAAGCTTTTCGAAGGGTTAATAAAGGATAAGATACTGGACTTCATAGCAAATCATAATGCTATGAGTTTGTGCCAGCATGGTTTTATGCGTAATAGATCTTGCCAGACTAACTTAATTTCTTTTTATAAGAATGTAAGTAGAGACCTCGATTCTGGGATGGCAATGGATGTGATTTACTTAGACTTTGCTAAAGCATTTGATACAGTGCCACACAAAAGGTTACTGGTTAAATTAAGGAATGTTGGCCTGGAACATAGTATTTGTACCTGGATAGAGAACTGGCTAAAAGATAGACTACAAAGAGTGGTGGTAAATGGAACATTTTCTAATTGGACCAGTGTTGTTAGTGGAGTACCGCAGGGCTCTGTACTAGGTCCCTTGCTTTTCAACTTGTTTATTAATGACCTGGAGGTGGGCATTGAAAGTACTGTTTCTATTTTTGCAGATGATACTAAATTGTGCAGAACTATAGGTTCCATGCAGGATGCTGCCACTTTGCAAAGTGATTTGTCTAAACTGGAAAACTGGGCAGAAAACTGGAAAATGAGGTTCAATGTTGATAAATGCAAGGTTATGCACTTTGGCAAAAATAATATAAATGCAAGTTATACACTAAATGGCAGTGTGTTGGGAGTTTCCTTAAATGAGAAGGATCTAGGGGTCTTTGTAGATAACACGTTGTCTAATTCTGGGCAGTGTCATTCTGTGCCTACAAAAGCAAATAAAGTTCTGTCTTACATAAAAAAGGGCATTAACTCAAGGGATGAAAACATAATTATGCCTCTTTATAGGTCCCTGGTGAGGCCTCATCTGGAGTATGCAGTGCAGTTTTGGACTCCAGTCCTTAAGATGGATATAAATGAGCTGGAGAGAGTGCAGAGACGTGCAACTAAATTGGTTAGAGGGACGGAAGACTTAAATTATGAGGGTAGACTGTCAAGGTTGGGGTTGTTTTCTCTGGAAAAAAGGCGCTTGCGAGGGGACATGATTACATTTTACAAGTACATTAGAGGACATTATAGACAAATAGCAGGGGACCTTTTTACCCATAAAGTGGATCACCGTACCAGAGGCCACGCCTTTAGACTAGAAGAAAAGAACTTTCATTTGAAGCAACGTAGGTGGTTCTTCACAGTCAGGACAGTGAGGTTGTGGAATGCACTGCCGGGTGATGTTGTGATGGCTGATTCAGTTAATGCCTTTAAGAATGGCTTGGATGATTTTTTGGACAGACATAATATCAAAGGCTATTGTGATACTAAGCTCTATAGTTAGTATAGGTATGGGTATATAGAACTTAATTAAAAGTAGAGAGGGGTGTATGTATGGATGCTGGGTTTTCATTTGGAGGGGTTGAACTTGATGGACTTTGTCTTTTTTCAACCCAATTTAACTATGTAACTATGTAAAGTAGACTTAGATAGAAGCAGATTAATTAAGGATCAGTTGTGTTTTCCACAAAAATGTGTGTTTTCGAAGTTATATTTTGGTCAAAAATACATTTTTTCAGGTAAAAAATAAACTTGAATTTTTCAAGATTTATCATACCCTAACCCTGGAAATAGTTTAAATCCGAATATACACCATCTAGAACCTGTCGTGGTAATGTAAGAGTCAGTGGTGGAGGTCCCTTGAACCATTTGAAGTTGTTAATAGCCTTCATAATGTTCAAGTTATTTTCAGTGGGTTTCATGCAAAAACTCCCGAACTTGCTCTTAAATTAGAAACCCTTCGAGGTGTGAGTTCATTTGAAATATAAAAAAACTCGACCTTTGATAAATAACCCCCTTAAAGTATGGAGATCAAAATTACAGAAAGATCCCTTATCAGGAAAATCCCAGGTCCCAAACATTCTGTATAATAGGTCCCATACCTGTTACACTACGCTCTGTAAGGGCAGAGCCAGATGAGAAGATTTAGCCGCCCGGCGACAAATCGTCTCTATTTCGGGCGACTAATCTCCCCGTACTGCCTCCCCGCCGGCTAGGTTAGTGTGATATCTGTGTAGGAACTACAAAGATACCTTATCTTTGCATATGTCAAGCAGGTTAGTGAGAATCACAAACTACAAGACAGAATATAATTTCAAAGCCATTAAAAAGCTGTCAAGAAATTGATTGATTAAAACTGTTTGATTTTTATAGCCAAATAATATGAACCAATTTGAGAAGATAATGACAAGGTGCTGGGTAATTAACGGCAGTAAATGTTTAAAGCCCACAACTAATAAATACACAGGGACATAGAGGATTCCATTTCACTGCCATTCTGCATTAGTTCATCTATTTTAATTTGCATGATGAATAAGCTGACATTCACAGAATTGACATGAATGAATACTACATTAGTTAGTGGCCATCAGTCTATTATGTAATCAAGAGAGATTGCACAGGGATATGCCACATTTCCTTGCTTCATCAAGAAGCAGAGACAATAATGTCAGACAATTACAAAGTCAATAATAAAAGCCAAAGAAGGGGAATATGGAATCAAATATACTGGAGGAGGCTTATACATTCATAAGGAATATATAGTTTTTTCTTTTAATTAAGCAAAAATCCTGGAATGCGCACAAATACAGATGAAGCCACTTGGATTTGTGAGTTAAATGCGTCATGACTCAGGGGTAATTGAAGAAACTGTGTTATCTTAAGTCATCTTAACTCATTTAATGCATTTAACCTTTTCATTAGCATACCAAAGCTCCATTGTTCACAATGGTGAATGCTTTAATTAGATGGGAAGTTGTGACACAGTTTTCTGTGTTAAATGAGATAAATGGGATATCTGTGTTTAGTTAATCTGTGTCAAACAGACAAACCAAAGTGGCTTCATCTGTATGTATGTTTCCCTGTATGACTTTCAAGTGGTAATTAAATGATGAGGTCCACTTAAGGGATTGTCAGGTGATGCTTGATTGTTAGCACTTGCTGGTATGGTAGTACAAAAGGCCTTTTAGCCCATATGACTTACTGTACCTGCTATATTGTGACATGGGAAGACTGCTGGAGTGTGCTTGCAAAGATGTCATTAGTCCTAACTGAGGCCAGATTTATATAAAATACCATGACCATACAATCAGGTTTTTTCTTTTACCATATAGTCTGAGAAGAGGTCTTTGGTGGCAATAAGGAATGATCAGCATCTGAGTGCCCTAAATTTAATTGGTCAGTACACTTTCAGACTCTGGGCCCCAGCGTTAACCCCCTTCAAGGCTTCTGCCCCAACCGTAACCCTCTTTCAGGCCCCGGCCCCAGCTGCAACCCAAAACATACCCCAGCATGTACCTGTTCTCTACCGGGGAGATCAGGGGGCACGAGGGCCAGGAATTACCAGGTTTTTACCTGGTGTCATGCTGGTCCAGTATGACCCTGGGTCTGTACTATATATTCTCTCAGCGAATTACCCCTATAGTTGTTTGTAGGCAGTTCTGAAACAGGAAAAAACAGATATTTTGTGTGAATGTGAATATTTACTGCATTATTTAACACGCAGATTAAGTTTACTCTGAGGAAGGTTTCCCTGGAGAGAGAGAAAAATGTCAACTGAATAAACCTTTGTTTATTTACATTGATAACGTCCCATGAGTGGTCAATGTATGTTTGGTTTTATATTACATTTTATATGTATATAAAGATAATTGCATGATAAAGTTGTCTTTTCTAAGCTCAACTGACTGAGACCACCTAACTGAATGTAAATGTATTACATTCTCTAGAAACCGAGGTGCCTTGTTCAAGTACATTTGTTGTGCTCAGTGTCAATATTTCTGCATAATTAAAAGTAAGTTAACCATGTACTGTATATAATACTCATCTTTGTATAATAATGTACCCTTTCTTCTTGCAGGAGCTTTTTACATTGGAATGCAAGTTTAAGGAGTCGGTTTTTGAGAATTATTATGTTATCTACTCATCTATGATATACAGACAGCAAGAATCTGGTAGAGCCTGGTTCTTAGGTCTAAATAAAGAAGGGCAAGTCATGAAAGGAAATAGAGTCAAGAAAACAAAACCAGCAGCTCATTTTCTACCCAAGCCATTGGAAGGTAAGTTTTATACACCCCGAGGATTTTGATTTAATTGACTCATTTATGAACACAGAGCAATGCTGAAAGTGCAAAATTACCTGCAAAGTGCCAAATTGTTTTTTACCCAGAAATCCAGCATAATCGTAGATTCACTAAGAAGTTTCAGCTGCAACTTGAGTGCAATGCACCAATATGAATGTAATAAAAATCCAATTTAGTTGGGTTAGTTGAGTTGGGTCAATGGATTCAAGGTGCTACGGGAAGCAAAAGTTACAACCAGGTTTGCCTATGCATTCATCAACAGAAGGCTGAACAGGTGCATTGGCACTCACCACAAGTTTCTTATGGATACAAATACCTTTGTTTATTTATTGACTCTTTTGCATCTGTTTTACCATTTTGCATTGAAAAAGTGAATATAACCTCATGGCACGTCTTCATATGTAATTGTTTATTAAAAGCATGAACCTAATAAAACTTGAAAAGTGTTGCTCAGTCACAGGGAGACGCCTATACTTTTGGTATGATGTGAAGACTGTTTTTCAGTTACTAATCCCTATATTTCTATTCCTTGACATTTATGAAATAGATTACTTTCTTCTGTCACCTGGTTATTGGGCCCACAATAAGCCAAGCACCCGGCAGTGGTTGGAAAGATAGAATGAGAGATATATAGATAAGGGGCTGCATTAAAACAGTAAATAATAAAAATGAAAACAAAGCTAACTGTAACATTTTTCATTTTCGTAAGTTTTTTTAAGTTATCTATGTAACGCTTTTCTGGGCTCAATGGGGATTCACCTAGCAGCAGCACCAGGAGCCAAAGAGGAAGAGGCCACTCCCTGCACAGCACTATATAGCAGTGTGGTAGGGGAGTGTCATTACACTCTTTGTCCAATAGGTGAGGATGTTACACTTTACCAGTTAGAAGGGCTTGGCCCAATAACAAGGGAAAAGAGAACTACATACAAAAGGTAGGGAATTAACTCTATAGGGATAGGATATCCTATAGGTCCCTATATCTATAAATTATGTATCGATAAAAATAACAAATAGGGAGACTTTAAATGCAAGTTAGTTTATAGAATAATAGTTGGATTAGGGCCCTGTTCACAGAGGCTCACAATCCAGAGACATGCCACAGGGTTGCATTGCTCACAGCACATGAGGTAGATAAATAAAGGCCACATACATTCAAAGATGTAACAGACACAGCATAGATGACACCACTGAAGCAATTACCGGGGGAGTTGAAAGTATACACCTTCCTGGTTGTCATTACCTCTTTTGGTCCAGATCCAACAGACGTAAAAACAGGGATATGAAAAAAACCTGTTTCCATTGTCAGTACTGCGGTCCCTTTGCTACAGGCAAGCAGAGCCTGGGGAGAGCTACTACTTCCTTCTTGTGGAACGAAAAGCTGTTCTTGCTAGCTAATGCTCACCAGCTCACTCTCATAGAGAGTGCTATAATAGTTGCTGTCCTGTACACTAGCTAACCTTGTTCATAGGGTCCCTGTTCCCTGACTTAGTTGTCCCTTTAGGGCCTAACACTTCTGGGGCCTTGTTGACACCAGGTTCAATGGGCATCCACACAGATCAACTGCTGCTGGTCAAAGAGGAAAGACCTCCCCCTACAAAGCACTGTTACACTGATGTGAATGTTACAGTGATGCAGGATATGGTCATCAACCTACTGGCCAATGAATTGGGTATGTAAATAGGTACAAATGGTTACATGGGTTTTAACTAATCAACAAGGAAATGAGGCACTGGTAGGGGAATGAAGCCATAGGGGGCATTAGAGCTATGGGTCCCTACATAAACATTGCTACGGGTTACAACACCAGGGCAAACCTTGCACCTTTAATGACATTTGGAGGGATTTCTCAAGACAAATATATACCCAGGAGTCTGCATTTAACACAGGAAAGTAAGTAGTGCATTTTGTAGGAATAATAACAGATCGTATGTTGCTTGGCTTCTTTGTAGGTCAACGTGCCTTTTCATAATGTTTCTAATTAATCAGTAAACTGAAATGTTCGAATAACAATTATGTCCAAAGACACAGATCCAGCCAGTGATATTTTCTCTTGAGACCCAAATGTAATTTCAACCTTCCAAAAGCATTAATGAGATTAAGATAGTGTCACTGAAAATCACTGCAAAACTTTAATACTTGATTAGTTAATGGTTTTGTCATGTCATTCATGCTATTTTCCTCCACAGGAAATCAAGGTCAATAATTGGTTGCCACATTCTGTGTCTCTTATCTACCCAAGAGCATGGCTAGCCAACTAATATGAATGCTCATAATGCTGGATTTTCATGGTATAAATTCCCGAATGGAAATATATTAACGCTGTAACTATAATATTCTCAGAGGGGAAAATGTGTCAAAGGGATTAGCAACATTCCAAATACGTGTATCTGATACCATAAAGAAAAATAGTACAAATTACTCTATATATTGCACGTTGGATGAAGATTTGATAGAAAGCTTTCAAGACAACTAATATGTATAAAGATATATGATCTGTTATGTGAAAATCAATTATAACATCTCCTTTAGACAACATTTTAATCAATTAATTGTTGAAATTTTTAAGATTATTTTCTTTTTCTCTGTAGTAATAAAACAGTACCTTGTAATTGTTCTGAACTAAGAGAAAATGAACCCTTATTGGAGGCAAACAATCCTATTAGTTATAATGCTGATCTGCAATAAAACCAGTCAAGCAAGTTTATTTCTATATAATAATAATATGACACCTATCAAGCAAATTCCCAGTTATCCAATCATATACAAATGCCCACTGCTAATAGCTGGTTAATCTGGTACCAATTAGGAGTACTGAGGGGATACATGAAGAACTTAAAATAGTCAAGGGTTCCATAGCCCTTTAGGAACCTTCCATGTGTACTGTATCCATTGTACTAGAACTAAACACCTATAGTTCCACAGCTGCCCTAAACCTTCATTAAACACAGTCTAACACCAAATTTATTTTTTAACTTTCACAAATCTAAAATGTTGTTGGCATGGGACATACTGCTGCCATTTTTCCAGTGACATGCTTCTCAAAAAATCTACACTCATTTTTATTGCACCCTGGAATACCCCTTACATTCAAGAATTCACAATACCTTTACAGCAAGTCAAGGCAAACCCAACTGGATACTCATATAAAAAGTCTACAAAAAAATGCTGGAGATGCATGATACTCCCTTTGCAAATGGAATTGAGTAGTGATGGGCGAATTTGCACCGTTTCGCCAAAAAATTTGCGAATTTCGCGTAACGGTGAAAAATTCACAAAATGGCGCCGGCTTCTCGTTTTCGACACCGGTGCCCATTTTTGACACTGGTGCCTGTTTTTGACACCGGCGTCCGCTTTTTTTCGACGCCGGCGAATTTTTTTCGGCGAATTTTCATGGGCGTTGTGCGAATTTATTCGCTGGTGGCTGGCTGTGAATTCGCGCCTGGCAAATAAATTCGCCCATCACTAGAATTGAGTATTTCCTTCTGGAGAAAGTCATGCCAAGTTATAGTATGATTATCTATCACAGAAGACATATCTATGATCTATGAATACTTCTCAGGCTATTGATCACAGTATATGAGGTATCTATATATCTATATAGCATTCAAATAATCTCTTTTCCCACAAGCATTTTTTGCAACTCGGAGAATGCAAAATCTGCCTGCAACTGCCAATGCTGTTTCAATACAGTCTGGAGTAAAGCTTTGCCACTGCCTAGAGTATGCAAATCCAAACTAAGACATACCATATTTCATAGCCCTTATGTAAAGTAGGTTTAACCTACTTATTTTTGAGTATTGGTTCTATGAAGCTAAACATGGGTTTAATATGTAGAAAACTGTATATTTTCTGATCTTTTCTAAGCTAAATGGTGCTTTGTCACAATAACATAATTGCATTCTGATTGGTGTATACAAAAGAAGTTGGGTTGTAACAGGTGTGTTGTTGTATTGAATTCATCAAAGTCTTTACAGAGAGGTACCATACTAATGGCCAGTGCCCACTAAATATAATACAAAGTCATCTCCTTCACATGAATTCACCGAGAATATTCCTGAAAAAAAGTCACAGAAGCAAAGCATGTGAATATGGAGGAATTATTAGAGTTATTGCACATGGAGTGGCTTTGTCACCATTTTCTCAGGAAAACTGAATTGTTTTGAATCACCTGGCATCACATTTAACCAACTATAGTGCCAAGTGCTGCAAGATACCCACAACCCATGGTAAACACAGAATCTGCCCCAGGAAATTGTAACTGCTGTAGAAATTATTTTTGTGCCATAGCTGTTACAGCGCGTCTGCTGGTTTCTGCTTTGCTACAATTCATCCTTGCGTTAAATTGACTCTATAGCAACAGACCTGTTCAGGAAACCCACAGTTACTAACAGCTTTTCTGCATTGCTCTGTTGGACATTTTTCAGCTTAAAAGAAATATATCTCAAAAGAGAAAGAGACACTGATATACTATATGAATTAGCAGTCAGAAAGCAGAGGTGGTGTAAATAACATTAGCAAAACAAGGTTACATTTGCTAACTATACATATAATAATACAATAAGTTTAATACACTTAAAAAATAGAAAAGGGAGTTTTTTTTACTACCCTTTACCATTCTGGTAAAAATGTTAAAAAATAAAAAGCTTGGTATGTCCAGCCCATATAAGTATTATATATTTATATTAACACAAAGCTCACTCTTTTTCAGATACTTTACTGATTTGATCAGGTTTTAAAGTTCAGTGCTCCTGCTGAACTCTAACACCTTTATAGAGAAGAACTGAATTCAGCTGCTCGAAATAATCAAATCACTTCTGATGAACTGACACATATTTAAGTAATCCATAGGACTTTGATGAATGCAACAATTAAATTAGAAAATGTGGAAAAAAGAACTAAAAAATGAAACTATGAACTATGAAATTGAACTTCTAGGAATCCATTAGAATTCCCTAGTTCAGATATTAATAAATATGCCACATGCTGGTGTACATAAACATGTTATCTTATTTAATAGCTTATATAGTAAATGGCACATGTTTATTTGAAATACAGTACCTCAATTGTGATACTTATTCTATAAAAATATAACTCTCATTAGCATTATTTAATTGTGTATTAATGATCTGAAGAGATTTTTAGCTTGCAGGAAACTGAGCAACTTTTCATGTATTTCTCAGACCAGAACATAATTATCACATTCCGTTTTCAAAGATCACAAAACAATACTCATGCTTTCATGATAATGTGAATTTTAATAGCCTTCGTACAGCAGATCCATAGCCTTACATTTAAAACCAAAAAAAAAAAATCCCTATATAACTGATGGTTAGTCAAAGCAATATCACATTCTTTTGGAGGGTTCAGTGGTAATATGAATTGCTTGTGCCTCATTTTATGCTTTCAAGAGCTGGTTGTACAGTGAAGACCTTGAAAGGTCAGCCATAATATAGAATGTTAAATGTTTGTTCTCATACGTTCTTTTTTTTTTTTTTCCTTTCCACAGTTGCCATGTACCGCGAACCTTCATTGCATGATGTTGGAGAAACAGTGCCAAAAGCAAGAGTGACTCCAAGTAAAAGCACAAGTGCATCTGCAATAATGAATGGGGGCAAACCAGTGAGCAAGAGTAAGACATCATAGCTATACCCTCAAGGGTGTTGTGACTTACTGAGCCCTCAGCACACTTGAGTGTTTTATCCCTACCAGACTGTCCTATTTCCAGTGTCTGTCAATCAATGAATATGCACTGGCTCTTTGCTGTTTCTAAACCAACATGTTGAAGGTGGATAACTCTCAGTGTGTAGCTCCTGCCACAACTAGAAGACACCTGGGAAACCAGCTAAACTCAGACCATGGAATGCCCTAACAGATATGGAATGCCTTTTTAATATCTTTTCTGTGACTGTGACACTTCATGTGAATGACATATTTCACAAGTACACTTGATACCTTGCCTGCTGAAAAATTAACCCCCTTTTGAATCCAATTACAGCGAAATCCATGTGTTTAAGTTCTATTTTGTAGCACACAAATATTAAGTAATTTATAGTTAGACGCTGTAAAACTGCGCTATTATGGATTTCTCTAACCTTTTTTACAAGGCTGCTTGCACCACTGTCTGTGATCTTTTGCAGGGATTGTGTTCCTCTAGAACTTGAATGTTTCAGGTGGCTCACTTCTGAAAGCAATCAGGGAAGCCTTCAAACAGCTATTCTAAACATGTCTAAATAGGACTTAAGTACTGGTTAAGTGTGAAAACATTTTAGCAACAGATACTGTGCTCTGCAGGTTGGCAGATAGTAGAGGGCCAAATGTCAAACACAACCAGTGCAAATGAGGCCAGGATTTGTGTTTGACACCCCCTATATATTCCTTTTTGTGTGTGTTTTATACATATCACAAGCTTACTGGTAATGGTAACATTTGCCTTGCCCAGCAAGCAAGACCCACTTGTTTTTTTAAGATGGTGGGTCCATAGAACTCTGTAGGCCTTGTAGGCCTGAATTATGGCTCATTTTTCATCTACAATTCCTCATAATTTGAAAATGACAATTATTAGCAAGGATTTCGCTACCTACAGTATGTCTGTTTTTAAAAACAAAAATGGACATCCCCATTTTTGCCGAGCTCAGATTTAAGGTTATTTTCATCTCTGGCAGTTCCTTAAATATCATAAAGCTAAGCATGGACACGTTGCTTGTGTACCCCCTCCCTAAACATACAATTATTTTTTCTTTTCTTTTTTTTTTTTGCAACAGCAATGCAAGTGGTAAATAAACCTCTGAATTGATATCTTCCTATTCAATAACTGGACATTAACTTTAGCTAAGCATGCATTGTCCAGTTCCCTTAGTTTTTTTCAACAAATCCTACATAATTCGTACATAGAGCTTTCAGGAAATAGAATTCATAAGTTTATGGTGCCTTGCTTAGGTTGCAGTGTATTCTACACAAAACCAATTTTGTGGAACCAGAACATACAAGCAAATCAGTCATTAGGTGCCTATGGTGATCACTCAAAAAAGAGTTTTAATAATGGCATTGGTTTTTCTACCTAACTGTTGAAACTGCAAACAGAATATTGGTAAGTGTGGATATACTGTGAATGGTATGTTGTTGAAATCAGAGTATTCGTAGGATATGCTTCCCATAAAATTCACATTGGACCAAAATAAAGTCTTCACAACTTGGAGGGAAATTATCATGTCATCACGTCAACTTTATAATCTGCGTCGATAAAAGGTCTGGCATTAAGAATGACATAAATTCACATTTTCAGCTTCCTGTTGAAGTAATCATACGTTCTATCACAGATGTCTATTCTTGGTGGAAAATAGACTTAGATTGCTCTGACAAAGCTAACCACCACTATTTCAACCTCAATCAATTTGAAACATAACTGTAAAGAATATTCAGTTGATGAAAAAAAAAACCCACTGAATTATATGCAGATTGTCCCAATTTAAATAAATACATTTTTCAAACTAAAGTTATTTGAAGCATAATTTGATTTATTAAAGTTGTTACCTTCAAAAAAGGTATGGTATTTTCCCTGTAAGGTGAAATCAATAGATTTTATTTCACAGAAACGGGTAATGTTTGCTTTTTCCTTTTGCACTCTGTCTGCTAGATAATTGTACTGTCATTGCTTTTAATTCAGATTATTATAGGACCCTATACGTTTTACCTTCATGAGATCAGTCTTTGACTGTTATTATATTTATTATGACAATTTTTTATGATTAACACATTTTTTCAAATTGTATAATAAATGGGCAGTGCTTTGAATGTTGGTTATATATTTGCTGTGCAGCTAAATTCACCTGATAACAAGTCCAATGAGTACTGCATCATTGTTATGTTGAGATCATGCCAGACAAGTACTTCTTGTTCTTTTATGGATTTCAAGTAAAGCACATTAGCAGGCATTCAGTACTAAGTTCTTCAAACAAGAAATGAGCAAATTTATGAGTTGAGTCAAATTGCACAATATTGTTTCAGATATTTTTGGGGCTGGTGTCCCAAAGTCAGAAACACATTCCCAGTGCATTGTCATCACAAAGCTCTACATGCAGGGCCAAGAGCCCTATAAACCAGTTGACTGGTTAAAATTAAGGCTGAATTTATTTTTGTAAATGATTAATAGGTAAGTGTAACATCAACGTTATTGCCTATCATTGTTTATAGAGATTATCTGTAAGAGTATTTATTTTTTTGAACAGGTGTCCTAAAGCAGTTTTCCTCTGTAGTAAGTTTACCCACATGACAGAGGTCTTTGTTATCTGTGCTTTTATTTTGCTCTTCTCTTAAGTCCAATGTCTCATCTGTTGCATGGGAAGAGGATGATCTGCATGTAGTAAGCTATGTGTATCAAGAAATGTTGGTATGTATTACTAAATTTACATACACACAGTATATGCAAAGCGTTTGTCTGCATTGTACAGTTTATGTGTTTAAAATCATTTGTTGTATACATAATGGCAACATATTGAATAAAAATATTTATATTACAATATAACAGAAACCATTAACCAGTCAATATAATATTTTGGTGGCTTGCACTGTCCACAATTTAAGAAAGGGAAAAAAAAGTACTGTGCAATTCAAACACAATTATTGTCCCCTAGACATATGTACCAAAGAGTGTTTTAACCTTGTGCTTACCGCTGATGTTTTGTGTCCGGGACAATACATAATTACTGTCCCTTGGAATAAAATAATGAGTTATTCTGATCATCTTTATAAAAAGGTTCACAAAAACATAAAAATACAAACAAAAACAATTTGCCAAAATGTTATCATTAAGATAATCTTCAATTTTAGCTTATATTCTTTTACATATGCATATAGGTGTAAAAATCTAATTTTCATGATTTTAACTCAAAGATTAATTAAGAATTATTTTCTTATCTCCTTGTGCAATCATGGATTTGATCATATAACTGTTTGTATTATACATTGGTACTTGTTTTATATAGTACTTGCAGATTCATACAGTAAAATTAGTCTAAGGGTAAAGCCAAATATTGTTTCTTCCACCAATATTTTTTTGTAACAAATCTTCATGCAAAGACCCCAGAAAGTTGGTGCCAAAGTATCAACAACCGTTGGAGTGACTGCCTCCATTATCAAATGTAGTTGGCCACTTTTCTTCTAAGGGACAATCACATTAAAGGAATTGTTTGCAATTGAAAGAACAAGAATTATTTACTGAAGATCTGTTGCAATAATTTCAACACTGTGTGTAACAAAGGAACTCTGGGTGGAAAACAAAAACAAGAGAAAGAGAATAACGATTAGTTACAGCGACAAATCACTGGGATAAAACTACTTGTGTGGCCTTTACCTAGATTAATGAAAACAATATTCTGCCAATATAAATACAAATACAATAAATACAAAATGTCTATATTTTATGTATTTATTTATTCATTTGCCATTCAGGTTCAAATTCCTTTTGGTGCAATGTAAGGATATTGCCCATTTTGGCTTTATTGTAGAGATAATAACATGAAATACCCAACATTTTTATGGTATAAGCCAAGATACATTTTTTAAGGCAGTCACTGTTATGTAACAATGACCATGAATATGTGTGTGTATGTGTATATATTTATGTATATACATGCCCAGACATACATTCATTTTTAAGAACAATGCAAAAAAGTATGTCAGTAATTAAACCCATTTATAAAAATAGATTGAAAGCATTACCATTTCCATTTGAAAGGGCAATGGCATCTATTTGTCCTAGACTATATCTAGAACACAGATCACAGCAAAACAATTAGAATGCAAAGGAATAAAGGCAAATTTATATTACATTTTATATAGTGCTTTATAATATTTTCAAGTCATATGTCCCATATAAATCAGTTTTTGTTTTAAATAGGTAAGAATTGAATATTATTCATAGTGTCGTCCTTGAGCCAACATGACATATTTTCTTAACCAGAGAAAGTATCAGAGCAGCATTACTCCATATGCCACCTGAAAGATATCCCACATAAAATTGTGCATGCCAAATTTGCATTTTGTAGGCTTATATAATATGATAAATCATAAACTTGTTTGTGAAAAAAAAAATAATCATGGGGAAAAATATTTCTTTGTGTATCTCTAGTGTACTTGTTTCATATGAAACGGATTTTTATTGTACCTTTCATTTTCTTGTACGTCACTTTCTGCAGAAACTCTGACTTGACCAGTCAAAGGACGTCTGTAGCTAAAATAAAACACATTCATCTGATTATAGGACACTGGATGCTAAAGAAGTATATTAGTTTAATATGTGTAGAGCTGTATAGCAATTATGTGCAACCAAAGGTACCACCTTGAATTTTCAATCCAAGGTCCTTTGTTGGTGGAGTCTGCTCCCTGCCTGGTGCCACATATTGAGGTATATCCAGGTATCATTCAGTAAAGGATAAACACTAGCATGAAGGTTTCAGAGGTTTTCAGCAGCAGCAGTTGGTGGATGGAAGTTTACTTTTGCTTCTTCTTCTTTAAAGCTGTCATTTTTAAAATTTGGTGTTCCATTACCACCAGACACACAACCTACAAAAATAGGCTATAGTGCCTATGTTGCCTGAGTTGTAGATTATACTTAGATGTCTGCTGCTGCTCAATCATGTTGCCCAGTTATTTGCTTTTATGGTTTGAGGGGGCACTGGTAAAATCAGGAAAAAGTATATAAATCAAGCATATTAAAAAGGAAAATAAACAAGCATGCTGCTTGAATACTGAGAATAAAAGGGGAACGCCTTCCAAACCAAAATTTGATAAAGTGGCCCACATAACATAGAAACCCCAATATACCCATCACAGTTACCTGTTTCTTCAAAAAGTATGAATAAATTCCATATTCTATGCTGAAATCCAGCTCTTTAACAGTTCTTTTCTTTCTGCATCATTTGAAATCCGGGCAGGGAAGGAGGGACTAAATACTGATGTTACAAATTGTAACAACTACTCCACAGCTTACAGACAGCATGCAGGAACTACATAACCCACAATGCATTGCACTGGGATGTTCCTTTCCTTATTGGAATCCCTTTTTAAAGGGATATCAAGATTGGGCTGTCCAGCTGTCATAAAACTACAACCTTCTAGTCTGTAAGCAAAAGGCCACCTGCTGCTCTTGGGCCTTGTGTAATGCAGGCTCTCACTATATTGCAGTGGATGTATAAGCATGCATTAAACTGGAGTTCTGATATCCATTGACACCTGGACCTCCTCTCAGTGAATCAGTGCAAAGCAGTCATGGGATACCTTACATAAAATGATATCCAGCATAATACTGCTTCATTGTTGACATGTTCATATGTTAACATGGAATATGTGATTTGCACTCTCCAGCTTTATGGAGCACCAGCTATAGGTATTCCATTACAGTATGTTATCACCAATTGCTGACCACGAACAATATATTTAAGCAATCTCTAACAGTTAGGGGCAGATTTATCAAGGGTCGAGGTGAATTTTCTAATGAAAAAAATTCAAGCTATTTTTTGTGTACTTCAACTAGGGTATATTCCAAATTCAATTAAAAAAAATCAAAAATTCAAAATCCAAATTTATCACATACTGTCTTTTTAAAAATTCGACTTTGACCATTCACCATCTAAAACCTGCCGAATTGCTGTTTTAGCCTATTGGGGACCTCCTAGAACCTATTTGGAGTTAATTCAAAGGAAAAACTTCAAATTGAATTCAATCAAATGCGCTATTCATTCGACTCGTACAATTCTAATTCAGCCGAATACGGACCTATTTGACCAAAAAAGACCTTTGACTAAATTTCGGTTGGTCTTTTTGAATTCGAATTTTGTTTTTTTCAATTTGAAATTCGACCCTTGATAAATATGCCCCTTAAGGTCAAAGTGAGTATATCAATGAAAATAACAAGTCTTGCGCCTACTCCAGCAGTACTATCCCAATAAAGAGCACTGCTAAATCAACAATGCACACTACAATGGCCATGCTCTGAAGGGGAGTCTCTTGTAAAAGGGGTATTGTTTATAGCACTCATTTGTGAGCTAACATAAAGCTGGCACTCACATTTGCAATATGTAATAATAAGAAGAGACTACTCATTAATTTGGTATTACTTATACAATTATAGTTATGCATTTTTGCAGATTAAATATTGCTTTTCCTGAAATCCTGTTCGCAATATTTTTTAAGTTTGTTTTCCATTTATTTCTGAGGTCCATTATTTTGACAAACTTTTATTGGTGATCAGAATTACTATAATGCATTGTATGCAGGGTTGCCACATCTACTGTCTTTGGTAAGCATGCTAGTGATCATTATACAAAGTGACTTTTTATGTAAGCACCTACCATATGATAGTCTATGTCATTTATGTGCTGTCCGCATCATGCATTCATTTGGTAGCATTTCTTCTGTTACTTTTAATTTTACCTTGTCCACTAAATTAACAGTATATGCATTGTTCTTCTTAACATTAAAGGTGACACTGTAAGGTCACCAGCAGTATCATTTTAGAATCTGATGCAGCACCAATTAAACTACAAAAATAAAGCATTTGCATGTAATCTTTCAGGTGTAGAGAATGAACCATTAAGCTGCAATAGTGCCTGTTGGGATGTCCCCAAGTAAAGTGCCCTGATTATAATTTCTGCATTTTAATGATGTAATCATTTCAAACCCCATAATGAAATGTTGAAAAATATTTTGATTTCTAAAATGTTTAACATATGGGACATACAGTATATCAAATTAATTATTTTCTGTGTACTAGCCATGGTTTTTGACAATTTCATTTTTTTTTTTTAGCATTTTTATCATGTGTGCCATAGTGAAATAGATATTTTGGTCCATTCCAATGAAACGTTTGTTGGTTTATTACAGCTGAGTAATTAGGTGACTATTCAACTGTAATAAAAATGTGAATTCAAACATGTTAACATGTTCATATTTTATTCTGAACTGTTAGAAAGAGAGTTTGGTTTTCTAAAGCCAATAACATTTGTTCATTTTAATAAAAAGGTTCCACCTGCAAGTCTTGTACTAATTTTGTTCTTAGACTGTCTATGCATGTGCAATTACAGCAGGTCATTACTATCTCTCTTAATGGTATTTAAAAGATCTTTCTCAAGTTCTCCTTCAACTTCCATATTGCACCAGTACATCTGTCCCACTTCCTGTTTAGAATCATGAACAAATGCATATTGGAGTAAACCTATTGCAGGGGAACCCTGGGATTCAAGGGTTCACACAGCAGGCAGCGTCAATAAGAATCATGCACAGCCGTCACTTTAATGCTAAGAACCAGAAATGCCGAAATCGCAAGTAGGAAGATTTTTAGAGCAATTGCATCAAAATTCATCAAAAGGCATCTGCACAATTGTGCAAGATGCAACTCCCCCTCACAGCTACAATTACATTTGAATTATGGGACACATGCTGCATTCTGGATAAAAATGAAGCGACTTACATGAAAAAAGGTGAATAGCACGCTACACTTTAAATTATTATTTTACATTAACTGCGTTTTTAGACATTGTTTCCCCTGGCAAATTAAATTAGGAGCTAGGTAAAGTTATACATTTCTTGCACAGAAATGCCATTAAAAATATGATTATAATGCTATGCAAAAATATGTAGTGCTACAATTAATCCTGCACCACAATATTGAATTTAACAGTAATGTAGAATGTGATACAGTACAGCAGGAGTAGAGTAGTGCCTCTACAGCAACTTGGGAACATAGAGTTTTTAACAACATGGAATTCCATCATTACTACATGTCTACCAAGCAGGGTCGGACTGGGGGGCCCAGGGCCCACCGGGACTAATGTCCAGGACCCCCTCCAACCCCCCGCCGACCCCTCGTCCCCTATATGACGTGCCGAGCATGCGTGAATGCAGGCGCCGGCAAGCCTGCGTGAAGGTGCCGCGGCGCTCCTAAATCAACAGGTGCTGAGCGCATGCGCAGACGGCGCTGCGCAGTGCCTGAAAAAACTTTTTTTCCCCCCAAATCTGATCAGGAGAGGGGACTGGCCCGGCGGGGGCCCATTAAGGGTCGGGGCCCACCGGGTTTTTTTCCCCAGTCCGACACTGCTACCAAGTCTCCATCTAACACTGCCTTGTATTGTGTTGCTTATGCCACTGCAAGAAGTGGTAACAAATATACATTCAGTGGCGTAACTATAGAGGAATCAGGGTAAAAGGGAGGCCTCAGCTTCCTATAGTGTTCAAATCCACCTCTCCACGGATCTTCTTCTTTAATTGATACACTCGCACCTGTGCAATCATGTGATGGTAGAGGGGGGTTGCAAATGGGGAGGTGTGGACGGGGGGGATAGCAGGAGAGTTAGGATGGGGTTAGTTAGGATGGGGATTCCTTTTACCTGTAGTCCAACCCTCTATGCTTGTTGGTCTCTGTGCTTTAGCTCAGAAATGAATGTACAACAATTCACTTTTTTGTGTTAAGATCCCCTTTAAGGTCTGACATCCAGCTCTAGTCACATGATTATTAGTAATATTTTATGGTATAATACAGCATCCAGCCCCAGACAAGGTCACACTGCATGCATATTTATGTCTTTTCCCAATAAGATATAGTCGCCTAGCAACCAGACGCTATTAGACACTGTTGTTGCCTGGTGTAAGCAGGAAAGAAAAATCCAGAAGAAGAGAACAGTGATTTCAGCCCCACTGGGTTTGTTCGTTCATGATCTCTACTGGTTATTTCTCTCCTGATTAACTAGCAACATCATTTCTTTTTTTTCTGTTCCCTTTGTATACATCCAATGTAAACAGTAGGGGGTGAATGCACAGTATGGTGGCAATATTATCTATGGGACATAATTATTCAGTGAGTTTGCAATTGATCCTCAGCATTCGGCTCAGATTCAAAAGTTATGACCCATATGGCCCCCCATCAAGTCACTGATTGGTTTCTGCCTGGTACCCAGTGTAAACCAAGAGAGCTGCAAAGCAGGAAGTAGTGTTCTGGTTATTATGTTACAGGTCCAGTCACTCCAGCCTTTATACATTACATATTTGCCTAACTAAATATATTAGAAACATTTTTTATTTTGCACAGCTATTTACCCAGTTTTTATTTTTACACTGAACGATTCCTTTTATAATTCCTTAAACCACTACCAGATATCAGTCTTCCAGCCACAAATACAAACAATTTCCTTTGAGCTATACTAGTTTTCTAGGTCATAAAGAAAAGGCTTACACATACTGTATATGTATTGTATTTGTAGATAGGCTTACAAATGTATGTAATACAATTCAGTGAAGCTTTTAATTTCAGAGCACAGTGAATGAAGCCTTAGCTGCATTGTTCACCCTGGAGCAGCACTGCATTATAAGCACAGACCAAATCCTTATTACAATTCCTTCCTTTCCCTCATGTAAAATATGAGAGATAATCCAAAATGGAAAATACAATAAACTGCATTTCATTTCTTATAATGATCTTTAAAAAACGTTATGGAACATCTAACAGTGTTTAAAAATATATTCCTAAATACTTTATTTTTAGAGAAAATAATTACTGAAGCAGTAATATTTGTGGTTACATAGATTCCCCAGATTGACAAGTTAACATACAGCCCTGATCTGATGTCAGACTAGAACTCACAGCATTACATAGACAGCTAAAGTCACTGTAAAACATCCTGTTTTCCAAAATTCTGTCCATTTTGCTTAAAAACACCCAATGACCACAATGTAATTTGTGTGGAAAAATCCACGCAAAAGTCCAAGTAAATGTGTAGAATGGTAAAGGTTTTGCAAACCTTTAGTTTGTTAGTTTCCCTTAGGAATATTTTTGGCCAGCTAGATCAGGTCCTTTATTATAGTTGGGAGAGGGGAGCAGGTCCCTTAGCAATGTAGGTTGCTAGGTTTCCCCATGGTTAATAATAGGGAGACCAAAATGTGCTCAACCTCTTTGTGTTCACCCACTTGCTGGAGGAAGAAAGCAATGTGAGGGCCTGAGACAAAGGAAGGTTCCAGTATAGGAGAAGCAAGTACAAATAATAGTCAATCTATGAGTGAGAGGCAGGATCAGGGTAGTTAGCTGAGCAATCAGAGACTCCAACAAGGAGGCTAATAAGGGTTAGTAACCTGTACTGTCAATGCTGCCAGTATGATGGTCTGGCTGAGGGAAGGAGAGATTCTTGAAGTAATACACCTCTGTGAGCTTCACCTAGTGCTAAGGGTTTGTTTTCCAAGGCAGTAAGTACTACTTCTGGGTGTACTATCACTATGACTATGAGTGTGTGAAACATTCACAATCTTGTACCATATGAGTCAGCACAGGTCTGAGGTAAATCAACAGGGATGACTGTTTTTTTGGGCACCCCACCCCCATCTACCTGTTACAAATACATACATGGATACGTTTTGTATATAGGTGCAAAAAACAAAATAGGAGATATATTAAAGGGGGCCTGTCACCCAGACATAAAAATGTGTAATTATTTTTTATTAAAACATCCATACCTTTATTTATTTTAGTTGACAAACTCAATAGAAATAATTTTTTAGTGTAACAGGTCGAAGAAGTGAGGAGCGATTCCAGCTATTTCCCAAATAAAAAAACACACAAAATATTACAATTACAAAATAATAGAAGTGATACCTTTATTGCCTAACAAAAAAAAATACATTGGCAGCTTTCAGAGCACCGAACTCCCCTTTATTATGTTGGAAAAATGAAAAGTTTTCATGGGCAATAAATTTGGAAGTTTCAGATACAGATACCTTGTATAGCCAATATTGGTATCACTTCTACAATACTTTTGTATTTGTGTTTTTTTATTTGCTATTGTTGCCACTGGCTAACACGGTACAATTTATTTTGCTATTATCCCAGCAACCCCCATTTTATCATGTTTATTAACCTTTACCTGATGTTGTAGAGGTTTAACAATATCAGTGTTGTCCAGCTTTGAGCCATCAAATTCTATTATTTCCTATAGGCAACTGTCTTGCACATCTGCTGACAATTATAACACTGAACCGTTTTGTCATGGAAAAATTATTCCAAGTTGAGCCAATTTTAACATTCACGCAGAGAGCTGGAAAAGTAAATTACATCTAATAAAATGTCAATGTTAACCCTTGTCCAACAGGAATCTTACAGGAATTCTATCCCAATTACATAGTTAATCCTATCTTCTTTGTACACTGTTGCATATTTGTAAGTTCGAGCTCCATGAGTAAAATGCCTAGACGCTACAGCCCTGGACGGGTAATCTGTGGATTCTAGCAAATGCTAGAGGGGCTGCTGTAAGATGCCATAGACAGTGTTTTGCATCATTTTAAAAGTTGTTGCAGTATGTTTGGCAAAATGCATTAGAGTCAATGGGAAGGTAAAATTACATTTTGGTTAAAGGAATTGTTCAGTATAAAAATGAAAACTGGGTAAATAGATGAGAGGCTGTGCAAACTAAAACATATTTTCAATATAGTTAGTTAGCTATAAGACTGGAGTGACTGGATGTCTAACATAATAGCCAGAACACTACTTCCTGCTTTTCAGCTCTCTTGGTTTCCAGTGATTGGTTACCAGGCAGTAACCAATCAGTGACTTGAGGGGGGGGCACATAACTGTTGCTTTTGAATCTGAGCTGCATGCTGAGGATCAATTGCAAACTCACTGAACAGTTATGTCCCATGTGGCTCCCCTTAAAGTCGCCAAATAACTCTTGTTCTGTTATGTTAGACATCCAGTCACTCCAGCCTTTATAGATTACATTTTTGGCTAAGTAACAATATTAGAAACATTTTTTATTTTGCACAGCCTGTCTATTTATCCAGTTTTTATTTTTACACTGAGCTGTTCCTTTAAGGTATTTCTTATCTCTACAATAGCATATGCATTGTCCTACATATTTTCTTTTCAAGCAAAACAGACTGCATAAAGAAATCCTAGTGTATATTTGCAAAAAAAAAAAGTTGTCACCAGAAAAGCTGTCTAGGTCGAAAAAGTGTGTATGTCCCTGGTGCCAAACGGTCTGTATGGATATTTACTTAGGAAGGCCAGTCTTGGTAAAATTATATCTAATGACACAAAGCATAACGGAGGCATTACGTTTATATTGCCAACAATTGTTATTATTAGATTTTACTTTAGATTTATTGTATATTCTATTTTATGTATATTTTTATTTGAGTTAGCACCTTATATTGTATATAAAACTACAATGTATGCAGCCCTTAACCAGAGCTTCCAACATGGATTGGGTTATTTCTGGAAATGATTTGTATAGAAAATCAAGTGTTTTCCTTTAAGGAAAATGCCTGTGGTTCAACTACCCCATTACCTCAATTTTATGTGTGCCATGTCTGCTGCTGCTGATAGGCGCTCCAGGCCTCTGTAGACCAAGATGACCTTTCCTTAATCGACATAAGTATATATGTATAATTTCAAGTTAGTACTGATATGGATCAAAATACAGCCACAAGGCAGTTTAAATGACATATCAAGGCCAGTGCCTACCAATTGCTGTGATTCAGGCATGGTTTATATCACATGACTGTATTCAGCAGCAGATTGTCTGAACAGTGGTTTTTCTTTCAATATCTGGTGGACAAATTATTATGCCTCTAAAAACATCCAATATACATTGTACTATGAATAAAGAAATGCAATAAGGTTTATATTCTCTGGTTCTACAGACATCCATATCATCTAATATTAGTTATATAATATTCAGACTCTTACTTGTATCACATAGAACCAATTTACTCTAGTTACAAGGGTCTTAAAGGGGTTGTTCAACCTTCCAAACACTTTTTTCAGTTTCAGTTGTTTTCAGATTGTTCCCCAGAAATAAAGACTTTTTTTCAATTACTTTCCATTATTTGTTTTTTACTGTTTTTCCAAAATCTGAGTTTAATGTTAAATGTTCCTGTCTCTGATGTTTCATTCTGGCAGCTCAGTAATTCAGGTGCAGAGTCTAAACTGTTACAGTTTTGCAACATTTAATTTATACATTTCTCAGCAGCATCTCTGGAGTATTAGCAACTATTGTATCAATTCTAACAGCTGCCTGTAATGATACCAAGAAACTCTGCTCAGCAGGAACAAAGATAAGAAATGTATCAACTAAATGTATCAATTTATAACAGTTTACAGGGTCGGCGACCCCCCTCCCATAGCTGCTTTAGAAAGTGAAAAATGACACTTTACACTTCAATATTAGAAAAACAGTGACACAAAAAATAGAAAGTAATTGGAAAAAGTCATTATTTCTGGTGAACTATCTAAAAACAACTAGTTGTTTGAAGATGAACAACCCCTTTAAATGACAGAAATGTTGGCATTACATGTGTCATGTTTTATAATTATAAGTTAGGAATGTGAGAAGATATAAGCCAATCAATTTATGTAAAACTAAATTTAGTTTGACATACAAAGTAATTTGAGGCACACTAGGACCATCTTCTGTCTCTCTCTTGCTGCCGTCAATCCTGCTCTCCAAATGTCAAAGGCACACTTTAATTTAAAACAATTATAGAGCATGTAAAATAAGAGTTTTTATTTCCAGTAAATCCTTTTCTGCCTGGCAGATGCTGTTAGTGCAAATATCTGAGGTTAAGTTCATACACCTGGTGACTGAGGATTCCTCCTCCTACTATAAAAGCAGTATTCCTCCTATTAAGAAGCAGTGTTATACTCAAGCAAGGAATATGAAGGTAGAAGAAGAATGAAGGCAGAAGAGTCGAGAACATAAGTAACATAGAACAAGAAACCAACATATGAAATCAGTAAACCTTAAATGAACCCCTCGTAGGGAGGGATTTACTACACTGACAGCATCATCATAGTGAATTTATGGTTAATACTGAGATTCATGGAGGGCCTGTTGAAGAAGACTGCGATTTTATGGAGGTATTGGGTCCATATATCATGTCTAAGTTGTAGGATGTCATGGAAAACGTGATTTTGGACTCATCGGAAAATACTTTTTTCTTGGCCCAGACTGATAATGCAGATGCTAGGGTTTAGTTTTAGAAGGACAAAAGCTTCACTCCTCTTCCTATATCAGCTGCTGGCTCTGCCCTCCTATTCCAGTTCATTCTAAAGACTGGGAGGAGACGACAAGGAGTATACAGATGGAAGAAGGGGGTAGAAGAAGAGTGCAAGTAGGAAAATGTAGAATGAGAAGAGTGAAATAAGGAGAAGCTAACCTCGCTACACTGTACTATAAACTTGGGTGAGACTTACTGCGCTAACAGTCTAAGCCAACGAGAAAAGGATCTTCCGATGAGTCCAAAATACCCTTTTCCATGACATGTTAAATCCTCTTTTCTCTAAGCGGTCCTACCTGTTAGTGCAGACGTTAGGTGACGTCCCAAAGCTGTCCCCTGTAGGCTGGGTATTTAGTGCTGATGTGAAACTGCTGCCTGGAGCACTTAACGTCCATGGGATGCATGTGCTGAGGCAGCAACCTGTAAAACTTAGTGAAAGTGTAGAAAAAGACCCAAATTGCTGCCTGACACATATGTTCTGGTGTAGCTGTGTATCTTAATGCCCAAGATGTACTGGTGGCCCGGGTGGAGTGGGCAGTAGCTGGTGGAATGGCTCTGCCCTGTACCGAATAAGTCTGTGTGATAGTGTTGACTAGTGTTGACTAGCCCTCTGGCAATGGTTCTCCTGGAAAATGATTTACCTTTCTGGTACTGTCCAAAGGTTACAAACAAGCAATCAGACCATCTGTAGGTGGCCAATCTATGGATATACCATTTGACTGCCCATACCACATCTAATGTGTGTAAGTCCCTCTCTGTTGCATTGGCTGGGCTAGGACAAAATAAAGGCAGTACTATACCCTGGTTGATGTGAAGGAGGAGTTTGTAACACCTCCTTGTCCTGATGGCTCTTTTTGGTGAAAGGCGCTGATCTCAGTCTAGCCAATGTGATGGCTACAAGGAAATCTACCTTCCAACTAACCTTTGATATGTGATTCCAACAACCATTTGAGAGTGGCTGTGCTTAATCCCTTCTGAAACCCATCTGATAAGAACTGAACTATGTCACTAGTTGTCTGCCTCCTGGCACCAGGTTATGCATCTCTTTCAAGTGTGCTAATAGACAAGTGGTTGCCTTCCTAGATTTAACTAAAATGTCTATGGCTGGCTGGGAGTACCCCTTGCTTGCCCATGGCTTGCATAAGAACATGGCTATGAGATCTGCGTATTATGTTATGTTGAGCCAGGCTAGTGCAATCAGAATAGTGTGAGTCTGTTCTTTCTTGATCTTTTCCACAATACTTGGGACTATTGGCAGTGGGGGAAATGCAGACAAAGAAATTAGTCCAGCACCCACAGTTTTCGATAAAACGGCCTTTATTGGACCAAGGGCATGCTATTGGTCCAATAAAGGCCGTTTTATCGAAAACTGTGGGTGCTTGACTAATTTCTTTGCCAGTATTGCCAGTGGAAAGTGGCCATTGGAGGACTTGCACCCAGCCAGAGAAGGGAGTGGAAGTCGTGCTGACTACTAATCTGCTAAGTGGGGGAAATGCATACCAATGCCATGGAATTACTAGTGCATCTACAAAGACAGCCCTGGTTCTCTGGTTCTGAAGCAGTAGACTGGTAGCTTGTGGTTCCTGTGAGATGCTAGCATCTGGGAATCCCCATATGTCCACGATTTGTTGGAACATCTCTTGACGAAGTGACCATTTTCCCAGATGTATTGCCTGTCTGCTTAGGTAATCCACCTCCAAATATAAAGTGCCAGGAATATAGACTGCAGGAAGAGCTGACACATGCTGC
This sequence comes from Xenopus petersii, assembly GCA_038501925.1. Lineage (NCBI taxonomy): Eukaryota > Metazoa > Chordata > Amphibia > Anura > Pipidae > Xenopus > Xenopus petersii. The sequence continues at coordinate 69,842,527 of CM076674.1, read as the reverse complement.
TCTGCCAATTGTAGTAGTCTGGATACCTCTTTCAGTGCCCCCATGCTGTGGGTGCCACCCTGACTGTTTATGTATGCCACAGTCATGGCATTTTATGACTGAATGTGCAATGGTTGTCACCTCAGCCAGTATAACCAAGTGGATACATTGTATATTGCCCTGATCTCCAAGATATTTATGGGGAGATGGGCCTCTTCCTGTGACCAAAGGCCTTGTTATGTGTGTTGGTTGAACACTACTTCCAATCCTGTGAGGCTGGTGTCTGTTGTGTGAACTTGCCACATGAGTGGCACCCAATATCTGCCTCTGATGAAGTTTTCCCATCATGGACCTCCAACAGGCTGTTTAGGAGTAAGGTGGTCTGCTGAGAGAGTTTCTGGTTGTCCTTTTTCCAAAACCTGAGAAAGTTGATCAGAAAGCCTCATGTGAAATCTTCCATAGGGGATGGTCTCTAGGGAGGCGACCATGTAACCTAGGAGTCTTAGCATGACTTCTGCCAAAGTTAAAAATTGCTTGCTCATTGACTATACTGCTAGTATGAGTCTCTGAGCCTTTGGCTCTGTAAGGAACACTCTTGTCTGTTGGGTATCTATCCGGAGGCCCAAAAACTCTATTGTTTGGCTGGGGTGAACATTGCTCTTCCTGAGATATATTAGCCAGCCGTGGCCTTGTAGAGCCCTGATGGGCAATTGGGTGGGATGTGGAAAATGTGGTTGCCTTCAGTATAACTGTGACACCTAAGTCTCTTAGATATGTAATTACTGGGGCCTGTAGGGTATCTGTCCTAAAGCCAAGAATCTTTATCATCTGGCTGGGCTGAAGATTGCTCTTCATGAGATTTATTAGCCAGCTGTGGTCTCATAGAGCCCTCATGGTCAATTGTGTGTGATCTAGGGTTGTGGCAAATTAAGCTGCCCTCAGTAAGTGGTAATCTAGATATGGTATAACTATGATACCTAAGTCTCTTAGATATGCCATTACTGGGGCCAGAATTATGGTAAAAAGTTGAGGTGCAGTGCAAAGGTCGAAGGGAAGGGTGAAAAATTAATAATGCCAGTTTGCCACCTCAAAGTACAGGAATTTTTGGTCTCGTGGATTGATTGGGTTGTGTGGGTAGATGTCCTTTAAGTCCACTGATGTGAGGAATGCTCCTGGTTCTAGTGCTGCTAGTACAGAATGAACTGACTCCATTTTGAACTTCTGCTTTCTTATGAAGGGGTTTAGAGGTTTTAGGTTGAGGACTGGCCTAAAAGAGCCTTCTTTCTTTTTCACTAAGAAGAGGGTAGAATAGAATCCCTGAAACATCTGCTACGGCGGTACCTCTTGTACTACTCCATTTTGTAGCAATTTGTGGACTGCTGTCTTGAGTGCTAGTGTTTTGAAGTGGTCTCTTCGAATGAATCGATAACAGGGAGGACTGTCTCTGAATGGGATTCTGTACTCATCTTGGATGATTGATAGGACCCAAGGGTCAGAAGTTGTAACTTGGCACGTGCTTAGTAATAGAGTCAGTTGTCCACCCACCTGCACATCCATACTGTTTTCCATGGCGTCATGCCAAGGAAGGTTTGGCTTCTGTAATGTTGTCTTCTTGAAGGGTCGTGATTGTTGCAACCATGCTCGTCATCCACAGCCCACAAAGTTGCTCATACCACCTGTGACCTCTGATATTATTTGCTTAAGGTCAGAACCAAACAACTGGCCTCCAAGAAATGTGAGTGCCAATAGTCTAGCCTTAGATGCCATGTCCCCTGACCACTATCTAAGCCATAGAGCTCTCCTGCAATTACCATATTGGCTGATGATTTCACTGCCAATTTTACCATATCTATGCCAGCCTCCGGATATAAAGGAAAGGGCTGAGCTGATCTTGTTCATTGATGATATCAGCTCTTGTTCACAGAATGGGAGGTCTGTGAGCAATTAATGGCACCAAAAACCAGGGGTTCTGGTCACATCAATGGCTTCTGTAGCAGGGCGTAAAATTGAGCTTGCGTGCACAAAAACCTTTGGAGTCGACCTTTGGTGGTTTGTCCCTAAACTTACTGCTTTCATTGGGTACCGGATATGTGCTGCAGAACCTTTTAGTTAAAGCTATCCTACAGCTGTCTGGTTGTGTCCACACCGTATCAATAGCTTGTTGATCAGCCTTAGCGATGGGGAAGACTCTGGATTTTTTTGGTTGCACTCCCAACACTGACAGCTTTTGAGAGTGTAGTTTCGGTTTCTAATGTCTCAAGTACTTGCCATAGTAAGTGCTTGGTAACATCAGGTTTATTTACAGATGTACCTTCTAAGTCAGAGTCTGACTCTGTTAGGGCCTCATCTTCCTCAGTGTACCTTGGTTGGCTATCCTCTCTACCCACATCCTGAATAGATTCAGAATCAGACTTGGATGGCGTGTTGTCTATATGCCTCTTGTGTGAGGATTGGTAGATTGAGCAATTGTAAAAAAAAAATTGGCACAGATTACCATAAGAATTTCCAACAGGTTAAATGGAGGATTTTGATGCAAATTAATAACAGGCAAAAAAAATGCGCCTATTACTAATGAGGACCAGTCAGACTTACTGCAAGTATTTCATGTTATAGCTCACTTACAGTAGGGAGTTATTTATCAAAGGCTGCATTTTAGAGTTGTTTAGACCTTGTTTCTAATTTAAGAAGAAACCTGAATGGGAAAAATTTGAATCAGTGAGGTCGGGCTTAACAACCTGAAACCACTGCGAAAAACTTCCAATGGCTCAAATTGATTACGTTTTTTTTTTTTTCAATAATGTTTTTATTTCTGTTGTACTTGATGATTATGTACACAGGTTATACAGAAAGCAAAAAAATAAAATAACAAATAATCGTCAGAACAAGTCAAGTGAATATGAACTCAAGATAGTAATTAACATATCAGCACCCTGTCAAGGTGACCATTACAAAATTACAAAATATCTCCATCTCTAGAGTTGAGCTTTATAGACAACCTGTATCAACTAAAACTCTGTAGGTAATGGTATTAAATTGTTAATTTTCATTCAAAGGTACCTTGATTCAGTAGCAATCTATTAAGGTAGTGACTCCTGGGGGCCTCCATAGTGGTCTGTGAGATTGTGGTGTTCAACAGCAATTGGTCCGCCTCCTGGACAGGTACAGCTCCACGTAGTAATTCCGATTCATACCATGTAGTGTATTGAAATATTTGTATGGTTAATTGTCTGGTGGTGTGCGGTAATGTGTTAATATAGGTGGACCAGGTGTCAATGAACTTTGTTGTATGTTTTTCTTTGTCTGTCAAAGTCTCCACCCAGTCCATATGAAAGATATCAAAGATATAGGTGGAGAGGATTGCGATAGCCATTTGTGGAGTATCGCTTTTCTAGCTGCCGCTGCTAAGCGTTCAGCCAAAGCTTTTTCTGGTTTGGAAATGTTGGTATCAGAAGGAGATTTACTGAATATAGCCCATGTTGCTGTAGGTAACATTATTTTCCCAGAGACAGTGTTCCAATAGTTGGCGACCTCCCCCCAGAATTCTTGAATACGTGGGCATGACCATAAACAATGAATTAAGTCTGCTCTGGCTTCACCACATTTTAGGCACTTATCTGAAAGTATTGTGCCAATATGATATCTTTTTAGGGGGGTGAGATAGGTCTGATGTAGTGTTTGTAGAGCCATCTCCTGGTAAGTGCTGGCTGGTAACTTCATAACTCGTGCATGAAGTTGAAGAATGTCTGCATTATCTGCTTCTGGGATTATTGTGGCCCACTTCTGGAGATTGGACTTGTGTATGTCTAACGTAGATCTGATTTGTCTGTGGATTTGGGATGTTGATTTTACGGTGTCCCTTCTAAGCCATAAGAAATCTATCGGGTTGTTTTTATCTTTGTCAGTAAGTTTGGCCAAGTATTGCGAAGTAAAATGAGTCAACTGTAGTAACTGAAATTGGTGGAGCTGTAAAAACGGGTACTTCTGTATTAAGTCCGCCATTGGCTGTAAGGTGAACTTGTCTGTAATTAAATCTTTGATATTCTGCAAGCCCTGTGTTTGCCATAAGTTAAATATGGTAGAATTTAGACCTGGAGTGAAATTTTTATTTCTGATCCAAGTGAGGTGCATTGAGTTAAAAGAAGATATATTCGTTTTTTTGCCGATAGTATGCCAAGTTTTATAGGTGTGGATGAAAAGTGGGTTATCTTGCATGTTTTTAGGAATGTCTTTTAGTGGTGTATGTAAAAGAGAATTAAGAGAGGAGCCTTCTGACAGTATTTCATCAATGGATATCGTGGTATAGACATTCCTATGGTGAATCCAGTCTCCCACGAATCGTAAGAGAGCTGCCTCATTATATTCTACAACGTTTGGGAGGTGAAGTCCCCCGTCTTGTTTTTGTTGTTGGAGTTTGAAAATGTTGATTCTAGGCCGTCTTTTATTCCATATGAAAGTCCTGAAAATGTGTTGTATTCGTTTTATATCCGTCGGTGTTATACGGTAAGGTAACATTTGGATTTGGTAAAGGAGTTTGGGAAAAATCACCATTTTTATTAAATAAATTCTGCCCATGAATGATAAATTAGTGTTTATCCATTTCCTAGTTTCTTATTCTACGTGGTCAATGGTGTGCCTAATGTTCATGTTGTATATGTCGTGGTGGGATTTTGGCAATTGAATTCCAAGAAATTTGATATGTGTCCTGGCTTTATTAAAGGGAAAAGGGTTGGTCCAATCTGTTGGGGTAGTGTGTTGTAAGCGTAAGGCTTCCGATTTTCCTAGATTAATTTTGAATCCTGCTATTGAGCCAAAGGTCTCGATTGTTTGCAGAATCGTAGGTAATTCAATTTTTGGCTTATTCAAAAAGAGGAGAATGTCGTCCGCATATGCTATCAATTTAAGTTTTTGCGTACCTAATGTTATACCTTTAAAGGTATCATTAAGCAGTAGATGTCGCAACAGGGGATCTAACGCGATGTTAAAGAGCAAGGGCGAGAGAGGACAACCCTGTCTAGTACCTCTTTGAATCAAAAATCTAGAGGAGTTGAGCCCATTTGCAGTAACGTGGGTATAAGAATGGGTGTATAATGTTTTAAATAGATTTAACATTTGAATGCCAAAGTGTTGAAATTTGAGAAGTCTTCTAATGTGTGTATGTGTTATTCTATCAAATGCTTTATCCGCATCTAGATTAATTAACATGCCGTGATTTCTCTTTTCCAGGTTACATTGATAGATGGCTGCAATTGCCATTCGTATGGCTTGTACTGGATTTCGTTGTTTAAGGAACCCAACCTGATGCGCGGTAAGTATGTGTGGGAGAATAGTTTGTAGTCTGTCTGCCATGATTTTAGTCAGTAATTTTAAGTCCTGGTTTAATAGCGAAATTGGTCTATATGAGGAAGGAAGGGTAGGATCTTTTCCCTCCTTTGGAATGAGAATGATCCTAGCTTCATTCGCTTCATTCCACAGTGGCGATCCTTGTAAAAGAGTGTTAAAATTAACTGTAAGTATAGGGGTAAGTTCTAGTATCAGAATTTTGTAGTATTCTGCGCTAAGGCCATCTGGGCCTGGTGATTTCCCGTTTTTCAAATGTTTTATTGTTGAAGCTATTTCTTGCTCTGTTATAGGTGTATCAAGTATCTCTCTATCCTGAACTGAGAGTTTGGGTAATTGAGCGTTGCGTAAGAAAAGAAGACCTTCCTCCGGATGATCTGGATTTTCTTCGTAAAATTTTCGAAAATATATTTCTAGTTCCTCGACAATATGTTTTGTATCTTGGGCCCAGCCTTCGTTTGTTTTTAGTTTCTTTATAAAATGGTTCGGAGTTTGAAGTTTTGTAATTTTAGCTAACAGTTTCCCAGGTTTGTTGCCCCATCTATAGTATCTGTTTCTCATATGGGATATCTTATATTGGGCACTGTCATGTAATAAAGTGTTAAATAGATTTTTTGTGTCTGTGTATTTCTTTTTGTCCTCTTCTAAATTAGTAAGTTTAAAAGTTTTGTAATGTTTAGTGAGTTCCTTTTGTAAATGATTATATTTTTCAGTGAATCTTTTTTTCTGTTTTATTAAGTAAGCTGTGACATGTCCTCTCATCACCGGTTTCGAAGCAGCCCATAGAAGACTTTGGTCATCCCAGTGTTGATTACGTTTTTGAGTGAAACCCTCAGAAAAAAACGTAATTAGCATGAAGGCTATTAACATCTTCAAATGGTTCAAGGGCCCTCTGCCATCGACTTCTACATGACCTCGACAGGTTCTAGATGGTGTATTTCTGGATTCAAGAAGGGTCAGGGTATAATAAATCTTGAAAAATAGATTTTTGACTAAATTTTTTTATGAAAAACACAACTGGAACCATTAAGTTTGTAATCTAAAGGTGTAGAGTTTCCAGCAATTCCCTAGGGTTACAATGGTTAGGTCCCCCATTAACAACCATACACACTACATTTAAAACCCACCAAAAATGTCCTCAAAGCCCTTTTGCAGATTTGTTCTCAAACTTCCAATATAAAATATTTCACTACAAGCATCTCCAGCTTTCACATAAGAATACCAGCCCTAGCTTAATCAACATCCCCCACATTATACTTGCCTACTGGATGATATATGGTCGGAAGTGGATATTGAATTGTTACATGCTAGCCAACATGAATATAGAACAGGTGCTTATACCTACACCTAGCCCTATTATTTATATTAAATACACAGCCATGTCAATTATGTCACACTTCCAGCAAATAACCTTCTCCTTTATAATGACTTTTTAAGAACAGATCTGAGTACTGAGTATTCCGCCTGCACATAGTCATACATGCAAGCAAGCCATAATGCACAACCACTTTTCAGATCCAGTTCCAATTGATAGCATATTATTACATGGGAAATATACTCTTTGTATAAGTAGGGCTTACAATTTGTTTTATATATGCTTAATAACACATATTGTAATAGGTAACTCTTCAGAGAAAGCTTTACTTATCATCATGTCCATTCATAAATACCATGGTTGTGCTCATAATAAGACTTTATCTAAATATACCAATGAAAGGGTATACTTGGACTTTTGAGCTTGTTATATCTTAATTATGGGACAGCATGGAGAAACATTTAGAATGAATAGCCATACATTTACATTTTTTAATTTAAATTTGGTCAGTATAAATTTGGTAAGTATAATGTCCCAAGTAAGTATCAACACCAGATATTCAATAAAGTGGCTTAATTGCACTAGTAAACAGGCAGTAAAAAAATATATATACAGTAACAGGGAAAAGAATAAGATATTATATAGATTATATTACAATATTACAAAGAGCACATTTGTTGTTTTAAATGCTTAGAATTTTTTTTCCTTACTCATGTGCTACAATATTTTCCATGAAAGCTTGCAAACTTCATTTAAGAATGCCTTCATTTATGGACCAGTGTAAAAGGTCTGAAAGATAAAATATGCTATTCGTTTAATCATGTATTGCAAATATTTTTATAGGAGGACATTCCTAGACATATGGTTTAGCCCAGGGATAGGCAATCTTTGCTATCATAGCTGTTTCAACTGTGAGTTGTGCTTGTTGGGGGGGGGGGGGGGGTGCATGGACTAAGAACAGCTGGAACACTAAAAATTATGTTATTAATGTATCTAGTATAAGTAATTCTAAAACAACTGGACTTGCTGAGTAATCATTGAATATGTTTCACTACTCATCTGAGCAGCTTCTTCAGTTCAACTGATGAGGGACGAGGGAAAGCCTCGGCATGTTGTTTTTAGAATTACTTATACTAGATATGGAATAATGAAAACATTCATAGTGTTATTAATGTGCTTTGAACATTAAACACGCATGCACAAGATAGACTTCTGACAATATTTATTAAAATATTAAAATCTATATAGTCATGTTTTTTTCTTACCGTTATAGAGAGCAGGTAAACTGTACAAGTTATAGAATAAAATTTGAGAATTCTATACAGGTATGGGACCTGTTACCAAGAATGCTCAGGACCTGGATCTTTCCGTAATTTGGATCTTTTTGCCTTAATTTTAGTAGAAAATCGCGTAAACATTAAATAAACCCAATAGGCTGGGTTTGCTTCCAATAAGGATTAATTATATCTTAGGATCAAGTACAATGTGCTGTTTTATTAATAGAGAGAAAAAGCAATGGAGTCTATGGGAGACAGCCCTTCAATTATTCAGAGCTTTCTGGATAATGTGTTTCCAGATAATGGATCCCATACCTGTACCACAAAACAACACTTTAACCACAGATATTACTGTACCCTGTGGCATGGGAAATAGGGCAACAATTTTGGGTGCCAGACCCATACCTGTAATTAATAATTACAACTATTATTCAAAGTTTCCCTTTTTTAATTTTTTATTCTGATAACCATGTAAATTATGCAAAAAACATTTTTTTTCACCTTTCATGCATATCACAGCCTGCACAAATACAAACATTTCATGGTTAATCAGAATTTTGTTCCCTCAAGAAAAAAATTATGTAAATCATACAGGGCTTAATCTGTTTGAGCAGCCCTAGTGATGGTGAGTATATTCAGCTTGTGTTATACATTCTAACAGGCTATTGAAAAAGAGAAAAGATCCATGTCATTTTCCATAGTTTGTTTTTCCATTTGCCTTTGCACGTGTTGTTGTTATTCTTGCTGAAGTTAAGGATATTCGCTTCCAAGCCATATCTCACAGGCATTTCCGTTCCATCCTTCCCAGCATTCACAGTTTCCACAGTTACATATTCCGTTGCCTGTAACAAATTGAATAGAGGTTTAATTATCACAATCAAAATGTACTCTTTCAGATACCCCATTAAAAACTAGCAGGTCATAATCAAAACTCTAACTGGCCCCTGCAATGTTCAGCTTTTTATATGTGGAGCACTTTGCATTTGATTTAGCTTGGAGTGGAAATATAGACTTTCAACCAACTAATGGCCTCTTTTCAGCTGTGCTTTTTGTGAAGTGCTGCACTCTGTAATCATGCTGTCTTGCTAGTCACATGTATTATAGTGTGGTGGATGGATGCAGTTGTGCTCATCTGCACCCTGTGCACCTGAAGACCTTAACGCTTTTATTAGCAGTAACTATCGCTTTTTTTGAAATATCAGACTTAATAAGGGAACAGACAGATAAGACTGTGAAGAGGAGGTGTATAATGAAAGCTTGACCTTTCCAGAAGGTACCTTCTGACATTTATTGATATTTATTTTTGCAGCTTTTAGAAAATAAGTCCTTAGATGTCACCCTCCCAAAAAAACAAGTTACCCCACCTAGATTAATTGAGCAACAGCACAATTAACGAAACATTATGTTGTAAGAAAGGGTATAAGCTTAAAGGTTTATAAAGTAAAGTAAATAAGTGTAATTCTCTTTGTCTAGTTGCCCTGTATAAACAGAATATTAACTAAGATAAATAACTGCTGTCACCCTTTTAGGGTCTGGCCACACGGGCAGATTCGGGGAGATTAGTTGCCAGGCAACAAATCTCCTCTTCTTCGAGGTGACTAATCTCCCCGATCTGCCTTCCCCTGCCTTTCGCTGGCTAAAATGTAAATCGCCTGTGGGCAGGCACACGGAATGCTTTGTTTTCCAAAGTCGCCCAAAGTTTCCTCTTGAGGCAATTACGGGCGACTTTGGAAAATGAATCGTTCCGTGTGCCAAGGGGAGATTAGTCGCCAAGAAGAAGAGGAGATTTGTCGCCTGGTGACTAATCTCCCCGAATCTGCCTGTGTGGCCAGCCCCTTATACTAATAGGAACCATACCTTGCTAACAAACGAAGCCTAATAACTTAAAGGACTACCACAGAACCACACACCCTGATGATGTGAATTTGTGCACCAAATGAACCAGTAAAATGAGTTCAGTCCGTATAACTGACGTTTAAGGGTAATTTAATAAAAGGTATAATAATGTTTGCCCAGGTCTAGTAATCCACACAGGAACTATCAGATTACATATTATTTAGGGGCACATTTATCAAGGATCGAATTTCGAAGTGTAAAATACTTTGAAATTCGACCATTTAATTGAATTACTTCGACTTCAAATATTAAAGTCTAAGTTTTTTTTACCGAATTCGGCCATTCTGCAGTCGAAGGAAAATCGTTTAATTGAACAACGAAATCATTCGAATCTAACAATTCAAAGGATTTTATCCATTTACCGAACGATTTTACTTCGACTTGAAAAAACTTAGAAACATGCTCTAGAAGGTCTCCATATGCTAAAATAGCACTTCGGCAGGTTTAATTTGGCGAGGTATTGAAGTCGAAGTTTTTTAAAGAGACAGTACTTTCGATTTTCGAAGTCAAACTTTTTTGCTTCAAATTTTAAGTCGAAGTCGTAGTAGCCAATTCGATGGTAGAAATACCCAAAAAATGACTTGGAAATTCAAACTTTTTGAACTTCACATAATTCCCTCTATTCCACTTCGACCCTTGATAAATGTTGATATCTACTTGTGATAATTGCTCACAAGGCTGTTTTATTTACTGCAAATTGAAAGATAGAGAAGAGTGAACACATGTCAAGAGCACAATCGCGTCAAAATTGATGCGCGTCAACATTATTTTGATGCCCATTGACTTCACTACTGTGATTACATAAATAGGTACAACTCTTTGCAATCCATTTTGCCAGCACAAAGATTACATTAATAGGCAAATAAAAATCCTGATGGAGCAAACTGAAAAATAATAGACACTTGTTTTTTTTCAAAATGTCACCTTGTGCCCTGTTATAAATAAGCCCTTGTAATGAAAGAACAACGTTTGGAAAAAATCTGGTTCATATTAGAGCAAAGGAGTCCATGACTGGAGAGAAGGAAACACACAGAAAAAGAAGCTAAAACCCATGCTTTGCAAGCATAAATTCTTACAAAACAGTTAAAACAGCCCTTCAAAACAATGCATGGAACAAGTCTTTTTCTTGGCAGAGCTGTATTTTGAGTGCATTAAATGTTCTGTTTACCTGTGCAAATAAGGCCATCGTGTTTGTCACAGTCTCTGTCATCACATTCACAGAATTCCCCAGAAACATACCACTCCTGTGGTGAACAGATGCACTTTCCACAGTGGCAGGAACCTAAAAGCAGAAAGGCTCATTACTTGCAGCAACAGTAAGCTTGAGAGACAAGAGATGTCTGCCAAAGCAGATAACATCTTGTTTTCTGAAATGTATTTTTAACACTGTTTTTCTTCTGTGTTCCTGACTTTCACCTGGCAGTTTAAAGAAACAATTTTGTAATTGTTTGATAGAGAATACATTATCAATGGCATTCCCAGGCCGTTTCAGAATTTATTACATGCTAAAGACTCCCTACTTTACCCTCTGTCAGCTGCAATGGGATGTAATCTTATTGCTTAATTCTCTGATTTTATGGAATCTTCTGTAAAACCTGTAAACCTGGGACCTGCTATCCAGAATGCTCAGGACCTGGGGTTTTCCAGATTGGTGGGGGGGGGACTTTCTAGAAATTGGATCACCATACCTTAAGTCATATGAGTGATTATGTAGAATCCCTGCCATAAAGCAAGACAGGGCTTCTGTCAAATGGGGTATCAGGAAAAAGGATTCTCTGTGCAAGCATGAAAATTGGTGATATCTTTTACAAAATTACACTATTACATATTGTTTTCAAACATAAGTAAAGCATTCTATTCGGACACTGGTTATTAGCTTAATGACACCAAAACCCACACCCACTATATAAGAGTACAGTACTCAGACTAATGGGGAGAAGAAACGGGACCCTGCCAGTGTTGTCAGTGTCAATGGGATGAGCTCTTAAAGGTATGGTATACACATACATCTAGGAATTTTTTATTATTTTCTCTCCTTTTGCCTTTATTTGTAGTTCTGTTTGCTGACTTTAAACTATGAGTCACTGTGAATCTTTCTTAAAATATCCTCAGATTAGGTTTTTATGCTTTTATCTGAACCATGTGTCATCGTGTATGTTTGTTCTTCAGTAGCTTCTGCTGCTTTGCAAATGTTCATTGCTTTGTTTCAGATTAAATTATCTTCTCACGAGTGTCTTTCCTCCAGCCACTGTCAAGTAAGCTAAATATAACCTTATCCCTTGGCATCACTCTTTGTTTTTTTTGAACTTACATTCCCTCGCCTTTTCATTTGTCTTAGTCTATTTCCAATGCAAATGTGAAATTGCCTTTCAATTATTTCAAGAATAATAATTATTCAAGAATAATAGTTTCAAAGTTCTTAGAAAACCTTTATCCTCTTTAGTAAGATGCCATCAAATTGCCCATCTTAAATCATTGTCTCTGATCAAGTATGGGTCCTAAATCATTTTCTCTGTGGTTTCCACAGCTGTACTTTCTGTAATTATTAATGTTAATATTCTTTTGGGGAGGGAATAGGGTTTCAGATGTTGACAGTGGGGTCTGTAGGCTTCTAGCAGCTTTATTATTGTTTCCCAGTTACTGTCCCAGCAGGATAGAGAACTTGATATTCCTTCCAGCACTTGCCCGGCTTGTTATGCATTATACATCATTTTTAAAGGAGAAGGGACGTCTGTTTGCACTTGGGGTTGCCAAATGTTAGGCACCTCCAAGTGATTGTATTGACTTACCTGAAACCCCGGGCCGCTCTGATCAGCAGAAAACTGCACCGGCCAGGAGTTATACCAGTGAGCACCACGGAGTGATCTTCTTCCTGCTTCCTCTTTTTTCATGCAGTTGCGCATGCGCAGTAGAACGAAAAACCGAACTTTAACAAAAAGTCGGCTAAAAAGAAGAGCTGGGGTGCTGCCTGCCACTGCAATGAGCAGAGGGAGACTTGACCAGGTGACTGAGAGTCAAAAGTGATTGAGGAAAGCCAAAGGTGACACAGGTCAAAGGATGGTGAGAAGATATCCAAGGAGGGGAGAGCCAGCAGGGCTTAGGGAGAAGCCCAGTATTTTCTGTGGAAGCCAACCTATGTCAACTTCTGGATGAAAGTGAAGACCTTAACATTAGTGAAATGATAGGGAAGAATTAGGTAGAAAGACCAAGGCTAAACAATCAGCTTGTACAAATCGTTAGTGGGTGCACAGCATTGTTGGTGTCTGCTTTCAGGCAAATACCTTGTCTTTAATTCGAACAGTTTAAACGAAGTTCATTCAGTGCTCATACTGTGGCATCTTCAAATGCTAATATATTTTCTGGACTGCAACTGCCCACCACTGGTTCACTCTGCTGGACTCTCCAATACAAAACAAAACTTTGTAGGGAAGCACAACACAGATACTATGGTGCAGTACCCTTAATTAATTATAATGGTATGTCCAACACACTACATTTGATAACAGGAAGTTGTGAACATTGTATAATTAAAACAGATATATTTCCAGTGCTCAACGTTCACAAAAATTTTGAGTATACCCAGTTGTGGGGGCATATTGATATTAAATAAAAATGTCTGTACCATTATATAATGTCACTCTTTCTTAATTATGAATATTGTGTAAGTATTCGAAGACAGCATGGACTATAAAAAAATGTAATACATTAAATACATTAGGCTGATGTGTTTTTACTTTTAAAGGAAAATAAAAGCTACCAAGGCAGTTTATTGCTACAGATTAGCCACAATAGTGCAATCTAGAATGCTATATGTGTTCTGTAAAATGTTTTACTGTTTGTTTAGGATAGCAGCTACCATATTAGCGTGGTGTGACATAACTTCCTGCTCACTCATAGCTCTGGGCTCAGATTACAGCAGGGAGAGGAGGAGAGAGGAGAAAACTGAGCATGCTCAAGCCAGCGTCCTGTTTAGCTGAAAGAAGGAAGTCTGATACAGAAGTCCATGTATACACAATAGAAGGAAAGAAATGCTGTGTTTCTTTTGACAGAGGACTCAGATCAGCATTACATTGAGAGTATACTGGTGTAGTGCTATAGAACTTTCTGATAAAGCCTAATTAGTTTTAACCTTTCATTCCTTTACAGTTTTGTGAATAGGCTATTTTATCATTTGGTGGCTAACCTATCATCCTTGGTCTAACTTATGTGAAAGGTCCTCAGCCCTTGGCACTTTTCTAAACAAATTTTACACAATAAAAACAGCATAGTGTATTGCACTAGGTATTTAATTATAATGAATTAAGGGTATTTCACCATAGTATCCATTTTGCACTTCAGCTTCTGATCCAGGAGCTGTTGAGAAGCTAAGCCTGGTGGTCATGATAAATATCCAGCAGATAATGAGGTTTGTCTGTAATATAAGCTGATGCTACAAGGCTGATTATTAAATTCTGATGCTAGTTGTTTATGTGTTTATGTAGTAATTATCTGTATTAATTACTAATCAGCCTAATATTGTGACATTTATATTCTGTGTACTATATATTGTGAGTTGGTCCCTAAGCTCAGTAACTGACAGCAGCACAGAGCATGTGTAGTGAATCAGCAGAAAGGAAAGTGGGGAGCTACTGGGTCATCTTTGAAGGCACAGATCTTTACTGCTAAAGGACCGTGGTTTCCTTAGGCTGGTACAGAAGCCCACAACAAAATGCACAACATTTCTAGCCAACATCTAGTTAAGCTTTAGTTTTTTTTAGCTTTAAGCACTGCTCACTCGGAATATATGTACATCTGGTACTGTCTAAACTTCCAGAAGAAGAACAAGCCTGGAACATGTTAGGTCTTAAACGCATATATCCAATTTACAGGCTGGAATAAGAAAAGGGAGAACTGGGTATCTACTTAATGCTGACAGCATATTTTCAGTTTACCCATTTCTATTGCGGCAAATTGCTATGAGTTCAGAAAAGGTCTACCTAACCATTTGTTTTCTGTCTATGCGTAAATAACAGGACCATTATCAAAATGTGTTGGTTATCTGTATTGCCATGTATGATAGCATGCTAGTCAATATTATGGATTTTAGGAAAATGTACAAAGCATAGCACAAACTACAAAATCGGTTATAGGAAATTTAAGAATAACACATTCAACTTCAAAGGAGAGGAAGGGAGTATCAATGGGTTGAAAACTGCATACATAGCACAAGTTGTATTTAGCATATCAGTTTTGTTATGTGCATATTTTATGCATGTTTTTATATTCAGACATCCAAGGATTTGTAAAAAAAGAAAAGTCTTGATTAGTGTTCTACAGTGCCACACTTTCCTTGCCAGCTTAATCAATACCACAAAAACCAAATGTCATTTCAGCTGTCTGGAGAACATATGTTTTGATAGTGCTATAATAAGGAATATTTGACACTTTTCTTTCCATTTTGGTCTGAAACTAAAACTGGGAATGCAGCACTGGCTGGAAAAGAAAAGTATATCCCAAAAAAGTACAAAAAAACATGGATGTTATTAAACCCCAATCATGTAAAAAGCCCAAATCTAACAACCAGGCATCTCAAACCTATCGAGGTCATGTAACACTGTAAGTCAATGGCAGATGTCCCTATCTCAATTTGAAGATATTGTGGTCTGCGCTAGGTTTAGCCTGAAAATCCGAAAAACTCTGGGTTTTCCGGCGATAACCTGAAAAAAATCAAGCGATTTGGGAGTAGAGTTCCAAAAATTTGTACAATTCAAGTTTTCACTAAATTTTATAGAGTTTTCTCCCAATTTTTCAAGTTATTTTATTGATAAATAAGATATAATCGTGGATGGGAGTTTGGGTGAGCTTGGTTTAATAAAAATATGAGATAAATTAGAGTTTTAGTAAATAACCCCTTGTGTGTGTAGCATAACATCAAATGAATTAAAATGGCATTCAGAAAAATTCTGTATTCTTTCTACTTTAGAATAAGGATAACATACTGTTGAACTGCCTCACAGACTGCAGACTTATAAAGTAAATTCTGATTTGGAATAGCCTGGGGAGATTATCTTTCATGAAATACTTTTGATAGGCAATACAATTACTGAAGTACAGTATTTGTGTTTCTTTTCGTTCTTATTACCTTTCCCAGAGCACAATATGCCATCATCTGATTCACACTGGCTTTTGCTTTCCTCCTCTGTCATATTACATTTTCTTTCATGTTGGCACAGCTTTCCAAACCACCCAGCCTCACAAATGCATCGACCGCAAGAACAGGTTCCATGTTCTAAAAACAAACGAAAAAGGTACTTATGCACCACTCTAAATTCTAGATTAGCTGTGTGAAAAACAAAACATACAGCAGTCTGTTAATACAATGGTCATCTGCCTTTCATTAGGAGTGGGTTTGTCATCCATATATACCATGATCCAAAAAATATTGATACAAGACCACATATGCTTTTGGTTCTTATTTTATTCGTACACACAGCCTGCTGTGTATGTAAAGTGGCTGTACATTCTAACCCCATATGTCTAACCCCATTTCTTTCATCCAACCAACTGACTGTAAGTCAGCTTTTTCTAGAAAGGTAATGTAACACCTATTTGGCCTCATAGCACACAAATAGTTAAACTGTCCAGCTAGCAGTAGAAGCATGGGTTACATGCGACTTCACACAACAGGGTCAGGGCCTTCGCCATGTGGAAGTGTTCCCTCTATGGTGTAGTGCAACTACATCCCCCAGGCTACTGTGCATACAACAAACAAATTGGGCGCCAGGAGGTTCTTGCAGTGAAACAGAAACGGTTTATTTAACTATGCACGAGGCAAGTGACCAATGTTTAGTAGTCACGCAGGAGCTGAGGCAATAGCACATTTCTCACACAGAGCTGCAGGCATTAGGCATTTCTCACAGAGGAAAGATCTCCATTAGGCATATGCAGTATTACACACATTCCCTCCTGGAAGTTGTCAGGCAAGCAGCTTCTACCCTACAGTCCCTCTTCACTGAGGTTCCTGACTGGAGGCAACACACAGAGCCTCTGGGAAGCTACTCCCTTACTGCAAATCCTCGTTGGAGCTTCAGCTGCTCTTTCTCTCTCACCTCTCCTGCCTTTCTCTCCTAGAGAGACTATGACAAGTCTGCCCTAGTGTAACTATTCCTCATTCACGGGGTTACCTGGTCCCCGACTTCTTCTCCAAAGCACATGGGCCTTTCTGGGCCTAGCTGTACCCAGGCTCCCCTGAGCACACCCAGCTGGATCAGCATCCACAGGCCAAAGAGGAAGTGGCCACTCCCTACACACACTATATAGCAGTGTAGCAGGGGAGTGTCATTTCTCTCCTGGCAGATCACTCTAAGAAAAAGGTGGGGGCCTTAAAGCTGCAGGGCAGATTAACCCATACCCATAGGGGCCCCTACAGTAATATAACCCAAAACAATCACCAAGCGTACATTTAAAATTTTGCTGAATCCTTTGCTTTTCAAGGTTGGCTAAAGGAGAGAACAAGTGTATATGTACATTAATAGGCACAGACATTTATTTTTGTTGTGTTGTTACAAGAGGGAAAAGCCTTTGCATAACTTCCTAGTCATTTATGTGTGTCTGGCTAGAGTATATTAGTGTTGTCTGATTTTATGATCCAACATTAGATGCTACGGCACTAAAAACACTAGCTTTTATTTATTGACTGGTACATCGTAACATATTAAAATTGTTTTTTTTTTTTTCAAGGTTATATTGTAATAGGAGTTTCCTGACCTCCCAGTAAAGCAAAGACGTTTCCTGACCTCCCAGTTTTTAAGAAGCCTCATTTTGATATAAAATTAAGTGCTGGGGAATTTTGAGAACTTTATTTCTGAGCGATCTAAGTTGCCTACATCACCGTATACTATCAAAGGATCTGTGTTAGTATACATACAGAAACTGACAACAGTGGTTTATAATTTGTAATAATAAGTTGTTTACTAACTTACCTCCGCAGATTTTGCCTTCTAGGTCTTCACACTGTCGATCATCACACTCACAATTTTTTCCATACACTTTGCTATCTCCTGGAGGAAAACAAGTGCACTGGCCACATTCACATTTCCCTGCAATATTGGGGGTATAAAAACAGTTATGAACTGAAATCATATTTGGTAAGACATCATACCTTACATATATGTTACCTTAAATAAATAAATAAATAAATAATAGCATCAACACCAAACTGATACTACTAAAAATGCTGCTAAAGTTGAAGGCACTTTTCAATATCTGACGCTGTACTTTCTACATTCAGTTTCCTGTAGCAAAATAATAAAATAACAGTTCTTCAAAAACATTGCTTGGAAATCATACATCACCCTATAATTTTTTCCACATTATTATATTTATACAGGTTACAAATTAAGCACACACAGTATGCTTACAGCTCAATTCACTGAAAAGAAAAAGAATGTTGCCTTTCATTTCATGCTTGAATATTTTGGTTAAAGGGGGTGCAACAATGCAAATCTATGAATCAATTACACAGTAAAACAACATATTAGTGATGTTGAAATAGAACAGGCAATCGCTTTGTCATTTAGCTATGCTCATATGGACCAGGTCATTAGAAATGGACCTTCAGGCCATGGCCTAATTCAGTCAGGGCCTTTACAATGTAACTTGTAATGACTGGATTTTTTTTAAGAAAAATATATCAAAATCATTTTTTTCAACAGCTGCAGTATGTGTTAAAGGCTATTGATTGAGGTGAGGTGTTAGCTGTCTTCAGATAACCTGAACTTTAAAATATCTCACGCAGGATTAAATCAGAATATATATATGTGTGTGTATTTATATAACAGCATTGTTCTAGGTATAGCAAGTATGGGAAAATGCACCCAGTAGCACCAATTAGACACCCATTACTGTATATATGAAGAGGCAGATGCATCTGCAGAATGGATCAACACGCGTTATATAGATGAAGATATATACTGTAAAAAGGGGCTTACCTATGCTTTTAATCGGTAATACAGGTATGGGACCTATTATCCAGAATGCTCGGGACCTGGGGCTTTCCGGATAACGGGTCTTACTGTAATTTGGATCTTCACACTTTAAGACTACTAGTAAATCATGTAAACATTAAATAATAGGCTGGTTCTGCTTCCAATAAGGATTAATTATATCTTAGTTTGGATCAAGTACAAGCTACTGTTATATTATCAGAGAAAAAGTAAACCATTTTAAAAAATTTGGATTATTTGATTATAATGGAGTCTATGGGAGACGGTCTTTCCGTAATTCTGAACTTTCTAGATAACCGGTTTCCAGATAAAGGATCCCATACCTATACTGATACATGTAGCTGGATGCTATTATAGTAACTGTATGGTTTTCAGTACATAAAGTATAACCAATAACAGATTGTGCACTTATCATGGTGAACAAATAATGCTAATGTGCATTGTATTATTATTGTGTTACATACAACCACATATCGGGGTTATCTGTGAGTACTTTTGGCTCATTTGTTCTACTTTAATACATAAACAATAGATTTTAAATACTGCATAGGGTACAACAGCCCTTTGACAATAAAAACGTCCTTATTATGAAGTTGCAAAGCTCTTTTCAAAAGGAAGCCTCTAAATATATTGTGCAGTGATAATGAATAACAATGAACTTCTATAAAACCCACACACAAATCAGTCACACAATCAAAGTAATCAATGTAGGAACTGTTTGCGTTCTGACAAACTGTAGCTGTACATTTGTGGCACATTTTATATCCTGGAGGATTCAGCCATGACATTGCTTTTTCCAACTTCAGATAAAAAGTAGATCATATTGTCAAGGCCGCTGCATCTCTTCTCACCAAAGGGGAATTCACTTAATGCATGAATGAATCAATAACTGTCCATATTCTTAGCGTTATTCTCAGGTAAAGCTACAGAAATATACAGGACTTTGTTATTGTTGAACTGAGAACAATTCCATCAATGTGAGAAATCCAGAAATCCGGAACAGAAAAAAAACTATATATGTCAGATTAAACTATTTAATAATAGAGACCCCCTATGTATTCAAGGAATATAGTCCTAAAGTCTTCGCAAAAAGGGTGGTCTGTTAATCCAGTGGATTACCCATCTGATGTAGTCTCAGTAGTCATGGAAAACTGTAGTATAGGTATGGAATTTAAGAGAGAATACATTTCTGTGTATGCAGATTCCCCCATGAGCCCCCCTGGATTTATTATTCTGTTCTCAAGCTAGCCTTGGTAGTACTAACTTGACCTTGAGGAAGAACCATTTTATTGGTTATTTGGGCAGTTCTGTGTTTTTCTGTGCTGTGAAGAGATATCTCTATGCTCTTTTACACCCTTTTATGCTGTAAGCTCTTATGTCACAGGTTCCCAAGTTTATAAAAACTCTGACTCTTTGTGAGTTAGGAATCCATGAAGCTTGTGTCAAATAAAGCTTATTTTTTCACTTCAAGTGGGCTCCAGTTGTTCAGGTTTCACAACAAATCCATTATGTGGAATGCTTGGGACCTAGGATTTTCCGCATAAGAGATCTTTCTGTAATTTGGATCTCTGCTAAAAATGTAAACTGTTAAATAAGCCCAACAGGATTGTTTTGCCACCAGCATGGATTCATGCAACTTAGTTTGGATCAAGTACAAGGTACTGAGTTATTATTACAGAGAAAAAGGAAATCCTTTTTTTAGAAATAGATTTATTTGCTTAAAAATTACCTTCCCTAAAATCTAAAGCGATGCTCTCTCTTTGTTTACTTAATCTGCTGCACTGGTAATTAGTTGAGTCATGATATGAGTTTCAGACTAGATGGGCCATGCACAGGACAGAAGCCTGTTTGTTTTCTCTACGTGCTGATCCCAGACCATGGCTCAGAGATAGAAGAGGGATTGGCCATTTATATAATTCAGGTGCTGTTATGCACCTTGAATGCTTTCTGGTTAAACAAAAGTTTTGTGAGGTATGATGTTTATTTTCAAATTACCAATATTATTATTTATGGATTTACTCAATGGTTTAGTCCTTGTTTATTATAATCTTCAGCAATGTAGTTCTGCATATATACTGGCCCCAGTGTTAGTGGTAAAGGATGAATAGCCAAAATAATGAATGATGGATGTGGCTCCCTTTATATGGGCAAAATACAGTTAAAACTATAAAATTGATAAAAACTAAACTTAAATGAAATTAAAACTAATTTATTTTGCAATAATAATGGCACTTTTAAACTAGGTAGAGAATAGTAATCATGCATCTATTTTATAGGTCCATTTCACCACCTGTAGCTCAATTATTTCCCTGACTTTGTCAAGGTGTTGGCCATTGATTTCATCGTCCAGAAGTATATATAAGATCAGTGATTAGAATATTTCACTTGACCCAAAAATGAAGCTTGTGAGGGAGAGAAAATCACTCCTACTGTCAAATATGGAGGGAGCTGGATGATGTTTTTGGATTGCCTTAAATCTGTGCATGCCATCATGGAATTAGGAGATTACTAAAGCTTGTTAGAATGCATAGTCGAATAAAATGTCAGAAAGCTGGGTTTCTTTTGCAGACCATGGAACTAACATGATGGAGCACACTTCAAAAAAAATGATCCAGCAGTGGTAAAAGACAAAACACTGGACTTAGATCTGAAAACTGCAGTTGGGATGAGCCATTTTTTACATCTGGAAGAACTGGGCAGGTTACAAAGGAAGATTGAGTAAACTGCCAGTAGAAAGATGCAGAATACTTATCCATGTCTAAAGGAAGTACTTGATTTCAGTTATTCTTCCAAAGGATGTGCTAAGAAAAAAGTCTAAGGTCTAAGGTTTTTTTTTTTTTTTAGATCTGATAGGATATTTTTACATTTTGAATAAAACTTTAAGCTGGGGCTTAAAAGCTCCCGACTTTCTCACTAGAGCTTCTGAGCTAAGGGTAAGTGCACAATGGTCTTACTACTTAGATACATAGGTTGCTGGGGGACTTGATTTTAAATGCACTACAAACTTAAAATGCTCACAAATCATGTAATGTGCAATGAGGGTCCTTAATGTGGCACATAAGCTTACATATTTTGGCCAAAATGTGGTACTAACACCTTTTTTTGTAATAATTATTTTTAAAGGCAAACTGTGTAATTTTTTCCTCTTTCTCTTTGTGTACAAATATTGGCTTTTTTATCGCTTATAGCATCCAGTCAACTCCAGAATGTGGGTTAGACCGAGGGCTGGGACAAGGGGAAATGAACCACATTGGCTACTGGGGGACGTTATTCTAGTTTGGTCAGACTTTTTTATTTTAAATTTAGAGTAGCTTTTACATTTTTTGAAAAAATGTATAACATTTTCAGTCATGGCTGTATTGTCTACAGGCTTCCCTTTTGGTTTACAGAACCCTCTTATTATCATAAATCATAAAATGTTATTAAATACGCTCTGTTTATAGCCTGATTCATTATAGGAAATTGTTTAAAAAATTTCAAATTGTTTTTACAAAAATTGCATAAATTATATCAGCATTGTATCTTTTTAATTGTAATGAATTCAGAGCAACAGAATATAGACATATATAGATATAAACATATATATATATATATATATATATATATATTATATATTAATTTGAGTATAGAAAGAAAATGCTCTTTTCTGTCTGGCATAAAAATGTAGAACTGTCAATAATGTTTTGTATTTTCCAGTCGCCTGTTCCATATTTGACTTTGATAACCATAGAAACTCTGTACTTGTTCTTTATACTTAATCTACTGTACACTGCTGTGATTTGTAATACCTTATTCCACAGAGAAGTTTAATTGGAAGATTCGTTTTCTGGAATATGGCAACTGCAGTGCACTTTTAATAATGAAACTGTTATAGACTTCACTCATCTACTTGACTATTCATGACCCCTTAGCAACTGTAGGGTGAGAAAAAAATGCCATACATTGTAAGGTTTATTATGTTGCAATAAGCACTGTAGCACTTGGAACAGGGGCCCCATTACATTCCATAGCTGATCAAAGGCTTGTGATGCTCCTAAAGTGTGCTTATGTTTGCCCTTAAATGGCTGTGGTCCTGTGTTCAATTTTAGAAATAACAACAATTTCTAATAATTACACAGAAACCAAATACAGACCCCAGAAAACTATCAGAAGACTGGCAGCATGCTTGCAAATAGCTCTGGGTCTTGGAAATGTATCTGCTGGCAGCTAGAAAAGGAAATGCTGCACAATGCAAATTTTAGAGCAGAATACACCCAGGTATAATTCAGAACTATAAGTATTATTAATATCTGATAAAATATCAGAGTTTCTCAAACTCTGAATGAACTAAACTGACAATATGTTGAGGCGTGAATGAAATCCTTCAAGTACAGTAGATAGCAGTAACTACTGATACTTCTTAGGAAAACATCTCTAAAGTGCCATTCTGTTCTGTTTGTGGTACTGCTCAGCAGGTACACTGAACACAGTCACTCATTTGAATCCTTACTCACAGACACAAACTGAATGTTTGGAGAAAGGACAATTCTTTTCAAGGCTGGAATGTATCTGAACACTTTGACTGTTGGTGGAATGTTGGAAGTTGCACACAATATTCATCAGCATCTGGAGAGCCTGAGGTACATTGTGCCTGATGTGTGCTCATATAGATACACTCTTTGTTGCTTTTGTACCTCAGTAAACATTGGATTCACTTTATACGTCAATGTGAACAATGTCTAAGAGGCATGATGCGTAGCAACCATACAGTGACTTTTTCTGATAAGCCCTTAGTGGAATCCATGGAAACAGTTGATGTCATGATGCCTACACTCTTGTCTATTGATTGGTTTTCACTTCAGCAATGTTTTGTGTGTTTGCTGAAGACATTAACTGTTTAGTAAACACACTTCTCTTTGCAGTTTTAACATTTTATAATTCACCATTATTTTATTTTGAAAACATCATTTGGGAAACAATATGTCACAAGGACAATACCTGTGCTTGTACAATGCTTGTACTTAAAAGAAAGGGATAAGAACAAAACTGTGAGGGGGAAAATATTTCATTCAGAAACACCACTGGAACACTGATAATCCTGAAAAACAAATTGCTCAAATGATCTTTTGTGAACTCCTGTATGCCATTACATATATGTTCTGTTAAGCTGTGTATCTGGTCTGGCAGCCTTAATTATTAATATTCTACACCATATTCCTTTAGATAGAACCTGGGATTAGTAACCTTCATATAATCTTGGTTTCCCTGAAAACCGTGAACTCTCTTAAGGATTTTAAAACCTGAAACATAAAACCAGCTTTGAACAGAAATATTTATCTTTTGGGATGTAACGTGTGTGTAAATATATATTTACATAAAACATAGATACTCAGACCCAGGCATCCAGAATGCTCTAAAAATCATGATGTTCGGGCCCCCAATCTGCTCACACTCACCATTTTGGTGAATTTAACCAATTGATTTGACAATAGGGGGAAATAAACATTTTAGAATGGGTGGGTTCTGTGAAATCCTCTAATTCACCAAGTCTCTGGTACCAAGGCTTTGTGAGGACAAAATGTCAGCTTAATAAATAATATGGTGATAAGTCACTATACAATTGTCTTGGATTGATCCATATTTGAGTTTCTTGTTACCCTGTTTGTTTTTATACTGCACAAGTACAAAGTGACTTATGGATATTAATATATTTTAAAAGGACCAGTCATTCTACTAAAGCATTTGAAGTTCAAGTACAAGACTCTTCCATATAAAAGACGGCTGACTTGAGAACATAGGTGAAAACTTGAAGTGCAAAGTGCCAATAGTAGCTAATCTGGTTTTTGCTTCATTTTCCAATGTATAGCAGACCTTTCTGAACCAATCTCTGATTGGTTGCTATTGCCAAGTGAACATGCTGCCGAATTTAGCAGCTATGCTTGTAAATCATCCCATTATGACACTTGAATTATGTTTTTGCTCTGGAGAGGTGAGCGAATACTTTAATAAAAGCCACAATGTTTGTACCAGGTCTAGCAGCCAACCAATAGGATATTTGCGATTATGCAGGTAAAATCCTAAATGCTGATTGGATGCTATGACTAACTTGACATGTGCTGTCACTTTAATTCATATTGTTCTCCACTGGTGTATATGAAATCATGAAGATAAATAATTATTAATTATAAAGACTGTTATAATCTTGTATTCGTCTGAATTTCACTTTCCATCTTGCATGCTAATTGCTTCATTTCTAATGGCATTGGTTTCCTAAGCATTGGTCAATTACAAATGCAGCCAAACAAGGACCCATTCTCTTAATCTCTACAACAGGTATTCATTTTTAAGTAAATGCAAATCCTCTTTTTACTTTGTGTATGGGTTTTGTTTATTATTATTATTATTATTAGCTGGTTATAAAGCTACTGCCTAATCTTGAAGTCTGATCTCAAATATGCTTAAGAGTATAACGTCAAAAAAATCAATAATGATTTCTAATGAATATGTTAAATTATAACTTGTGAAGAAAACAAGATGAAGGCTTAAAATTAATCTGTGCAAACAGATTTGCTTTTACATATGGCAACAAGCTCATCTTCCATTTAAACATAACAGCCCTAACCGGAAGATACATTGGGGCAAATTTGCTAAAGAGCGAAGTGACTAACGCTGGCGAAGATTTGCCAGCATGACGTCATTTCTGTACTTCGCCGATTTACTAACAGGCACAGGCATAACTTCACTAGTGAAAGAGACTGACGCTGGCGCTCATTCGCACTCAATCGCCAGGCGAAGTTGTGCTCTGGCAAAGGGACGTAACTGCGCAAATTCACTAAGATGCGGATTTTACTGAACGTTGCCTCTTGCGCCAGACTTGTCTTCGCCACCTCAGACCAGGCAAAGTGCAATAGAGTAGATAGGAGTTCCCCAAAATTTAGTTGAAAATTTCCCAAAAGTCCCAAGAAACGTTGGCGTCTTTTCCTTTTTTCAGGGTGATAGGCTGCAAAAGAGCGTAAACATTTTTTGGGGTAACCTGCTTCCCCCCTACATTTCCTAACATATGGCACATAAACTATAGACTGGGCTCATGTGTAGGGCATTATAACAACTCTATTTTCTTTTATTAAACTATCCTGGGCTTGTGTAATATAATTTATTTGCTGCAACATATACGTTCATTCAACTTTAACTTCCCGCCATATGCAAATTACCCACAGCTAGCGCAACTTTGCTCTGCTTGCCAAATTAACGCTAGCACAACTTCGCCAGCGTTCGGCGCCCTGGATGCAACTTTGCATGTTAGTGAATTACCATTGTCTGAGCGTATTTTCGCCTGGAGAAGTGTGGTGCTGCCTGTGAAGTCGTCGCTGTCAAATTTTTGCCTCTTAGTAAATATGCCCCATAAGGTGAAGACATGATACAGCAAAAAATTTCCAAACTACATCAACTACTGTGGATTCTGGATATATAATTTAAAAATGAATGTATTATATTACCGCTTGCATGCATTATTGTCATTATTGATGGATATGTGAAAAAAGAATGATTACAAGCTGTCAAGTGTTTCATTGACTCCTCTGACAGAATGATCTTGAATGCCAGAATTAAAACACGGCTTTATAGACAAAAATAATATTTTGCTTTGCAAGTCATTAAAACACATAATAATTTATTAAGCTTTCCATCACAAAATTAAGAATGGGAAAATGACTCATATCCTTTGAATTTTGTATTTTTGGTAATTGGAAGTTTAATGGCTTTAAAAAAAAATGCTATAATATATTAAAAGGAGCTATATAAAGTAGAAGTCCAATTATGAGCAATTTCCTATTTAACAGCAGGATTAAGAGACAATATTTAAATAAAGACTAAAAATGAAGCAAAGTTTTACAAAACCAACGAGATGTGCATGAAGCCTGGAACTAGATGTTTGGGGGGTAGGGGTAACTCCATTCAGTCAGTAACAAACCAAGCATTGTTCCTAGAATATGCTGTCTGTTTTATACACTATATCTAGATGAACCCTTTGCTTTAAAATGTCACTTCTGTTCTATTGTCTGGTAAGATAAGTATGATAAAGGTCTACTGCACATGACAGATATTAGGTTTATTTTGAAAAACAACAGAACAGAATTTTTTTAAAAATAGAAATGAAAATCAGTTTGCTCAACTCAGCTGGGAGTGTTTGATTCAGGCTATGTGTGTTGGCAAAAAAATATATATTTATATTCCTCCTATTTATTTTAATGAATCTAAATCAGTTTTGTTACGTTTCGAGGAAACCCACAACTGATTGGTATTTGTAAATTACATACACATTTATATCCATCTTATATATTCAGTAGTTGGTCCACAAGATGCTACATCAATCAAAGAGAGAAGATGTAACTGTAATTCTAACCCAACGAAATAAAAAAGCTTTCATATGTTTTACAGAAGATTTCTGGGAATTTCTCTTTTCCCCTTATTAAATAAGTCTACTTGCTTATCTATATTTATATTTACAGATCAATTCTATACAAACTACTTCAGGATCATATTATAACTGCAAACATAGCTAGGAAATAAAATGTAAATAAAATGCAAAAGCAGGCAAGTTTATGGATGTTATGTAAGAAGATACATCTGCTTTGTGTAATTTGCTATTTTCACAGATAAACTTAATTGCATACTAACACATTCTGTATTCCCTATTTCATGTCTCTGTATCTGGCCCTCCCAAAGCAATTATCTAAGACAGGGGATCATTTTCCCAGAAAGACTTCATCTCTTAGACAGTGAAAATGGAATGGTATCTGTGGGTGTAAAGGCCATTTTCTTAAAATATGACAGTTGTTTGCAAAAATTTACATTTCATTTGGCTAGTAAGTACACATATTAAATATAAAAGCAATATGCAAACCATGCAGCAAACTCAATAATATATGTATTTGTTTAGATATAGGAAAAATAACAGTGACCCTGTAGATATGATTAACTTTATTTATATAGCACTAATAGGATATATATCAGTGTACAGCTTTACAATGTAAACTCATGGATACAGGCATTACAATAAATAAATATGTATAAATATTTAGTGATTAAGTGCCATGTGGTAAGAG